>JAPMUY010004686.1:0-307500 GCA_026901105.3 Galaxias olidus
GGGGGCAGGGGAGGCGCAGGACGGGGCCAAGGCGCCCTCACCCAGCCAGGAGGCCAACAACCTGGACTTTGACCTCTCCAGCGACAGCGACAGCAACTCCGTCGCGGATAAGCCCCCTTCGCCCGACAGCGACGGCGAGGCCAGGCCCGGCCGGTCGAGGACCCCCAGAGCGGAGGGCGCGGGAGCGGAGGAGCCCGCGGAGGACGGCGCGCCCAAGGAGCCGTCGGGAGTCCTCCTCCCCGAGGGGAACGGCTGCTCGGACCGGCGCGAGGCGGAGACGGAGTCCCAGAACAGCGAGCAGTCCGTGGTCACCATGGGCGAGGAGTCCCTGGACCAGAGCATGGAGGAAGAGGAGGAGGAGGAGGAGTTGGACCAGGACCAGGACGACCACCTCATCTACCTGGAGGAGGTGCTGGAGAGGATCCACGCCGAGTACTACGCCCGCTACGAGGCCTTCCTCCGCAAGGAGGAGCCCGAGGAGACGCCCGACATCCGCAAGATCGTCCCCGAGCTGAAGAGCAAGGCACTGGCTGGGACCACCTTGGTGTTCAGCGGCCTCTACCCCACCAACTACCCCATGGAGAGGACGCGCGAGTGCTACCACGCCAAAGCACTGGGGGCCAAGATCGGCAAGAGCCTGGTGCTGAACTCCAAAGACCACAGCCGGACAACCCATCTGATAGCCGCTCGAGCTGGTATGTTACCTTAGTAAACAGGCAGACTAGGCTAGGTGTGTCAGTACTGTTTTCCAGTCCCCGTTGACAAGCCTTATGTTCCGGCCGGAGGGTTCGCAGCCCTCAGACATTGAGTCCTCACGTCCACGTTCATTTACAGCATATCTTACGAGGTCCGCTCTAATTGAAAAGTTTTGATTAGTTTGTGAAAATCAATATCTGCACAGCTCGATACCTAGCATCAACAACACATGGTTATTAGCAATTTGAAAAGGATTAGCCTTTTTAATCCACGCTCCATTATTTGATTATGAACTTGGTCTCGTGGCAAACTTTGCCTTATTGCAATTGTTAATCTTGCCTCTAATCAGCTTGTGGTAAAATGTTGTTCTCAAAATGATTGAATGCTTTGAGGGTAATGTAATAACATGCGATATTGAGCCCCTGGTCTGCCTCTGGAGTTCAGCTGACTTATGTCTATCGAGGGTTACAAAGGGAAATTGTTGCCCTATTGCTGGTGGTGTTTTAGTTTAATCCATGTAATGCAAATGGAAAATACTACATGTAGGGCTAGGTAGTGTCATCACATGTATTGGATTCACTGATTGTTGAGCTGAGCTAGACTTTTCAGCCGTGCCGTGGACATTTTTTCCCCTATACACTGTGTTATTGGATCACATAATCCCAATACATTGGATAGGGGAAATGTTCACAGGGAGGGTCGACACAGAGCACAAGTGAATTGGTTACAGGGCATCAGTTCTTGTAAGTTTGCAAAGGCTCTGTTAAGCTTTGCTTAATTGTGGGATACTGTCACAGCCATAACAAGCGGGCTGGTCTTTTTCAAGAGGTAATCATGGGACGGCGTGCATGTTAAAGACAGCCTGGTGAATCAGGGGTGAGCCGTGCAGGGTGGTGTGGGACGCTCCGTAACGCTCATGATGAGGAACAAACCAGCCCTCATCCAGCTCCAGGTCACTTCAAACCCCGCCACAAATATATAGGCAATGCTTTGCTGCTGTCATGAGCTGTGAGGTGGAGATATGCTTCTTAAGTATGTATAGGCCTCTGTTTTAATATTTGAAAAAGGATTAGAAGGGGCTTCAGTTTAGCGACGTTTCTCTCTTCTCTGCAGTGACTTAAGCACTTTTTGTGGGTGTGATAATTGATTGATAGGCGTTAATAATGTTTGATGGGCAAGTAAAAATCCAACGCCCGGAACAAGTTTCGCTATGGATTTTTCTCATGGTAATATGGTTTTTGTTGTGGAAAGTCAGACTTACTCGATGGATATTTGTGCCACCCCCAGCTAGCAGTAAACTCCCTGAAATGGAAAGAGCATAGCACTCAAGACTTCTGATTCAGTAAACACCATCAGACAGTATTAATCAACCTTCTCGTGAATCCAAATAGAGGGAGGGGCACTGAAATGGCATCATCTAAAGTGTTGCTGCAGAAGAGTTTGCTTTGTACCCTTTTCCTCACTTGCGAATTAGATGCTTTGAGGATTTTATCCCTGATTATTGCAAGTGACTTTTGCAATTATTACAAGGTATTATATCGTCTGTTGCTCAAAGCGCTTTTTTCTGCTTCTAATGGATCTGCCGCTAGACTTCTGAAGCTTTTAATACACTCACAGATGGGAGTGTGTGGCCTTTTCCGATGCTTTTTCATGTTGCATAATGTCGGCATATTAAGGGTTTTAGTTATAGACACAATACTTTGCACATTTCTTGACAAACAGACAGACAGACAGACAGAGATGTGGAAAATATTTCACAACGGTCAATATAGAGCAGAAACGTCTATGTGGAGTCAATCAATTTATTGATGGAAGTGACTTCAGTTCACGATCAGCACAACATACAATCACCACGGGATGCAACACAAGTTAAGTAAAATGAAGTGACTTAATTTTACATATGCATTGAACTAGTACCACTTTATTAATATAACTCAAATCATTGAACTAATAATACGTCTAATCATTAGTGTAGAGAGTAATACGTGTGATGTCACAAAACCACTCTTTCCACGTTTCCCCATTGTTTCCAAATGTACACTTAGGATCATCTTAAACCATGCTGTCATATGCAGAAGATGCATAGCTTGAATTGCTGGACAGAGTAAAGTTTGGTGCCAACTCACACCTCATACTTTTCTGATTCAGGGTTAGATAAAGAGATAGCTGATGCTTCTCAAGGCTGCGCACTACTTTGGACAGGACAATATTTACCTGTTCCCACGCCATGATCAAACATTCAGCTTTTGGTATTTAACTTTGTTAGTAATTTAGTATGGAGTAATTTTACAGATGCATTGAACTAGTACCACTTTATTAATATAGCTCAAATCATTGAACTAATAATACATCTAATCATTAGTGTAGAGTAATAAGTGTGATGTCACAAAACCACTCTTTACAGACAGACAGACAAACAGACAGAATCTTATTCCTTTAAAAATCCATTAGGTATGGTATGTAGAAGTATGTCACAGAACTAGCACCACCAAAGGGTCGTGTACCCCTTCAATGTACCCCTTAGAAACCAAATGCAGGAAGTGCCATTGCTTCCTTGGATCCGGCACTCTTAAGAGCAGCACTTAGCAATCAGCCGACTGGCCCGTCAAAGCAGGTCCCAATCAGCCACAGAGTGCACTCGAGGTAGAATCGACATCCCACTTTAGCTGGAGAGAACTGTTGAAAGTGCCATTGTGGCAATTTATACAAGGGCCCGTGAGGCAATCAGCCCTGTTCATGTGGGATCTTGATTATTGTAATAGTTTTAGGCGAAGGTGGTGGTCAACACCCCCTTTGGCTGTGGATGCCACCATCGGCCTTCTGACTCAACCCACCCACCCCTGCCAGCGCCATAGTCGGCCTTCCCGGGGGCCCGTCCTGTTTGCAGCTCTACAGGTGATCTTCCACTGGGCTGCACACGGCGGGTCGATGCACGTCTACTAGAGAGACTACAGACTGAGGCAGGGTAGAGCACACGGCCGGCAGCCATAGGCATGTGGGGATGTGACAGAAATCCACTGGGCCACTGCACTCCCCGCCAAAAATCTATTTACTTTTTCAAAGTGGCAATATTTAGATGTTTGTTTGTTTATTTTGCGCTGATAATCTGGCTTTTCTTCCTGGTGTCCAACATAAAAACAACAATCAACTTTAAACCGTTTATAACACTAGATGCTACCTGTTAAGACAATCGGTCAATAATAGAAACCTAAAATACTCAGAGAACAAATAAAGGGAAGGAATGTTAAGACCTTGTTTTCCACCTGCTGCATCATCTATGGATTTTTTTGTTTTTCTCTGCTGAGGGCCATGTTGGAGATGAATTTCTGTTACTTGTAACAGACAATAAAGTTATTCTATTCTATTCTATTCTATTCTATTTTCCTTGTTTTAAAAAAAAATTCCCCTGGAGAGCAGAAACATTTCAAGTAGGTGTTTACGGTATGCATGCGTTAGTCCTCTTTGGTCTCGTTCAAAAGAGAAACTAAAGGTCAACCAACCACACCCCCCACCTCTACTTCCCCAATCCCATCTCTTCTAATCACCGCACTGGGCCTGTGATCACTGGAAGCCACAGAGCTCAGCTAATCCTTCAGAACAACCCTCACTCACACAGCCAACCTAACGAGCTGCTCACCTATTTTAGCTAAGGCCACGCGTGCATCCCTGGGTGTCGGATCACACCCTGTAGATTGACGAGTGGGCAAACTGGCTAGATCAAACGCATATGAGTGGACTGAGACAGTTCGACCTTTTGGCCCTCTTCACACCTGTCATCATGCAGAGCGGGGGTTGTGTTTGGCCCCACACAAGTGACAACCACAGCTTTAAACGCTCTGATAAATAGACATCCTGTGTCCTTCCATTTCTAAGTGCCACCGTGGAGTGATAAGAGTCCATTTAACACTCGCAGGCATTTGCAAACAAGTCATCTGAAATCATAGCGTTTCGGCAAGTTATTCTGCAGCTGTGTGGAAGTTATGGGGATGCATACCTAAATATTGTTTTTTGATGCCTGAATGTCAAAGCTTACATTAGCAGTCAGTATAGATTGTTCCGTCTCCCTCATCACATTGTTTTTTTTCAAATACCTTTTTATTGCTTTGCTCCACAACCATAGAGCAGGCCCATGTTGTTCAGCCATTTGAAAGGGTAGCCGGTGACTCAGAAAGTGGACGCCTAACTATTATCCCTTTTTATTTGTTCTCCTACTCTTCCATGTTGCAATCCAACAGGCACGGAGAAGGTTCGCCAGGCCCAAGGCTGTAAGCACCTCCATGTGGTCAGCCCTGATTGGCTGTGGGGCTGCCTGGAGCGCTGGGAGCGAGTGGAGGAGGACCTGTACCCCCTCAAGGAGGACTACTCCAAGACGCAACGGTAAAGCGTCTGCTAAACAGCGTGTTGTTCCACAGACGTCTGAATCCCTGACCGATTGAAAGAGTGGATGTGATAATGATCGGTCAGCGGTGTTGATGACCCTGGCCATTTTGTCTTGTTTGCAGGAGTAGCAGCCCAGCCACTTTCCCGGATGTCCAGGGGGTCTTCCCAAGCTCCCTTTTCCACCCGACGCCCGTGCCCCACAAAGCTTCGCCCCCCGCCCCGGAGGTGCGAACCTACGACCCCGTCACCGGCAAGCTCATCCGTAGGGGTCCTCAGGTCTCTCGGCCGCCGTCGTACCTCCAACACCCGGGGTCGTCCGAGGAGCAGCCCTCTCTCAGGTGACTACGCCGGCTGCACGCTTCCCTCCGGCCGACCGCCGTGCACGTTTGGTACGGACAGCGAAACATTCCATTGAACGGAGTAGGACTTGAGTGCACGGCCGTGGCTAAAAGTAGCCCCCTCTCCCACGTAAACCGAGCGGCAGTGTGCTTTTTCTTCTTTTAATGAAGAGCTCCCCGCAGAGAGATGTAGCATGTAGAGCTATTACGTGTAACAGGAACAACTCTACCCTGGCAGCTGCCTTGATTGTTTATCACGTTTCCATTAGGGGGCTAGGGGACCACCTGTCGAGCCGTCAGCCAGCTCCCAGACCAGCCGAGGTGCTTTGAGTCTGGGTATTTTTATATCCGAGGAAAGAGAATCTATGGGCTGCTGCGGGCAAATAGCCTCATCAGCACCGACGCAGTAAAATGGGTGCGATAGCTCGACCTTATCGGTCTAGACTTGGAAATAAATGCGTTGTGGGCTCTTTTTTTTTCAGTAGAGGTCCAAATCGTCTTTTAGAATCTATCTCCTGCTTTTTAATGGGCTTTGTAAAGTTGTAGAATAGCAGATGAAGAATTCCCTCTAGAATTATTGGCACCCTCAAAAAATGTGAACCAAAAATGTTGAATCGACTCCCCTGAAGTTTCTATTCAATGCTTTCTAGTCACTTCTATGGTAGCATTTCTGACAGGCAAAACAAATAATTAACACTATGTTTTTTCCTATGAAAAATAATATTCTAGTGTGTGGCACTGCATTTAGTCGAGGCACATAGATTTAGTCAGTCAGCTCTTGATTGAGTCCTGAGTACCATGCATACTAAAAAGGTTTTGAGCCCTGCAGCATCACACTGCTAGTAATTGTGCGTTTTTGGGGAAGGATTTATTATATGAAAAACACTTTTTCTTTACCATTTTTTATTGCTCCATAAGCTATTCATTTTTGAGAAAATTGACCGACTTCACTTTTTGTGAGTCTGCTCTAGAAACCGTTTGCAAATCCCTTCTCAATGTTCTTCATAATCAACTACACAATGTCTTTTCTATGATTGTAATCCATGTTGAGCATATCCTTTTTATATAGCCTGAAGTATATATTGAATTATATGTGTTCATATTTATTATTCTCGTCTATGGAACGTCTTGTCTTTGTTTGCTGTTTGATGGGAGTCAGCCTCATGCAAAAGGAAAGCCCTGCGGCTCCTTGATATAGTCTTCCATCACAGTTGACGTTAGACTGGGACGTCACTCACAGATGCTAATGAAGAGCTTCTCATCTCTGTTTATTTGTATATCAATTGGCTGGTGGGTCCCAGCCAAACACCACAGAAGAAGCAGGCTCTTAAAAAGGAGAGTATTTGTTGTTTTTGCCCCTTGGCGCTAAGTCCCCACTTCAAAAGACAGCTCTGGCGTTCAGCCACAGACACAAGTCAAACAAAGAAAGAGGAATGAAAGCTTAATAATTCAGTTCATGGATGTACCTTGGTTTCATAATGATTGACTGGTGAACTTGTTAGTACTTCAGTAGGCGGGGACTTGGGTAGATTTGGAGATATTTCACTTGCTCTGTTGTTTACAGTTTTACCTGAATTGTTACCAAACGAGTACTGTTGTCATGTAATCTTTATGCAGACAGTGTAGGAGTGCCGAGAGACATAAAGGATTGTATGAATGGCTGCTGCCTCACTCCTAAGTGAATATGATGGTTACCCAGCAACGGCTAGTCCTCCACAAGAACATCTCTGTAGAAATGGAGGCAATTTGAGTAATCACATCTAAGAGATCCAAGAAATTCTGTTTCAGACACACAGCAGTCTACCTGTGTCAGCCAGTAAACAAAAGGTTACATTTTAATCTTAAAAAACAAGTATACAGATATTACTAGCTAATCGATGAATGTCAGTAGATTAAAGTTGGCAGTTGCAAATGCCGATTATTATCAAGCCAGGCCGCTTCACAGACAGTGCCAGTCAAGGACATTAAGGCCCCATTGGAGCGAAGAGGAACTCTGCTTATAAATAGAAATGTGTTAACTATAGACGCCTTTGGCTGCCATCTGTTCATTGGACACTGTTGCCACGGGTGTTATGGTTTAAGCTAGACCTCTGTTAGATAATATCAATGGCGAGTGCAACAAAGACCAGCATTTTCATGTGCCGTAGCCAAGTTTTTGTTGGGGTTTCATTATCTTTAGTTGGCCCTCAGTTGTCTCAAAGAGGCTATAACCTACTGGAGTGCTAAGAGGAAATATTGTGTGAGTCTATTGTGTAAGCTGAATAATGTAACAGCGAGTTTTCCTATTATATTTATTAAGATTTGTGTGCCTCATCTTTCCATAGCTTTTTTTCTCAATGCCCAATTGATGGGAAAAGAAGCACTTTTAAATTGTGGACCAACTGAGGAGTTATTGCTGACCTCGGGGGAGCCTATGTGCTACAGTTATATCTGCTTGAGCTGCCTCATAATTCCCCGACCTTTGATGGGCTCAGCACACTCTTTTAGGGGCCCTGAGGGCTGCATGGCTGGAGATGTTTACGACTCGCACATTTTAAAACACACATCAACCCGCATCCTCTTTGGTCATCTTAGGAAGCCTCAGCAGCAGCAGCAGCAGCAGCAGCAGCAGGAGGAGGCCGGGCCGAGCCGAGTGGACGAGCAGCCAGGGCCATCACGCAGGCAGCGACAGCCCAGCATGTCCGAGACCAATCCCCTCTACACCTTCTGCAAGGAGGACCTCGACAGCATGGACAAAGAGGTACGGCAGGAAACGCACTCAAATATTACGCCATGATCCATACAGCCTTTGTATGCAATGGCTGCGTACAAACCCCTGTGAACTCATGGCAATGTTCATAGCACTTAAAGGCATTATGCTCTGTGTTAGGCCCCTAATGGGAATTTACCTGGTAGATGAACATTCAGGCATAAAAAAAAAAACGAGGGAGAAACTGAAGCTTGGTGTTCTGTCAAATCCCCACTGAAGAGATCTCCAATCCCCACTGATGAGATCTCCAATCCCCACTGATGCGATCTCCAATCCCCACTGATGAGATCTCCAATCCCCACTGATGAGATCTCCAATCCCCACTGATGAGATCTCCAATCCCCACTGATGAGATCCCCTTTATTGGCCGACCTCCCTGTGTTCCCCTGATGGTGCTCCTGTTCCTGGCAGCCAGCTGGAATGCTCCCCCTCATGTGGAGAGGCTCAGAGGATGGCCGCTCCACACCCAGTCTGGGGACTGCTAATGCGTCACCAGGGGGACACTTGTGAACCAGGTCTGTGGGGACACTTGTGAACCAGGTCTGTGGGGACACTAAGGAACCAGGTCTGTGGGGACACTGGTGAACCAGGTCTGTGGGGACACTAGTGAACCAGGTCTGTGGGGCCACTCCAGAACCTCTCAGTTCGGGGCCACCCACTGATAGGGTAGGGTTGGCTGAGAAAAGGTCTTCAGACTTGGTCACGTTAGGTATGGAACGTGCAACCCTCAAAATGCCTTCTTTTGGTGGGCTTTGATAGTCTCCCTGTTCGAAGCAGTAGAGTTCCATGCAAGGATGGGACTGTGTTTTGGTGATTTATTTTGTCACTCCTGCACAGCTACGGACAGACCTCCGTTGTATTTTCTGTGACCGCTGCGGGCTGTTTTGTACATAAAGCGGGTAAATCCTAACCACAGTAGGACCATGAGATTCATGGACCATAATGGGATGGGAAGCGTTCTCTTTTGAGTCATGGCACAAGCACCAGAACATAGGCCTCGTCGGTGTTTCAGACTTTCTGTTCTATTTTGTGTTCTGTCAAAAGTTGAGTTCTCCTTACCTCTTTGCATGAATATGCATGCCCACTGTTTGTCCTCCGGTTGAAATGGGACTTGTTTGTGTCCATGATTGTTTATGACAGTGGAACGTCATTAATTCACGAGGGGGCCCAGAGAAGTATCCTCCCACATCTGCCTGGATATAGAAGCCCATAACAAAGCTTTTAAGTAAGTGGGGCTAATTAAACTAGCATAAGTGATTCCTACTGGTATCAGCCACGGTTCTTCTTTATCTCCCTCCAACACACGAACACGTCTGCTGTTAAGGCCCTCAATATTCCTCTGGGAAATGTAGGAAGGAACCGTAGGGGATTCACTTTGGAAAGACTTCACACAACTTAAGACAAATGCACTGTCAACACTCAAAATGTAGAGTGAAGGATATAATGTGTAACATGCTACTACTTCTAACGGTTAAAATATGGCATTTAATTTTTTTATGACTATAAACGAGTAAGTGGCAATTAAATCTGCTGTAAATTTATTTGACTATTTATTTTTATTTTTGTCCAAACCTGACCTTTATCCTTGTGGATGATGTTGTCACTTTTGTGATACGTTTCTTTATTAAATGTATGTGGCTCGCCCTTATGCTCATGCACTCTAGCTTCTTGACCTTGAACAGATGGCTCTGGCTTCCTCTGAATTTAATTGAATGAATCTCATATCAGTATGATTGGTCATGCTTTGAATGACGAATGGGATTCTTGTTAACTGGCAAAGTCCATAAATTCTCTCTGCCTGTCGATTAGTTCTCTTGAAAATTCTTTCACCATTCGCAACCAGTTTGCTTTTTTGTTTCAAGTAGTGTGCTGAAGAAACAGCCACTCACCCTTCCTAAATCAGTGACCTAGAAATATTGACAAAGCTCTTAAGTATTTGTCTTATTTTGTACTTCATTTTGCATGTTATTTACTAAACACCACTAAAGCACATCCAGATACTACAGGCATAATGAAGTGTTGTATTTAAATCTGCTAAAACGTTATATATACTGTATATATATTACTTTTATTTTCAATACATAAATAATGAGTTTGCTTTCTTCTTCACAAATCAAATTGACTCCATGAGAAAATGCATCGCACACTTTATCTCACTTTAAATATAATTCCACTTCTACATGCTCCTGCTAGGCCAAATTTGATAACAGCATTTTAATGTGTTTTTATTCATGTGATGTGCAAACCTTACATACTTGCTCCGGTTGTGTTATCGTGTCCACAGTTTTGCAGTGTTGATACTGTTTTATAATGCAAACTCAAGAATAGCACTTAGATCAAATATTACCCAACGTTCCTTTTACCCATGTTAGCTCATGACTTTCAAATTTGCACAATTCTCAACTTATCCTGCTATATTCTCCCTCAAATGTCCCTTGCTGCAGCTCATTTTTTCACACATATAGACTTGTGAATACTGGGGAAATATTCTAAAATAACCCTCTGATGCCATTGCTGCGGCAGCAGGAATCCTGGGGGAACAGTCCGTGTTATGATTCAGGGGCTAGATGTTTCTGCTGAGGTCAGCTCTTTATTGGGATACTCGGTCCAGCAGTTTCACTCAAAAGAGGACTCATTTCTTTCTTGACAGCCACAACATAAGTTGTCGTGCCATTGTCATTATGTTGACTTTGATTTGTCGTCCACTTTCTTGCTGTATGCTTGAATGATTGTTTTCGGGGATGTGTAGCTGGTGCCAGGGATGATAAATGAAGAAAACGTGGCGATACCTTTAGCGGAGAAGAACTTCCCTTTTTCATGTGTCCCAGGCACATCTGAGCAGCTCCCAAAGACCTGTTGAAGGCATGGTTCTCCACAAGCGCTGACTGGGCCTTAAGTAACAGCGTGTTCCCGAGAGGTGCTGTGAGTGCCCGGCTAAAGACAAGCTGAGAAATGGCCCCTCTAATGTGGTCGTTCCTCATCTCCAGTGCGCTCCTCCCCAGGGAGACCGCTCTATCAATCCACCATCATTAATCACTTCTCAAAGTGAATAGAAGCTAACCTCACAGCATAAGGACTGCCCTGTAAAAAAAAAATAGACCTGGGTTATCGATGATACATATTTAGATCAAACCTATCGCTGTGTTAGGCTAACCTTTAATGCGTCAATGTGTGAGCATTATTTTATTTTACATTTATCAAACAGCTTGACTGAAATGTTTTTCTTTGTGGTTATCCCAGGGTAGCTCAGACTTTGAATCCCTTTTCCGTTGTATTAAAAAGACCAATCCCTTCTCTGAATAAACTGCTGCTTGTTATCACTCTAGATTGAGCTGCTGATGACCGATTGAGCTGTCGTGGATTGACAACTCAAGGCATTGTTCGCTAGACCAGCACCACTTGTTGTGTAAATGTGACATTTGGGCCGGTGGAAGACAAAGCTCAGAAGAGTTGAGCATTCTTAGGAGATTTCCATCAAATGTGTTGGGCTGATTCAGACGTTAAACGTGGCCATCACAGCAAGGACCGCAGGGTGTGGACTCTCGTTGGTCTGATTGTCTCCTGGAGCCCGGGGCATGGGGCCCCTCAGTCTAAAGCACATTGCACCCCCTGAGCTTTATAGTTTTTTGTAATTTGGCTCTCAGTATCGCACAGTTGTTCCCCAACAGAGTTGTTCATAGTTCAGTCAGTGTTAGAATGCGTTCAAGTAATGCCTGCATCTGTAAAAGGGCTAGCCTCTATTGGTGACCTTTTTCAACCAGTTCAGTTGCTAGAGATGAAAATGATTAAAGTTTTTAATTGGCTGCATCAAAGAGTTTTTCTCAGGCAGGTAGCCAGCCGGCTACTGTTGAAATGTCATCGCTGGTCACACCGTGGTATGTGTCCATTTGCTGAAGGCAACCTGTGTAGACCTATGTGTCCAAGTGTCACCCTGGTATATGCCAACTGGGTGACCTTTCTGTGCAATCCGTTTCCCTGTGTTAAGTACCTGGTTACAAAGCTAGTCTTTCTGTGTTCTCCTTCAAAAGGCGGTCATCGTGACCCCTTAACAATTTGGGTTGAAAGGCTGATAATTGGTCTGACATCATAAAAAGACACTGGTTTAAATGTCAGTCAGGCTCCCCGGTAAAGGCAGAGGACAGAAAGGCCACTGTATCAGTTATTGGATCGTTGGCGTGATGGGTTCAGCAGCCAGTATGCTATAAACCTCTACCATGCGCTTACGAGAAAAAGAGCCAAATTGTACATTGGCTACTTCAAGCAATGTAACTCGTCCAATTAACACTTATCTATTTGAAAGTGTCCAGCTTCAATGGCATCCATGCCTCACCTTCCCACCAGCTCAATGCTATTTAGTGTCACAACTTGTAGACCCGGCTTGTAAAATCTTTTGCTGTAGACTTCCCAGAAGTCCCGTGAAACCAAAGGGTCATACTGCACACACGTGAGGCTTGTGAACAGGGATATATCTGACACGTAGCCATCCATTCCGTCCCTAAATAGTCTGACTATGGCACACTGAAATAGCGCTAGACCGTAAGCATAACACGCGTTTTGCGGTGCCTCGTGTCGATCAATTATGGTTTCGAGCGAGTGTCCCTGTTACTAGTTGCTCACTTTATGATGAGGGGTTCATTTGAGAATCCCTCCAGCCGTGCAGTGTGGTGTAGAGTGATGAGGGATGAGACAGAGCTGTCTCCTTAGCTTGAGAATCCCTCCAGCCGTGCAGTGTGGTGTAGAGTGATGAGGGATGAGACAGAGCTGTCTCCTTAGCTTGAGAATCCCTCCAGCCGTGCAGTGTGGTGTAGAGTGATGAGGGATGAGACAGAGCTGTCTCCTTAGCTTGAGAATCCCTCCAGCCGTGCAGTGTGGTGTAGAGTGATGAGGGATGAGACAGAGCTGTCTCCTTAGCTTGAGAATCCCTCCAGCCGTGCAGTGTGGTGTAGAGGGATGAGAGCTGATGAATCCCTCCAGCCGTGCAGTGTGGTGTAGAGTGATGAGGGATGAGACAGAGCTGTCTCCTTAGCTTGAGAATCCCTCCAGCCGTGCAGTGTGGTGTAGAGTGATGAGGGATGAGACAGAGCTGTCTCCTTAGCTTGAGAATCCCTCCCCGTGCAGTGTGGTGTAGAGTGATGAGGGATGAGACAGAGCTGTCTCCTTAGCTTGAATCCCTCCAGCCGTGCAGTGTGGTGTAGAGTGATGAGGGATGAGACAGAGCTGTCTCCTTAGCTTGAGAATCCCTCCAGCCGTGCAGTGTGGTGTAGAGTGATGAGGGATGAGACAGAGCTGTCTCCTTAGCTTGAATCCCTCCAGCCGTGCAGTGTGGTGTAGAGTGATGAGGGATGAGACAGAGCTGTCTCCTTAGCTTGAGAATCCCTCCAGCCGTGCAGTGTGGTGTAGAGTGATGAGGGATGAGACAGAGCTGTCTCCTTAGCTTGAGAATCCCTCCAGCCGTGCAGTGTGGTGTAGAGTGATGAGGGATGAGACAGATAGCTTGAGAATCCCTCCAGCCGTGCAGTGTGGTGTAGAGTGATGTGGTGTCCAGAGTGATGAGGGATGAGACAGAGCTGTCTCCTTAGCTTGAATCCCTCCAGCCGTGCAGTGTGGTGTAGAGTGATGAGGGATGAGACAGAGGTCTCCTTAGCTTGAGAATCCCTCCAGCCGTGCAGTGTGGTGTAGAGTGATGAGGGATGAGACAGAGCTGTCTCCTTAGCTTGAGAATCCCTCCAGCCGTGCAGTGTGGTGTAGAGTGATGAGGGATGAGACAGAGCTGTCTCCTTAGCTTGCAGCGGGGTCTTTCCCTGGGTACTATCATCAACTCTTATCAGCTCTGTTACAGAGATATCTGGCCTTTCACACTCCAGCAAACATCTGACCGACATCGCTTTCTCCATCAACAATGACAGCCATTGTACCAGTAACGGACGCCAAGGGCAAATTAAGCCATGTTCTCCTTTTTTTATCCTCATTTTAGCACTTCTCTGTTATTTTCCCTGCCCCCGTCTTCTACAAAATAAAAAAAACATTCCCACCTCCTTGAATAAATCCTAAAAGGGAGTGACGCGGGCTGTAAATCTGCTCTGCTCCCAATAACCTTCTCTCATGGTGAAGGCCCTGATCAGCATTAAAGCCAACACCCTGATGATTTATTCTAGCAGGGCTCGGTTCTTCATGAATATCCTTCAAATGATGCTCATTGCAAGTCTAACCTACTGATCTGGTTCCCACGAGATTGATCCTATCTGACTGAGCCGGTCTGTCAAACTAGTATGTTACTATCCTATGCCTGCAGTCATATTAATGCTTAAGTCAATTAGAACCATATCCTTTTATTCATCTTTTAATCTTCATCCGAGACTTTGCTCGACTGAGCGTCCAGCCATTTGTTTTGCTGTCGTTGGAGCCATGAATGAGGTGACGGTAAGAGAGGTGGGCTTCGTCAGAGCCAGTGATGATGTGGTCTGATTGTCTGGTACCACGTGTACCCCATTCTGAGGGTCCTATTCTGTTAAGACCTGGATGATGGGGGATAAGGCATGGGGGGTCCGCGATCTCCCTAAGTGTGAGGACATGGGGTCTGCTTTTCACGGAAGGGCTCAGGAGCTCTTGGTTCTCAGAGCCTGGCTTTGCCTATGTCTGGTCCAATACAGAGAGGAGAACATTTAGTGGAAGTATTGGAATTATATTTAATTTAATTCAAGTAATATTTGGAATACTTAGAATACTTAGAATTCTGCCTACATTCATTAATCCGAAACAGTTGCCTCTGCAGATAATTTGATTAGAAATTTCTCCACAAAATGGTACCAGATCGGTTTGGTTTGATTTGTGTATTTTAATCTACAAGACTTTTTCTAACCATTTGATGTCAAATTGGCCACCATGGTCAAAAGAAATGGCTATCTGTTTAAGGTTCCTCACTTTTTCAAGCAAAGACTGGGCAAGTGGACAACATTCAATGGTTATGGCTAAGGAGGTTTTGTCAAAGGGGTTTGATCAGTATTAACTTGACAAACTTCCTGTGAATGTGATTCTGATTCTTTTCACTGGGAGACTTGTTGTTTGTCATGTTCTCTCCTCTGTACTCTCTGCATTAATTAAAAAGCTTGGCACCACTTCAGGAAGAACATGGCTAAAAGAAAAACGAGACTTGTGTCCCTGAAAAGTTTGTATAGAAAACTTGTTATAGAATCTTTCTTTTCACAGTCAGTGGCCAGACCAAAGGGAGTGGGAAGTAATGAGGTGTGCGTGCGTGTGTGTGCGTGCGCGTGTGATAGTACTTCTCTAGGTTGAGCCAAAGAGGCTTTCGATGATTGAGTTGTTTTCTACAGATCACATGAGCTGAGCCTGTTGCTCTTCTCATCCCCTATGCCTATATTGCACAACCAGCAGCCAGGTGGCTAAGGAAAGACACCAATATATCATATGTGACAAGGCTCATAGGGGGGGATCTGAAGCAGCAGGAGGCCGGTGAAGAGTGGGAAGCTCTGTTAGCTGGATTTGCCTGTCTGCAGTCAGGTTCCCATTGTCATTTTTCTTGGTTTACTAAAGCCAGTGCAGGACAATATGTTTTTTTTTTCTTATCAATTTGTAATTTCTGTAAAACAAAATCTATCTTTCAAAGGTGGTTGGGGCCATGGTAGGCATATACACACACAGCCATCTGGTTGGAATGGAGGGGATCACATGCATTCAGTCTGCAGCGTATGGCATTGCTAATACCAGCTAGAATTTGATTCATACTTCATCTACTCTCTAAGAACGTAAAAAAATAGATTAACAAGTTTGCACAGGTTGTCTTCATCCGTTATGGAAAAAAGCATGGATCCCCTTTGAAAAATGTTTGGATTTGTCAGGGTTTTTGTGAAACATGAAACATTTCTTTTCCAAAGAGCCGACCTTTCGTCTCGTGACAGCGTCACGTTGAATCAGGGCGGAGGCAGGTGGGAAATGCCAGAACGCTGCGGGGCGTTCATCCCTAGTCCTCCAGGGTCCCACCTGGGCCAGCAGGCACACACCGCCGCAGGCGCGAGGCTCCACACAACGCTCACTGTATCTGACGAGGTCTTTCCGAGAGGGTTTGGGTTTCTGGCTGTCACAGTCAAACATCTGCCTCTAGGCAACGTTTAGTGAGCGTCTATATTTGGAAATGGGGACCAGGTAGACTGAAATACGTTGTCCCTAGAAACCGCCCTAGAGGTTTAATAGTAGGGCTTTTTTATAATTAGTATAATTAACTTATTTTGCCACTTGTAGTATGTTTTTCCCGCATCCCTGGTGCCTCTTGTTATTTATGTTTCCAAGCCAAAATTCCTTTATTAAAAAAACAAAACAAAAAGGGTAACAGTTTTACCATGCTTGTTCATTGGTCTCTCTTGCTGCCTTTATGGTGCCGTTTTTGATGCTGAAAGGATAATGGATGAAAAGTGGTTATATCTGCATTTTTCCCCTGGTTTTGAGTAATGACAGGTAAGGATTGTGCTGCGGGTTGGGTCAGTAGCCTTCAACCATCATCCTGACATCACCAGTAATTGACTTTCCCTGGACCAGCCACTCCATCACGCAGACCAAACACTCTTATCATCTTCCCTTAAATCTGGAGCCCAATGAATATTCCCTCTGATCAACTCTGCATTTGCACACAGTCCTTGGCAATCTGACAACCTGCAGTCAGTCCTTCAACCTGCGGCTAATCTGGCAGAAAGACAAATTCTCGTTTATTAGTTAACTAAAACCTTGTTGAAAACGTTTTTTAAGCATATCCAGAAAGCTTTACATCACAAATAACCTAATTTAAAAACCTAAATAAAATAATAAAGTCCAGAGTTTAAACAATTTTTGGTAAACCCTTTATTTGAAGTCCTATCAATTCGGGATCTTTCCATGTTTTTGTAAAAAAAAAAAAAATGCATGCCTGCATTCTGCAATTTAGCATTTTTACTACATGAAAATTATAGCTGTTATGTTGGTTTGATCCGACTTAGATGGAGAAAAATCCCAGCACTTAGCTGTTCAGTACAGATAGTAAGAAAAGGATGTTGTGCAATGTATGTCCTTTGAACTGTTCCTTTTTTCTGTTACCTGAGAGCTCCCTTTTAGAGCGTGATACTCATAGCTAGGAGCATGGAAGAGGGGGCACTGAAATTCTTTGAAGGACTTCGTAATGAATTTCACATCCTCCCAAGTGTAATTGCCAGCGGAAGAATGGGGCTAGGTATTTGGCGTGCTCTTGGGTTAGCGTATGGCCTTTGATCTGGCCTCGGACCCGAGCGCAACCCCGACTGCCGAGTTTCTGAGTGGCATCTGAGGTCCCTGTGCTGCCAGCACATTGAGCCTCTGTGTGTTACTCCACCAGCCTTGCTGAATCTCCCCAAGGTGCTGAAGTGAAGTCGCACACTGTGAAATCCAATTGGCCTTTCTCTTTCCCTAAAAGGGGGGGGGGGGTATGCCACGCCACGCCACGCCACCGGTGGGATATGTTTTTAATGGATTTACTCTGCATGGGGTGGTTGGAATTATCTCATGTAATGGTAGCCAATTTCTCTGTGCAGCTTTTAATTTAGAGACATGGACTGACAAGTATCGTAACTACTCTCTTTTACTGGCATAAAAGCTGTCCATCTATCTTGTGTTTCACCTATCCTTTCATTTATTCCCCTCGTGGCATCAAATTAAACTTCGTCCATTCAATTACAATAAAGCCTCCATCTCCCCCACATCTCACTGAATTCTCCGTCTTCAAAGAAAATCCTTACCTATCTCTGATGTCTACAACAGCGCATACAAGGTGGCAATAATCTCAACAGTCCATGAATCCTTTCCCTACAGGTTCTCGCTTTGAGTCTGTCAGTCATACATCTATCTGTCTGTGCCTGGAGATGAGATCTCTTCAATAACGGAGAGCAAACAGCTGAGCTTCAATTAACTGCCCCTCTGAACTTTTCCTGGGTGATAGAATCCCATCAGTCTCTGTTTGTTCCTGCCTTAGTCTGCCTTGTGTTGATTTCTTTCCATGTGCACGACTTTTCATTCAAGGTCCTTAGAGTCTCTCACGTATTGAATGATCTTTCAGGCGTGTTTCTATGTTGTCTAGAGATTCTGCCTCATATGACACCCGACACACAAGAAAAGGTTTTTAACTCTATAATTCTGTACTGATGAGTCTGACTTTTTATAATAACTTAAGGTTGCTTATTCATTTCATATTATTCAGTCATTGAAAGAAATGCACGTTTTTCAGGGTCTTGTTTCTTTATTTTTGGATTGTATTACTACTTAAGACTGCATCTTCACTTCGTAGAACTCAAGGAAGGAAATAACCAAAACGAATTGAAAATCCCAAGCAAATATTAGTGAAGTAGTATTTTAATTAAACTTTTCTGGGGGAAATATGACGTCATGAACTTACCCCCATACTTTACCAACCATTTGCTTTGTATTATGAGTACATATGCTCTGATTTAAGACAGTTGTAGAAACCAGAAAGCCCCCTACAAGAATTAGGTGGGCTGCTTTTTATCGGTAAACTTGAACGTGAGTGATGGGGGGCAGCACTAGTTTCTCAGCCCCCGGCTGAGGAGGTGCTCTGTCTTCCACGCGTCACGGTGACTAACACTACCAGGCTTAGGACATTCATCACCATGACACCATATAACACCACGTCACCTGGGGTACTGGGTTCAGCAGCGTCACCCACAGCCCGACTAACTTCAAATCCAAACTGCGATCCAATTACAACTTTGAGCTGCTGTGATTGTTCATCAAAGTGTAGTCCAACAAGTGGTGGCAAAGTCACATCACTGGTGATTGTGATAGCCTGCCGAATGCCTGCCAGAATATTCTGTTGCATTTTAGATAGCTCTGTATTCCCCCTGTCAGGATGATGTCTTTAATGGACATCTACACTAATTAGCCACAACATTAAAACCACTGACGGGTGAAGTGAATAACATTGATCATCTCGTTACAATGGCACCTGTCAAGTGGTGGGATATATTAGGCAGCAAGTGAACAGTTCGTTCTTGAAGTTGATGTGTTGGAAGCAGGAAAAATGGGCAATTGTAAAGATCTGAGTGACTTTGACAGGGATCACATTTTCATGGCTAGATGTCTGTGTTAATGCAAAATGGCAGGTCCTGTGGGGTGTTCCCATGTGTGCAGTGTTTGGTAGCTATCAAAAGTGGTCCAAGGAAGGAGAACCGGAGAACCGGCGACCGGGTCTTGGGTCTCAAGGTTCTTTGTGCATGGGGAGTGAAAGGCTAACTCATCTAGTCCAATCCCACAGAAAAGCTACTGTAGCACAAATGTCTGAAAAATGTCATGATAGAAAAGTGTCAGAACACAGTGCATTGCAGCTTGTTAACTGCAGACCGGTCAGAGTGCCCATGCTGACCCCTGTTCACCTCTTTCAGCAGGATAATGCACCCCGCCACACTGCAGAAATTGTTCAGGATTAGTTTGAGGAACATGCCAAAGAGTTCAAGGTGTTGACGGCCTAAAAATTCAGCTCGATCTAGCATGATGTGCTGGAACAAGTCTGATCCATGGAGGGAGGCCCCACCTTGCAACTTACAAGACTTAAAGGATCTGCTACTAACATCTTGGTGCCAGATATCACAGGACACCTTCAGAGGTCTTATGGAGTCCATGCCTCGAGGGGTCAGAGTTGTTTTGGCGACACGAGGGGGACCTACACAATACTAGGCAGGTGGTATTAACGTTGTGGCTGATCAGTGTATATTATGGCACTCTTGCCTTTGATTTAATATTTATCATTTAGTGACAAAATTTTTGTCCATTGATGTATTTTACTGGTAAGTCCACCGTGTGTATCTAAGCTGGTTGTTTCAGTGTGCGTGTCTTTTAACCTGTTAGTATGCTTAAAATAAACAGATTTTTCCATGTCAAACTTCAATAAAGTTAACAGAGAGCCCAAACTTGGATTGTGGATAGAGGTTTATAAAATTGCTTTGGTTTGTTTGCTTCCTTTTAATACAGAGGACATCAGCCGCTTAGTACAGAAGAGGACAGTAGCTCATCTTTTGTCAATCCACATCCTGTTCATTTAGAATGGAGCACACAGGAGTGAATTGAATGGAACAGAAATAACATGAGTCAGAGCACCGAAGCGGAGAGCCGGGCGTGGGTGGTGATGATGATTCTTATGTTCTTCTGTCAGTTAGACTATCACGTCTGTCCATCTGTCCAGTTGATTTGTGGACGTGGCCAGACACCTATATTACGTGCATGGGCTCAGCCTTCTAGGTATGACAGGCGTGTATTGCTCATGATGACCATAGCGTGCTTGCTTTTTTTATCTGAGCTCTCAGTTTCTATAAAAACATGTGGAATGGCTTGAGTACTGGCTTTCAATCTCTGACTTGATTATAGTTTTATGTCAACACTGAGCATTACAAAACATTGCTTTATTTCTGACAAGCCAGAGCATTCGTAATACTCCAGCTATCGCAGAGTGGCTGTCATTTTGTGCTCTGCATGGTTGATGGACACGCTGCTCTCTGCTTGGCCTCTTATTACAGTCAGTTCTAGAGAGCTGCGTGGAGATGGTCATGCTGTGACTGGAGATGGTTCAACACCTGCTCCGCTGCAGGAAGCCAGTATGGGAATGGCTCTGGCATTGTGACCTGCGGCTTTGCTCGGTAAGGGTAGTGATTTGATGCCGCTACAAGACAGACGCAGCCTTAGTTCCTGCCTCTCCTGTCTCATACGAAGAGTCCGCTACAAGGCAGACACAGCCTTAGTTCCTGCCTCTCCTGTCTCATACGAAGAGTCCGCTACAAGGCAGACACAGCCTTAGTTCCTGCCTCTCCTGTCTCATACGAAGAGTCCGCTACAAGGCAGACACAGCCTTAGTTCCTGCCTCTCCTGTCTCATACGAAGAGTCCGCTACAAGGCAGACACAGCCTTAGCCCCTGCCCCTCCTGTCTCATACGAAGAGTCCGCTACAAGGCAGACACAGCCTTAGCCCCTGCCCCTCCTGTCTCTACTGTCTGAGTAGTCAGTGATGGAAAAGAAAGGCAGCTTTGGTTCACGTGGAGAACAGAAAGGACGAATGCGTTTTATTTGAACCTTCACTGTTGTTTCTCGGTATTGTCTATTTATTAAAGTTTTTTTATGAATGCTGCGCACCACCAGCTTTTAATGGATTTTCCTTTCTCTGTGGCTTTGTTACGTGCTCCTGGAGGATCACAAGATTGTGCTTAGTAACAGGCATTTTAACCAAAACCAGAGCCCATGTCGGTTGTTCTTTAAATGTTTCCTGTCCATGATTTTGTGGCTTTACTCTTAACAATTTGCGTTAATTTGTGTTATGATTGACATTGTTATTTTTCCTTAAGGATTTTGTGTCTCAAGGATACGTTTCGTAGTACTTGATGCTTTTTGATGCTAGGATTATAATTTTGAGTCAACTTTAGCAACATTAGCTATTCTTTAAATTGACCATAGTTTTTAACATAGTCCCATATTTATATTGAAAATGAAAAAGCATATACAGAGTATAATCTTAATATTCTCATGAATTTAATGGACGGCAGTCACCAATTTGCCATCCCTCATGCTGTGCTACTGGTGTGTTGTGCAATCTAGGGCACTGTCTTATTAAAGCTGCTGCAGAGGCACGTCTCTGAGCTGGCAGAGAACATGCTGATAGAATTAGAAACAAAATCACCATGCTTATAGAGCGCCTCATTTCCCATATGGTTCATCATGGCAAGTACATTTTGAAATCATATTAAGACAATATTGCATCATGAGGAACCCATTTAATGACATTTGATAATGATATTTTCTCTAAATTGAATTCCATTTTGTGCCCGCATGTCATATGTCATATTTTCGGGGGGAGGGGGGGGTCATTCTCTCCACATTCGATGGATTGATTTGAAACTGCAATTGAAGACCAACAAACGTTGATCTAACATTACGGGTTTTGATCTTGTGGCTCTGGATCAGCAATATCTCGTACAACGTTGTCATTGCCAGACGTAGCCAACAACAGCCCCTTAATGATCCTGGTGCCCCTCAATAATGAGCCTAGGTCTTCTCTCAAGGGGAGGGTCTCTCCTGGCCAGCTTGTGACAGAGAGGCATGCTGCTAATGAGGTAACAGTGGAGAGGTCCACCTTACAGTCCTGCCGTCCGTGTCCTGATGGATCCGCCGTGTCCTCCTGGTGAACGGGGAGAACGGTGGCCATTAGAAACGCCTCTTCTTAGAAACCGTGTGACTACTGGGAATGCAGTAGGAAGGAGCAGTGGTGGGGTCATTTCCTTCTTCAGATGCTGATGGCGTAGATCAGGCAGGCTGAGTGTGAAAACACCCCCTGTGAGTTGATGGAATAGGCTACCATCAGACGTCGCTTCCAAGAGACCATATTGGGAATAAATCTGTTCAGCCCGTTGATTGACGTCTGCACATCCTAGTGATGTTGATTGTGTGGCAGGGGTCCTTCTTTGATTGATGATTGGCTGATACTAATCAAAGGTTTCAATTGCAACATTTATTTTTTGCTATTAATCAAGATTCTAATTATATTTTGTTGTGCGTCATGTAAATTCCCGTTACCTCCGAGATTGAAATTATGCAGTAGTTATTGTATGTATTCTGATAAAAAATATTATATTCATGATAAACACGGAAATATTCTTCTTTAGATTGACAGTTTGACTTAAAATAAAAAGCTCTGTTCAGCTTTTTTACTTGCTGATATGGAAACTCATACGATAAGTACAGTATTTTCCTAGACCGTGCTTCTTATCAAGTTTTGAAATAATAGGAGAAAATTTGCATGCGATTGGTGTTCCCTGGGTGAGGAGAAAGTAATTAAACTCGGCGGTTAGTCGAGAGTTATCCATATGGGAAGAACTAAACTATAGGCTAAAGTCGCAGATGTGACTAAGTGTGACATTGTCTGAAGTGAGTATGAGTGGTGACCACCGAGTCCTGGATGAGCCTGTCATTATGGAAAACCGAAATAGCCGTTTCATTGAAGCTCTCTCTTCCAATAGGTGGACGACATGCTAGGTGAGGAGAGCGAGAACGACGATCAAGGAAAAGATAAACCAGAGGATGAAGAGGAGGAGGAGGTGGAGTTGCCAGAGTTGCCGGGAGGAAACAAGAGTACAGAGGAAGAGCATGCGCCGCGGTTGGCTTTGTCCACGGTAGTGAAGGAGACGATACAGGCTCCGTCAAGTAACAAGGACAGTCTGACGGGCAGTGTGCACAGGTGAGACCTTTGAACCTTCACCTTTTGACTTGCTTTTTTTGTTTCATGAGTCTTACTGACTTATGAGCTATTGACCTACATACGATTAGAGATGTCACCAATAGAAAATGTTTCCTTTTGTTCACTGACTTCTTTCGAACTGTACGTGTGTGTGATGCACGTGACCATGAAGCCGAAACACACAGGCCAAGTTAGGACCTTAGTACCTGCTATGGTATGTGGCCTTGACGATGTGCTTCCACTGGCGAGCAGACGAGACAGCTTCCCGCTGCTGTACGACAGTGCTGGTGGGCCGAGCAGTTTGACGTCCACCAACTGGTGGACCCTGCCCAGCGTCCTGTGGACAGATGTCCGGCCTGCCCTGCCTCTGACTCAGGCCAGGCTGGCAGGCGGTGCAGTATACAGGTCACCATCTGGGCCCCTTCTCCCAAGCACAGAGCAGCACGGCAGGGCAAGGAAGCGCCCCCGTACCTTAGTCATCTGCTGCCTCTTCCACAAACAGAAGGGTGGGCTCTTTCGTTGCCGTACCGACTCATAATTTACCATAGTGTATAGTTGTGGCAAAGTAACAAACATATATATTTTCTTTGACCGTTTGAAGCCAACCAGAGCGTAGTTAGTTGAAGTATTTTAACAGGAGTTCTGTTCAGGCCTTTGGAAGGAGCTGGACGAAGATCATTAGCCTCGCAGTCCATTTTGGTCTGACAAGAAACGTTTCCGATTTTTCAGCTCCTCTGACAGCCACTCTAATTATACACCCTTTCTCCTTTTCCAGACATCGCTTTCTTTATTCTTTACTCCCCCTGCCCGTGTTCAGCCTGGCTGGCTGCCCTGGTTGGAAAAGTTTGCAGCAGCTGAGTGCTCCCACAATCCCAAAAGTTTTCTTGTTTGTGTTCTGTATCCACTTTGAGTTGAGAAAAGGCCTCTAAGCACCAGTAAGTTCAGACACCTCTCCGGCTGTGCGTTTCTAGTGGCGTGGCCCTGGAATGGTGCCCATCGCTGCATGGACTCCAGTGGATCTGCTCCCCGCTGTTCCGGCAGGCTCATGTAAGGGGACCGGGGTTGGTGGCTGAAGACTGACTGGAGGCGTGGAGACACACTTCCATACAGATGTGTCATTCTTCTGTAGTTCCAGGCAGTGATAATGGCAATGCAATGCAATGCAAAGCGTGTGGGGCCGGGAGACCTGTTGAACCCTTGTCCTTATTTGAATGCCTACTTTGTTTTACATAGGCGACCGCCATACTTGGCTACAGTCAATCTTATTGTGACTCTCGCAGCATAGATGGTAAGGCGTTAATATTAACTTTACATTGCATGCCTCAGTTGTTCAAGTCAGTGAAGGCAGAGCCCATAGGACTGTTGTAGGTGCCGGAGATTAGCACATTAGTTTACTAAGACGGTTTCTGAATGCAAAATGGGCGAGACGCATTTACAGACATTTAGCAATTTATCAGTGAGGACACAGCCCACACGTTTACTCAACCACTGTTTCGACAAAACCTCTCTGCTGATAGTTAATACAAATTAAATGCTTTCCAAGACGGTGGATACGAAACAAACGGCTCTGCCAGCTGTCCGTCTGCCAATCTAGCCGGACTTCAGTTGTATTTAATGCAGTGGGCTTATCTGATTGTTTTCCAATGCATTTGAGTTAACACTAGGAGTTTGTACTTCTCTTTGGAGCTCATTGCTGACACTTGCAGAGGCTAATTACGAGGGGTGGATGATTTGAATTCCCCCGTCATATTAGGTTTCAGACTCAGAATTCAGTTAATGAACCTCATTGACTTTAACCGTGGTAGTCGTGGGAATAAAAGGGAAATTTCTCTGGATTGGCCAGTCAAACGGAGTCAGTATTCATCTCTGTCTGGTGGAGGACGGAGAAAGATCTGTAAAGAAGCTGCTCTAAAGCCCATCGGTGCCCCTTCATTGTTGAAGGAATCAATCAAATAGCTGTTCTGCAGATCTAGACTTTACTCAGGAGGACCTCGATAGATTTCGTTCTGATGTTCTCAACTTCATCCCTGTTGGTGCCCTACCTTTCTTCACGTATGGAAAAAAACTGACTGAAGGCAATCGTTGCTAAGATACAGTACAATTTTGTACAACCAGCATTTTTTTGCACGTAACCCCCCCCCCCCCCTTAAGATTCCCTCTGTGCCCCTAAGTCCTTCAGTTCTCTTTAAAATGTAGACTATTAACTGTAGCACTGCAGAAAAAGAGTTTCCTTCAGTGCTAGATGTTGGATGCTTGTTGTCAGTTGTTAAAAATCTCTCAACTCCAAAGAGAAAACTAACCTTGTCTTTTGATCCTGAACTGGTTGACTGGCTTTCATCCCTTTTCCATCTTGTTTTGCCCTATGACATGGTCAGTTTCCATGGTAACTACCGCCAAAACCTTTCATATTTTTCCTCTCTAATTACCTGCTTTCAATGGGAATTTTGATACTTCTCTTGTTCAGTCATCGTCAGCTTGAAACTCTCCCCAACTCGTACAGTTCCTGTCCAACTGCCTTCCTGTATGAACATTTAGTTTGACGTCAAAGTATATCAACGGCAGTCAGTCTGCAGATTATGGAGGGCTTCCGAAATGAGAAAACGGCTCCTTCAGCCCACTGACGCTGCGTTGGTGGCCATATGCTGTGATTCCTCACTGATTGATAGGGGCGATTTACAGTGTGCAGCAGCACTCTCAGCTCTTTACAGGAGGCTGCCAGTCACAACGGGTGCAGAATAGGCT
This sequence comes from Galaxias olidus, assembly GCA_026901105.3. NCBI lineage: Eukaryota > Metazoa > Chordata > Actinopteri > Galaxiiformes > Galaxiidae > Galaxias > Galaxias olidus. The sequence continues at coordinate 26,150 of JAPMUY010004686.1, forward strand.
GCCCTACCGCTCTCAGACTCGACCCTTCAAATTTAATTGCAATTAGTCTGTGTTCGCCTGAGATGTTAAAGCATATTTGAGAAATGATGACTCGGGCACAAGGCTATGTACCGATCCTGTCCCTCATCCAAATGTAAACCAGGTACAAAGACTATGTACTGATCCTGTCCCTCATCCAAATGTAAACCAGGTATAAAGACTATGTACTGATCCTTTCCCTCATCCAAATGTAAACCAGGTCTAAAGAGACCAATCTTCGGCTGGGGGGACGATGAACGGACCAAAACACTGTTGTTCAAGAAATAATCTCTGTGAATTGGGTACCTTTAACTCTTGCTGCGGTTTGATGTATTGTGGTCCAATGTAAGTCAGTTTGGTTGTTTACTAGCACTGACAAGATGAAAACACTGCTTGCCTAACCCTGAGAGCAATGCTAGGCTTTGCAGAAAGGATAGTTATTTAACAAAAATGCTCCCTTTTTTTACATTCTACGGCTCCGTAATTCTTTTCACTCTATCTTAATATCACATAAGTATTAACCTTTAACCTTTTCATCGCTGCTTGTTTTTGCTCAGCTGCTTTCTCTGCTTTGGAGAATGGCTTAAATGATTTACTCATCATGTTGACGTTTACCGTAATTAAGGTTGTTTTCATTTCATTAGCCAAGTTCTTTTGTTTTGGCTCCAGTGCCTCCCATTTTTCTTCTGGCAAGTAGAATCTAGCCTAGTCCTTTATCATGCGGTGTCAGTCGGCGCAGCGGCCAACAGCCGTACAGTAGACCAGAGCCCGAGGCCAAAGCCAAGCCTTTGTCTGTGACACACTTTTCTGTGTCTGTATATTGGACTGTTCAATCCAACTGTATCGGGTCTTGTCCAGGAATGGCTTGATCGCCCCAGCATCCCCACTATGTGTTCCCAGACAGGCGACTGTGTAACTTAATCACAACTGTAATTGGTTTTCCCCACTGGTTTCCCCCTCTTTCCGGGCTGCATAGGGTACTGACGCTCAGTGTTCTTGCCATTTGTGGTTCTGGCATGTCCGATATGTTGTCTGGCCCGTGGCGCTTGCTGTAATTAACCTCATTCACCACCCAAAGGCGTCTGTCATTGTCTCTTCGCCGTGTGCAGTTCCAAACGTCCTGTGTCCTCTTGGCACTGCGAGCGTTCGCTCCTACAGCATGCTCCGTCCTTTCTGCTACTACACCGGGTGTTCCTGGAGTGGATTTGTTTCTGAGTGGGAAAGAAATGGGGAAATTGTCGGCCTGAGTGGGTGCATTATGGTTACGCAGCTGCTCTGGGGAGGGGTAGATGGAAAAGTGCAGGGAGAGTGTTTTTCGTTGGCTCTGACACCAAAGTGTGAAACTGAAAACCTGGTTTCATATTTGGTCTTCCTCTTTCTCTGCCAGCCGTGGAGATGCTACCTTTCAATTCGGCAACACAGTGTTCTTTGTAAAAGAGACTTTCCCTGCCTGCTTGGGCATCAGTGAGGCTAGACATTTTATTTAACGCCTCTGTTCCCCACGCTGAGCTCTACAGCAAGGGAGTGGACGTCTACCCCAGGACAAGCTGAGCTAGTAGTATTTCAGCGCATACAATCTTCATTCAGCCCTATGTTGTTGCGTATGTTTTAAGATTTAAAAGCGAAGAAATAGATGTTGTTTTATTTGATGTTCTCTTTCAGTGTGTTATCATTAAAATCTCCTTCCCACTATGTCCTAATTCAGTTTTTCTATGCACCGTGTGCATTTCGAATGTGCAGCGTCTTGACAATTTGACAGGGCCGTGATTAAACCCCTCTTACATATATAATCAAAGCAGTACATGCATGTAGATAACTCTCCCCCGTTTGTGCCTCTGTCCTTATAGCCGTGGCCCAGTAGAAATAACGGGTGCCTGCACTCTGCATATGGGGCATATCATCAGGCCCTATTACCCATATAGCCTGTCAGACTGAGCGTGGCTCTGCCGGGAGCTTACTGTTATCACCCTGCCATTGCGGCACAGCAACAGTCCCTCCGAGCTAAGTTCCGTCTTTCCGCGCTTCGCCCCTGACATCCTCCATGGCTGCTACGGCCGCATGGCAGGACCGCGAGGAACTGGGCCAGCGCACGCTCCGTCTGAGAAACATGCCAGCACTGCACCAGGGCGCCTGCACCAGCCTTTCAGACCTCTGCGGCTCCGCTCTGATGTAAGAGGCTTTGCATTACCAACCGCGGAGAGAGGGGGACCCACAGCCGGCTCCAGCTTAGAACAAATGATGCCTCCCAGAGACCCCTGGTGTCTGTTCCGAGGAGCTCTGTCGGGGCCTGAAAGCTGTCTTAATCGTGTTAGAGCTCGCTAGGTTCTGCCGCTTTGAAGCCGCGAGCCGATAAGGTGATAGACCAGCGATGAACGTGCAACGATATCATACCTAGCGTGAGGAATACCCATTTCATCTCCGCCGTGTCTCCTGAGCTTTTTCCCTTGGGTGTCAGCCTGTTCACACTCTGCTTGCATCACTTGCTTAAGCTGATCTACACTTTACCATTCCACATCTAAGTGTTTGTGAAAGAGTCAAAGATCCACGGTCAAGTGAGCCTTGGAGTTATAGCAAGTGGCCTCGTAAGAGTTGGTCTTAGCCATCGTGTCATGCAAGAACTCCTTTAGTTCTGTACTTTTGTTTCTCGGTTTGCCCTTGCCGGCCGTGTCACAGCCTTTCTGGGCTCCTGAGGAGAACACGAGTCCTGGGGAGGTAAACACTCTCTCTTTCTCTCTCTCTCTTTCTCTCTTTCTCTCTCTCGCTCTCTCTCTCTCTGTCTGTCTGTCTGTTCTTCCAGAATCCATTGTCTGCTTGTTATCCACGAGGCTTTGGATCCACGGCGTGCTTTACAACCGGAGAGCACATCAAAAATGAATTGCACCTTTAAAGCCCACTGGGTGAACCAGAGCGTTTGCTGCTTATCCTTGGTTCACCCTCTTACTTGCGTGTTCTTTCTCTCCGGTACGTTCCGAGCCAACCATATTAATGCACGCCTAAACTTACGTTTGCTAGATGAAGGCCAAGTCATGGGCTTTTATGCAATATAGGTCTTCTTGACGAACAAGGTTTTGCACATGAAAGAGTAGCATGCTTAATACCGCTATGTAGGCCTTTCCATCTCTTTGGTTGGAAATGTAAATTCTGAGCTTTGACGCCCCAGGTTATCCTGTTTCTTAAAGGTTTCTACTCCTCATCGGGTGTATTAAGAACATGTCCGCATGCCCAGGGTATGATCGACATTCCCTAAGCAGTACATTCATAAGGGGAGCATGTTCCAATTTGATAAAGCCGTCATCACTGGCAGCCGTGAAAAAACACTCCTAATGCTCTTAGATTGGGAACTGTGCGGTGTGTGCCTTTCCATACAAGGTGTTTGTGTTGACGCCATCGCTGTTTCCGTAAACAAATGGCACAGCAAGAGGGGACAAATAAACCCTTCTGGTCTGTTCTTAAACCTAGACGTCCCGTTTCCTTCGCAGTGTGAAGTGCTCGCTCACTGATTATTTAATTGAACTACCAAATTGGCAGTTATTAAGCCTAACTCGCGATCGCCAGGCGAGCATGTCATGAAAAGGTTACCATGTGTGCATTTTTCGAGTGCGATGACAGTCATTGTTTTTATCAGTTGGAGTATTTTTTGAAGTTGTATGCCTGTTGCTTTTGAATTGTTCACCTACAGTCTTGAGGGGCTTAGCGGCATGTGCCATTGCAGGAATGTGAAGTTATGGTGATCCTAAAAGTAGAACAACAGGATATAAATCGTCTATTGCTGTGCTTTATATCAGCATCTATTGCCAAAGCATATCTGGTGTTTCGCTGAAGACAGATTCTAAGAGTCCTACATAGAGTTCTTATAACCATTAGCAACACCGATACCCATAATCTTTTGACATTATGTACTCTGTACACAGCAAAATACATTTACTCTGTGTGCACTGAATTATTACATTACAAAAGTAGCTATCCTCAGTCTAATTAGTCTCTGTTTGTCGTGCGTTTATAGCATTATTGTACCATGATTACCTCTCTGGGGAGAGGAACAGACTGGGCCATAGCCCAGGAGAGCTCCCTGTCACCACGACCCTCTTAGCATTCGCCAGCGATGTATTCCATATCAGGAAGTATACGTGGAAGATAATTGGCTCTGTTCCCTAATGTCCCGGCTCAAACTAAACCCATCTCTAATAAGACATCTGACGACGGCGGAGCATGCCCAGTCCACGGTCATCTTCTCTACCCTTATTCTCTTCTCTTACTATATATGGCTGTGATATTACTTCAACCCTATCAAGTAAGCTACTGAACGACAACACTGCAGGGACTAGACTGGAAACCAGGTTTTTGTTTTTGTTTTTACCATTGAACATATCAAAAGGCTATGCTATATTAAGTGGAGACCTCCTTCAGAAAGATCATCATTATAAAATAAAGCAGTGAGTCTGACAAATGAACTTGTCAGTTTCCTGTTTTTTTTCCTCTCTTCTGAGGTGGAGTTAATGATAGAAAAAGTTTGAAGGCCTTGAGACATAGTTATTTGACCAACCGTTGTTTGATGCCCTAGATACTAGGCTGCAGAGGAGCACCGAGGGGTTGCACTGAGTTTTCTGTCAGTTTATATTCCTCCCCATCAGTTTGAGTAGCCTTTTGAGATTCTTCCAATACTTTTTTGCGTGTCCAAAAATTGTTGTCCTCATTTTCTCTCTCTACTTCCAACCAGTAGAAGACCCTTTTCTATTTACAGTTGAACACATTTTTCTATTAATACTACTTATGGAGCTCATACGTTTAACATTATTCATTCCAGATCATTAATCTATGTGCCTCCGTACACTGTACACGCCGCGTAGTGAGAATGGCCTGTGGTCTTGTTGTGGGTCCTTTGTGGCTGCTGGCCATTGGATCCAGAAGATTCGCCATGCCTTCTAATGTGAGTGTGTGGAAGCGGGGAGCCCAGTATCTGCCCTGTCCCACATGTTTGGCGCTCATTCAACACAGAATCCACCCTCTCATTTCACCAGCGTTTTAGAATTTCGCCTTCGCCGTCTTCCTCTGCTCGTTCTGTCATCTTGGATGAGAGCCTTGTATTAGAACTCTTCCTGGACCCATCAAACCCAAGCCATTAACAGGCACTGACTCGATACAACAAATCAGGGTCCCCGTTTCCATTGTTAAGACACTTTATTTAGTGTTTTTACTTTTTACTTTTTTTAATCAACAGCTTTTTTTTATTTTATTTTTTGAAACCTCAAGCATGTGAAAGAGACCCATCAAAGTTTTGTTTGAGCTCACAATTAGTCTCATGTGTTCTTTCTCCCCGTGGTTCTTCATAGTGACACCAGACAAAGGTAATCGATTTAGGACAGGCGTCAGTAGATTGGCTGCTTAATGGTAGACACTGCTATGGCTGTTGGGCTAGAGTCTCTGTGCTTTAGTATTGGAAAACGGTGGTCCATGATAAATACTTCCTTTCTATACCACATATTCTGGCTCCTTGCCGTATTAAGGATCTAGTCTTAGGCCTTGTTTTCAACAGTCCCACCTGTTTAGGTTGAAATAGTTGTAAAAGTGAACGTGCCCATTAGCCATTCCCATTTGAATCCTATATTTAGATTAGATTATATTCAACTTTATTCTCATTGCGGCGTACTTAAGTACTAAGCATTATAATGAATATTATCTGGAGATGTGCTTAGCTGTGCTCAGACATCTCCATGAACTCTGAAAAGCAGGCTCCTTTGTAAACATGCAGTGGCCATGCTTGCTTGTACTGTAGCCCCTTAGTGCACAGCTGCAGTGCCTTTTCTTATGCAGGGGGGAGGTTATGCAACGGAATGCAGAATTTAGGTTTTGGGTGCTGGCCTAGTTAGATCTCCACATCTGCATAGTTTTCCATCTACAATTACTGGTGAGTCACAGCGATTTCAGAACTGAAACGATGGCCTAACGAAGCAATTATTTAAATCCAGAGGTAGGCTGTTCATACCGTGTATGGCCTGTGTGTGCGTCTCATCTGCCTTTTTGTTCAGTTTTGGGTTGGAACTGGAGTGAAAGAGAGGAACAGCAGATTACTGCAGCATGCTGTGTGTCTCTCTGACGCTCTCTGTCTCTCCACTCTCCACTTTATTTTGGTCCCCGTCTCCCCTGTTCCAGCTCCCCTACCTTCCTACTTTGACTTCCTCTCTCTCTTTCTCTCTCTCTCTCTCTCGCTCTCTCTCTCTTTCTCTCTCTCTCTCTCTCTCTCTCTCTCTCTCTCTCTCTCTCTCTCTCTCTCTCTCTCTCTCTCTCTCTCTCTCTCTCTCTCTCTCTCTCGCCTAGTTCCCCAGGCTACAATTCTGTTTGTTTTGCTTGGCATTCTGCCCCCTGCATTGGGGATTAACAGAAAGCCTGGTATACAACACATGTTCTCATCAAACATTGCTGAAACAGGGATGTTTCTATCACTTTGTTCCTTCTTTCTTCACTTAAACATTAAGCGTGAAAACCTAATTTCTCCAGAGAAGCCAGTGTTATACTGTTTGATTATCTTCACATAGACTCTTTGGGGTTCACACACGGTAAAATGTGCATGGTTCTAGACATGCATGCGTTTCTGCAGAGTTCACTAACCTCACCTTGCTGTGATGAAAGGACGTCGGACGAGGCTACGTACTGTAACTTGGGACATTCATGTCGCATCTTAAAAGGCTGAGGTTTAAAGTAATGTCTGTGTTTCAATATAGCGCTGCCATGTTGCGGATATATAGCCTCATTTAACGGAGAGAGGATGAGAGGCAGAGTTGTCGTCCGCCCTGAATTCGGAGCACTCCGCGCGTGCTCACTCCTGTCCAATCAGCTCTCGGTGCACAAAGGTTTTTGGACGGACATTGCCCAACCATAGCCTCTAGCTTGGCCTGTAAATCTGATATAGATTTCACTTCTCCCCCTCTCTCCTCCATTCCTTTCTACCCACCAGCTTTTATGGAGGAACACCTAATCGACTCAATCGGAGCCCAACTGAATCACTGGCCCAGCCATCGCTGTATATCTGATTAATATACTGTGCAGTGTCTGCTCATATGGCCCAGTAACGTTTTACTGGGCTATTGCACTGCCTTTATTGCTGACCTGCCTTTCTACCCACAGGAGGAGAAACTTAAGTTTTACTTGTTCAAAAACAATTAACCTTTTACTGTCTGAATATATTATGCATTATACAATATATATATATATTGGGGAATATTTTATTGTTGGTAGGGCCGCGGCAAGGAGACCCTGGCCGAGGAGATCCGGCAGTTAAAAAGGTCTGTTGGACGGTTGGGCCTACTGGTCAGAGTGGGAGGCATGCTCGTTGTATGTGTGCCTGAGACTAACCGCGGTAGGATCCGTCTCCACAGCCTTCCCAGGTGTGCTGTAAGCCATTATGTGTAATTGTATTTAAAGAGGACCCGTCCCCATAAGACTGCTGTAATGGCGTCATTATTCTCTAATAAGAACCCTGATGATTCCATTACCTGTAATGGCAGATGCTGTTTTCTCCGGCTCCAGATTAACAGAACAGTGTTGTTTATTGTCCCTGTCTCGTGGTGTTGTTCTCTGATTTGAAGCGTGGAAGAGCTCGTATCTGTTTGCTGCGAGGCACACCGACTGTAAAGATTAGTCAAATGTAATTTATGCAGGTGACGAACGTTCAGGGGGAAGATAAGAAAAGAACAAATTGAAATGAGTGCGTTGGTCAGTCTTAAGTGTTTTGGCTGTGAGAGGAGCGTTTTGCAGCGGTGTGGCTCCTCTTTGCTTCGGCACGGTCCGCCGCAAGCCCTCCTTGGCAGCCGGGCCCAGGACGACTGATTTAGTGCGGCCGTCGATTCTATGAATGAAACGGTCCGCTCCCCCCACACTTGATATTCAGCCAAGTGGCTTGGAGTAAAGGTGAGCTTAGGGAGCTAGAAGGTCAGCTGTCAGACCGGCGGCTTCGACTTGCCCAACAAAAAGATAAAGGAAGGGAATGACACTAATGGTAATGGTACTCTGCACAAAGAACCACCTGAAGGGAGAAAGCTGACATCAAAGTGGGAGGTCTTCTGCTGCGCTGGTGTCACTCTGTAAAAGCCACAGAAATGTTTAACGGCAGGGCATGCATTTTGGTGCTCGTCTAACGCCTCCCTTTGAAACTAAACTGCCCCTTTTGGCGTGACGGGGGGGGGGGGTTAGCAGAGTGACACACGGCCATGCTGTTTTGACTGGTTCAGGCGTCACGTCCTGTTCTAAGGGGCTCCCACCGGCCGTGGGAGACTGGCGAGGGAGATTAGGACTGCCACACATGCCTGAGAAGTGTGACTGCTCCTGACGGGCCCGGCAGTGGCCCCGTGCGTGACATCCATCCCGGATCAGTGGGGCGAAACGGCCGCTAGCTCCGACACTCCAGCTCGCTGACAGGAGGGAGCGCTGTCATGCGGGGGCGGCCGGTCCTCCGCCACAGCACTGCTTACTCAGGCTTTTCACCACGAGACGGGCCTATCGAAAGAGAGGCGAGCCCAAAGCATGGAGGGAAAAAATAAATATATAAAAACTGCAAGTAATCTGACCTAGTTTTCCCCGGCTCTCCGTTCCGAGGCATATATACATCCAGCCATCCCAGAAATTTAAACCCGACTTTGAGGCTATTGATCCAGCGGTGGAGCGTGGCACTGTCATCAGAGAGCTGGCTGGCTGAGAGCCAGGAGAGCCCAGTGCCGTCCTGCATGCAGGTGTGCATGTACACACACAGAGAGACACACACACACACACGCGCGCTCCCTATCCGTTTCAGAGAGGCTTATGCCTGGAGGTCGTAGTTGGGCACCAGTAGCCGGTCGGCCACGGAGGACGTAGAGTGTGGAGGGCTCATTAGAAGGACTCCCAGCCCACGCACCAGGGCAATTAGCCAAGCATGGAGGAGGCACCGCAAGCCCCAGCCCCTGCTCATTTAGCAGCTGGGGGGCCCAGGCACCCTCCTGGCTGGGCGGAGGAGGTAGGGGACACGGAGGATGGAGGGGAGGCCTGGATGTTGGATGGTGCCACGGTGCTTTTTTACTCCTAGGCTGCTGGACTGTGGTCTCTCCTGTCACTCAAGGTCCTGCTAATTACTGTTATTGGGTCCACAGGCCATGTGGCAGGCGGCACAACTTGGGAAATACTGAACCAAAGTGTGCTCGGAGAGTTGTCCCCAGGGCCGTGGTTTTGTTGTGGACTGTCACATCATTCAGTTATATGGTCTTTCCGTTTGAGTTACCTTCCGCATCGCCTCCAGCTCTCTTGTTTAGCTTTTTTTTTTCATCTCAAGGTACAAGGAAAAAAACATTTCTGCTTTCAAGCTTATCTGTAATTGCTTTCGCGTATTTATAACCCCCACTTTGCCTGTCTGCGGGGCTGGTGATTGTTCAGGTTTGCAGGGTAGTCTGCCTCTGCCGCTGCCTCTGGCTCTAATCACACACCGGGCGAGACTCCCACCCTGTCTGCGAGTATTCAACCCCCCGCTGGCTCCTCCGTCTGACGCCTGTCCGTCTCCGTGTACTCTGTGTTTACCCTTTCATGTGCCATCAAACACGCTCCCCCCGCCTTGGTCTTCAGCGTGACCCAGCATGTGGCCTGCCTGCAGGTCGACCGGATTCGCTGCTCGGTCAGCGAATCATCATGCAGAACCTATCGTCTATTCAGGCAGCCTTTCATCGAGCCACTGTCAAGTCATAATGCCGTGCAGTGCAGACCCCAGTGCCCCCCCCCCCCCAGTCCTAACGTGCCCTTTACTGGGAGAAACGTGTTCCAAGTGGGTCTCACTTCCATCTAACGGTGCGTAGAAAGTAACATTCAAGGGAAGATTCTGAGAAGGAATGGTGTGCCCTTTAAGCCACTCCTTAGCCTATACTTTGAACAATGCCTTCCCTGTTAGGCTCATGTAAGTTTATGACCCTTACCATTGTGTGTCCAGTGTTGGGCCATTACAGGTTGGGTTCACCTCGTGGAGCCTAGGTTGAACCCCGTATTGCATCGCAGGATACAGTCATTGTGTTCCAGCGATCAATGGCCCTCAGGACAGAGACACTGGGGTGTGGCACCGGCCACCAACTACCCCGGCTTGAGATCTGCAGCGCCTCAAGCTGCTCAAAGCATGCAGTAAGCATGCAGTCGCTGTGATTTGGCCCGTATTGTGATCAGGGCAGAATGTATTTTATTTGTAGTTTAATTGCAACCAAGAGGCTGATTTGTAAAGTTTTAATTAAAAGGTACAATAATCTCTTCTTTTTTTCTTTTTTTTTTTATGTAGCCAGGTGTTGCAGATCCAAGCATCGTATTTCTGTCAGGAGCCAAGTTAAAGTTAAAGAGAAGAGTTAAAGTTCCCTCAGACAATTCTTAATTTCTATGCTTCAAAGGCTGTTTTAGTTTTGTCTCGATTCAGGACTTTAGGAAATGATGTTTGACGGGGAGATATGTGTGCAGATTGGATTGGGCCGACGCTGACACTTTGTATTTGCATCTTTTTGGTACGGTTACTCTAGAGCCGCTGAGCCCCAGAGCAAGACTAATCTCTAATATTTGAAGGATGGCAAAGCGCTGTGCTTCTCAACGACTTAATCCTCTGTGGCACCGTGCCAAGGCCCTAACCCTTATAAAGGGGCTCAGGCACACGGCCAGGTCCCAGGGGCTGCGTTTCACCCTCTCTCAACCCAAGGTGCTGAAGGCAAAGTCAATTATACCAATAATTGTTTTTTTAAAGATTGTTCAACGAGGCACGATGCTGATGCTGCGCAGCATGTCCAAAGTCCAGAACCACGGCCTACTTTCTGCTGTGAGCCGTGCTCCTGCCCCAGCACGGTTCTGCTGCCCTGACCTGTCCATAGGGAAAAGGGTTCTGGGGGCTGGTGGTATGGGGTCGGTCATGGTTCATCTGTCAAAAGGCAGAGGCTGTGGCTGGCAGAAGCAGAGATCTGAAAGACAACGAGACCGTGTCCTATTTCCTACAGTTTGGACAAGTCTTTGTCAGCAGGTTTCCTTTACTGCAGCGAGCTGAAGGTAAAGCTGAACGTTTTTATGTTGTGGGGGGGTTTTTCTGCTCCAGAAAACCAGAAGGAAAGATGTTTGAGCCCTGGCTCGTGTTGTCACACGGCCGCCTGTTTCTTCTTCCTCCACTGATTTTCAGAGTACGGCACGTCGCTCCAAGCCCCCCTCCATTCCACCGACGAGTTTCTTTCATCTTCCTCCGCAACTCGGCGTTGGAAGTGGAAAGGATTCTGGGGGTTTTAAGGTTAGCCACTTTAATGAAGAGACCGCCAAAGCTGGTGCAGAGAAGAAAACAGCATTCCTTGAGCACAGCGTTGATAATCAGCCAGCACCCTGCGCGGTGAAAATGTAGTGAAGCTGTTGGCTTCTGGAGGTTTCGGTGGACAGGAATGGGAGTGGGGGAGCTGAAAGAGAGGCAGAGGTCTTTGTCGGGCAACAGAAAGACGAGAGCAGGCCCACGATGGGTACTTGGTCCACAAAAGGTTTCACAGCACTGTTTGGAAGTTCTCATTTAAGGCTGCTCTGGGGATATTACATCTTAATCAGATCGTCCACGTTTTCTTGCTATGCGTTCTTCTACAAGTTACTCCCTGGAGCATATCCCTCCATTCCCCCTATATGTTTGAATCACTTGTTTCCATGTCTCCCAGTTTCCTTTTAATCTTCCCTTTCAGTTTCCTTTGCCTTCGCTCCCCCCTCCGTCCCTCCGTCTTCCTCTGCTCCGGAGCGCTGTGAGGCTGAGCTGTCAGATGTGTTCTGCTGGGGCAGCCTGGAGCTGCTGATGGTTGGTCTCTTCTGCAGTGTCAGGGCTTCCCCCACAAAGTCTCCCCCGCCCCCCCCCTGTTTTGTCTTTTTCTTCCTGCCTACTCCAGCTCGCGCTCACAGTGTTGTGTAATGGTAGCCTACTTTTAAAGAGCCGGACACAATTGCTGTTTCAGTCGTCTCGGCCCCCGTTGCCCCTCAGCTCCACAGCCGTCTTTTCAATTTGGCACGGCACCTCTCTTCAGGTGAGATGCGTTCCCCTCCCCTCTTACTGGCCTCTCTCTTCAGGTGAGATGCGTTCCCCTCCCCTCTTACTGGCCTCTCTCTCTCTCTTCAGGTGAGATGCCTTCCCCTCCCCTCTTGCTGGTCTCTCTCTCTCTCTTCAGGTGAGATGCGTTCCCCTCCCCTCTTGCTGGCCTCTCTCTCTCTCTTCAGGTGAGATGCGTTCCCCTCCCCTCTTGCTGGTCTCTCTCTCTCTCTCTCAGGTGAGATGCGTTCCCCTCCTCTTGCTGGCCTCTCTCTCTCTCTCTTCAGGTGAGATGCGTTCCCCTCCCCTCTTGCTGGTCTCTCTCTCTCTCTCTCCAGGTGAGATGCGTTCCCCTCCCCTCTTACTGGCCTCTCTCTCTCTCTTCAGGTGAGATGTGTTCCCCTACCCTCTTGCTGGTCTCTCTCTCTCTCTCTCCAGGTGAGATGCGTTCCCCTCCCCTCTTACTGGCCTCTCTCTCTCCCCAGGATATCTTCTCATCTTCCCCCTGCTGCCCCTTAGCTTCCTTTAATTGGGTGATTTTGCACAGTTTGGAGCTCAGGGCGCTATCACTATCTACTATCAGCTGGAGATGTTGGGTCGGATCTGCCTCGTCCTGTGTGCACCGCACCGCCACACGGTCCAGGAGTCACCGCTGTCACACACACACACACACACACACACACACACACACCCACCCCCCAGCCAGAGCCTACTCACCCCGACTCTGTATTCTCTGTGGCTGTGCTGTTGTACCTGTCATTCGGATCACTTAGCGGATGCTGCTCTATGCGAGGTTAATGGCTTTAGCCCGGGGGACTGTGTGTACAGCAGCACAGACCTCTTGACGCGTTTAACACGGTCCCACGCTGATGATGACATTGGGGAGTTATTGCCCCCATGCCCTGCCCTTCGTCCATATCACAGATCATTTATAAACAGAGATTTAACTTTTGTTCTGGACTCTTTCGTGCATCAAGTTTAAAGGCGTACATTGAATTAGTAAAAGCCTTCTTGTAAGAATTACTTGCATGCGGGTCAGGGCTTTAAGCTACTTAGTGTAGGTTCCCCGAATCCTAAACAGCTCTTTGCGTAGGTGATGAGCCTCTATGATGAACGGCTTTGTTCCTGACCTAAGGGTCGGGATTTAGAGAGACACAATTTTGGAGTGGAATCTTAATATGAACGACGACTTTTGTAACCCAGTGTTCCTCACATAGGAGGTCTGCGACCACTGGGTTATCGCTCCTAAACACTCTGTCTGAGGTGTCCCCTCTGGGCTTGTGGTCAGCACTCTTGTGGCCTCGGGCCATCCGTTCACTCTTCAGCATGCCACCGCTACGGTCTGTGAATTCTACTCTGCGTAGTCCGTCTCCCTTTAAAAACAAAAGCACATACTGTACCAACCTAAAGGCCGTCTGAGGAGGCCCACGCTTTGGGCCCCACTTCCATTAGCGTGTGTTCAGCCCACCACCCTTCCCTCCCAGCTCTGTGGCCACTAATGTTGTGTCAGCCCTTTGGTCTAGTGGTTCCACCCACGGCCGGTTCTCCCGTTCCACCATGGCCCCATTAACGCCAACGGCGGCTGCTTTTAGTGGATGATCTTCAAGCTGGTAATGAGTGAAGGAAACGTTTCCTAGAGAACGTTCCGTGATCCTATTCCCCGGCTGGCGCCTCTGAAATGCAGTAGCGGGGTAAACTCTCAATTAACGAGTTAACCCGGCACTCTGTGTGTTTGTGTGTGACGAGTCAAAGGCTGCTATTTAGAACATCACCTCTCTCTTTGTCTCCCACTCACAGACTCCCTCCCGCTCTTCTCTCTCTCTCTGTTTTGTGGATGCCTTTCTTTATGTTTCTGCCTTTCTGAAACTCTGTATACGCCGTTAATAAATATCCTGTCTGCCTCTTAAAAATACGAGGCCCGGAGTCTCTAATGAAGTAATTTCACCGAGCGCCCCCCCCCTGTTAATTTGACGTGGAAAAAGGGCAGCCGATTTAAAAACCGGTTTGTTTTTCTTCCTGTTGCAACTCTGAACTGCAGCCGTGTGGAGTTTCAGAATCAGAGAGCGTTCTGTCAGGCGGGGAGAAACGCTTTAGCTGCTGACCTTTTTCACTGGGGCTTCTCGCCAGATAGGCAGAGCGCTGTGGTTGTCCCAGGACAGCGGCCCACTTAGTGAGCTTTAAGAAGGGCCAGCCGCTCCACTGTTTGTTCTCCACACACGGCGGGTCTGGGAGTCTGTCGAGGGCGACCAGCGGTGCCCTTTTCCGAGGTGAAACCATCACGCCGGGAGGGAGGGCTTTGGGAGGAGCGGATTACAGGAGCGGCAGGAGGTTGAGGAAAAGTTTCTATAAAAAACCCCGGAACCAATAAAATATTGAATTCTCTTTTTTTAAGTCATCTCACTGCGTACATCATCCATTCGTATGGTATCATAAACATGGTTGCCACGGTAATACCTTTTTATCTGCTGTGGCTGCAGCCCCTACCCTGTAATGAGAAGAAAAGTCAGATTCTGGGGTGTTGATGAAGGAGATAGCTGTTGTCACAGTGGCAGGGAGGTGTAGTCTGTGTGTACAATGGCTTGTGCAGTGGATGGATTACCAGACAGAACTTCAAGCGATAGAAGAACTCTTCCCCCGCTGAAGGTCTAAATGTGAATGTCTGCTGGAAGAAACGGTGAAGGAGTGGGAAGTCGAGGTCCTCAAACACAAAAGCCTTCCTACCTACTTCCATCAACGGCCAACCTTCTGCCAAAAGGGTTCAGCGTCGCCAAGCCCACAGTCTTCCTTTCAGCTCCCCTCCAGACGGCTCCTGGGTGACCTCGCCATTAGCCGGTAATAGGAGGAGGAGGAGGAGGAAGAGGAGGCGGTGGCCTGGCCCGGGGTGACAGAGGGCCAGTGAGCACGGTGTACAGTGGGGCCCCACGCTGGGCCCCTCAGCCACTTAGCTGACACCTGACCTTTTAATGAACACGGCGATCAGGGGAGGCCAGCGGCAGGGCCCTGCGGGCTGTCTAATGAGCCGTGGGGGGGTGTCCCCACGGCCTCGTGCCCCTTCCTGTCTCATTAGCCTCCTGACAAAAGGCCCCAGGGAGAGGACATGGCATGGAGGCAGGAAGGTGGTGGGAGCAGTGCATTAGCCACTGGGCTTAGTGGTGGTTTTTCCCCCAGCTTCCTCCTGCTCTCTCTCTGTCACTCTCCTGCTCACTGTCTCTCTCTCTCTCGCTCTCTCCCGCTCTCTCTCTCTCCCTCTCTCTCTCTCTCTCTGTCACTCTCCTGTTCTCTCTCGCTCTCGCTCTCTCTCTTTCTCTGTCACTCTCCCTTTCTCTATCTTTCAGCTAAGTCCCACCACGTTGATAAGGAGACGCCTTTCTACGGTTCTCTTCCCTTTTGCTCTCTCTATTCTTGACGTCATCCTGCTCTTTATTCTTTTTTTTATTTCTCTCCTTCTCTTTCCTCTCTCCATCTCTCTGTGCCGAGTCCCCGGTGACCGCGGTGCAGTTTGACTCCTCTTACATGAAAGCCCTCCCCTCTCCCCAGCAGAGAGGCCGCCTGTCTGTGTGGAGAACAAAACGCTGCTTACTCCCAACACTGCGTTTCTCTAACGGAGCAGCTTACCGCGCGTGGAACATGACAGAGCCACCCGTGTCTCAGCTGGGAGATTCTTTGCCTGGTTGATGGGGACTGTGTTGGACCAGAGGAAGTCGTGGGTGCCAGCCCCTTCTGTGAAGTTGTCAGTGTGAGACAGCCCCACATGTACTTTGACAGTGGACTCCACACTTTGACGTTGGCTAGCGACATCAACCACAAAGCTGTGTGTGTGTGTGTGTGTGTGTGTGTGTGTGTGTGTGTGTGTGTGTGTGTGTGTGTGTGTGTGTGTGTGTGTGTGTGTGTGTGTGTGTGTGTGTGTGTGTGTGTGTGTGTGTGTGTGTGTGTGTGTGTGTGTGTGTGTGTGTGTGTTCCGTCCCTTCGTCTCTTCCTGCCTGTTAAACCAGGACATGCTCACGCCGAGGGCGCTGCTCTTCAGCGTGTCAAAGGAGACTCTTTATTTCACTCTCCCGGAGAGGAGAATTACATCACTGCCTTTCTGCGTTTACATCATAAAGATGACATAGTGCCTCTGCTTTGCTCATAGCTCTCAAATGGTATCTGTAATCAGTCAAAGTGCAAATGGTGTAACGAGATGCCGAAAAACGGTCAGTCCCGTTCTGCTAGCAAGTGGAGCCAATCTCACGAAGTGCAAACTGCTAAATCGTCCTGCTTTGTTTTTGTTTTTTCCCTTTAGGGGCAACAAACGAAAGCTTGAAGAAGAGGAGGAGGACGATGCGCCCTCGGCTGACGAGTCGACAAAGGACTCCAACGAGGAGGAGGAAGGCAGCAGTTCGGAGGCCGACGAGATGGCGGCGGCCCTCGACGCCGAGCTCAACGACTTCATGTGACGCAGGGGAGCCAGCCACGGCGGACAATTGATACGCACGATCAAACAGTCAAGACGTAAAGAGAAAATCCCAGCTAACCCGACCCCTAGAAGCCGTACCTGAGCATCCTTCTTTTTGTCTGTGTTTTGGAATCGATGTGTACTTGTGTAAAATGAGGTGTGAGTGGTAACTGAAGTGAATGTGTTGTACAAAAAAAAAATTTGAAAAAATCAAAAAAGGATCCCCTAGAACCTGTGGGTGTGTACAGATAGCTATAGAGAGTTGTGAGGGGTTGGCGTAGAAGCTATGTTTTACTGTGACATAAGGATGGCATTTGATAGCGTTTGTTTTACTTGAGCTGGCTTTTCTACGACAACTTTTATAGTGATGCAACACACAATGAACTTCGTCGGTCTCGTATGCCAAAGAGTTTGGAAGAGGCTCGCCACGGGCCTGCAGCTAAATATTCCCCCTTTTGGATTCTTATCTGGGTCGTTGCAACCGTTTCTAGGGTTACCACCAGCAGATCTAGACGTTTGAATGTGTCTCCCCTCCCTTTGGTCTGTCTCTCTTTACCGTTGTGTGCATTGGATACCCTAGGAGGTACTGAGCCTCTCCTGACACCTCTCCCCCAGCCCCGATGCACTACCACTGTGATACGTCTGGTCCACGGAGCCGTCTGGGGACAGGAGGCGGAGCAGCAGCTCTTTGGCAGTCCTGGCTCACCGTACCGTTGTGATCTGTCTGCCCCGGTGATGTCACGAGTCCAGTCTGCCTGCCGCTGCCTTTGCACCCGACCCGGTGGACGAGTGCCCGGTCGTGATTGGCCAGAGGTGAAAGATCGCGGGGTTGAGAGCGGTTGAAACACTGTGCCACTTTTATCCGAGGTTTTATAGTGCCTGTGTGTGTGACCCTCCCCCCCACCCAATTTCCACTGCCTCCTTTCACCTACTGTCAACCCTGTATGATTTTAAACCGTTATTAGCGAGATACAAGTTCCGTTTTCATTGTGATTCAAGCCTATTGTGATTTCGACACGCTTGTTAATGAGTTTGTTTTGATTTTTGTTGTCATGATTTTCAATGAAAAGACTGATATGTAAAGTATTTGTATATTCTATTTCGTACTTGACCCTAAAAGAAAAGGATACTTTTCATTTAATAAAGATTTGTTTTATAAATGATGGTGTGTGGTTTTGTTGTAGTTTTGAATGGCATTGCGTGTGTACGCATCTCGCATAGGAAAACATAAGGATCAGTGAGTGTATCATCCAAAGTGTGGGCCATGCAATTGACTGGCTGTTCAAGGTCTTACCTGCCTTTTCCACTTTCTCTTCACTCTAATCAGATGTTTGCTTTCATAGTATTGATTCTGACCATTTTAATTACATTACGATCCCCGTGATTTAATCCCATTACTGTGGAGTTGTAGTCCATTTCATTGGTGATGAGATGTTATGTGCAAGCGTGATTAGCCATGCTTCGTAATGCAATGGACCTTAACCATCCTATAGGATCTCTGACACTAACTGTCTTATCAGTAAACATCAAACAGCAGGAGTCAACAATAACGAGTGTTTAATGCTGTCATGGCGATCGGAATAGGTCATTGCAAACCTTTTAATGTCTACTTATTCTAAGAACACAGTCTTTATTATGATACCTGCCAGGACCATCCTATATGTTAGTGGTAGCCTAACATATCTGTTATAGAAGTATTTCATTCACATTTCCTGTCACTATTCTTTGAAACACAAACATTGGTCAAATGTATACACCTGATAAATCAGTATTTTCCTCTCTTGTCTTATTTGGTTTTCTGAAACTATGTTACGTGTTGTCAAGGGAAATTGTAAGTAATGGTTAGTTCGCTTTGTGCTCCCCAGTCGGTTGTTTGAGTGGCAGTGAAAGCAGTGATGTATGTCAGTCAAACAAATCTTCTTTTTTCTCCTGGAGCTCGTCCCTCTATCCCCAAGGTTTTGTCTAACGAAGGCCGGACAAGATGGAGAAAAGCGCTACTGGTCACAAGTTGCCATTGGCCCTTCCATATTTTTTTTTACCAAGGACTCATTCATTCCTGGTTTTGACTGAGTATGAAGTAGCCTGTCGCCTGGCCCCTGTGTCAAGTTTCAGGCTTGACTGATGTCGTGTCAGGTCAAGTCTCCAGGACACGGGGCCTTGGTCTGGTTACGAGTTGAGGCCGGGTCATGTTGGGTTGGTAAGTAACCATTGGGGGGAGCCTCAACTTCATTTACTTATTAACTGAATTAAATATCCCTTTTGACACAGGTAAAAACACCCTTACGTAAGTTAGCCATATAACTATTGAGATCCTCAAGCTTTGAAAAATTGGTCGAAAATAAAATGAGGTGCCCGAGTGTGGTGTGGTGGGTCTCAGTGTTTTGTCCCACATAGGTCAGGACAATGAGGTGGGTCCGCAGTAAAATGTGTGTTCATCCTTTTAGCTGGACATCAACAGTTGTAATTCCTTGTGCAGGAAAATATATGGGGTAACATTTGACATGTGCGTTTGATTAGAGCTTAGTTAGGTTTGATCATTCATTATTGGTGGAAAAGCCCTTTTCATTGTGGAGTGTTAGTTGGTCCAGTGGGATTGGGTGGTATGAGGGAAGACTGCACAAAGAGAAAAAGCATTATGGCTTTCTATCTAGATTTAACATTCAAAGAGAACATAAGGTTACAGCCCCACGATCCAGGTCTTCTTTTACCAGAGGCGTGAGTATAGAAACCCATCATTCAGCCCCATAGAAGTGGGTTTGACTTTCACAGCCTCAGATGGATGGTGTGCAGGTTCGAGGCTGAATGATGAAACCTTCTAGATTAGCCCAGCAGGGTGCTTCAGCTGAATGGTAGGGAGCGCTGCGCGCTGAAGGGTGCTTCTTATGTGCAGTACTTTGTGGTTTCTCTGCAGCTACTCACAGAACTCCTCAAAACGAGCCATGTCTCACTGTAGACGGATTCACATTACAGGCAATCTTTGAAATGGATTTTGCGGTTACTTTAGTACTTTGCGTGCTAAAATGTCTGAATAGGCTCGAAAATAAGTGAACTGTTTGAGCAGCAGCAATGAAATTGTTAAATGTGCCAAGGGCTGGTGATAACTGGGTCACTTCGATTCAACAGCCGCTCCTGTTGTGTGCCACTATTAGGTTCCAAACTGATGGGGGGGGGGGGGGGGGGGGGGCACCTTGATAATCTTCTAAGAATCAAAAGAAATGCTTCCCTTTCCAATGTAACCCACATAGACCTGATGCTTTATATGTTTGCCCCTCTCGACATCTTGTTCTCCCATTACTTACATTCCTCCATTTGTTGAATATCCTTCACCTGTCAGCCACTGTTTCTCCCTGGTCCTTGAGTCATTTTTAGTGACTGGGCAGTGTGCACATTAATCAAAGTCCCAGCCCTTGGGCAATATCCGCACCTCCAGAAATACAAGGGCTTACTAATGCCCTGGATATTTCGGGCTCTAACCATGGTTTGTTTCAGGGCCGCATATTTAAAAATTTAAAACGGAGCTATTGGACAGCGTTTTTGCTGAGGGAGTCCATTAGGGCTACAGCTACACAATGGCCTTGTAGCTGTGTGGGATGATTTTTTTATTTATGTATTTATTATTGAAACACCACTGTGGCATACAGTATGAGAAGGCAGAAAGCATGAGCCAATCATTACCTACTTGCCTAGGCTGTATAGTGCCTGGGCAACTTCTTATTGGTCGAGATAGTACATCCTATAAGGATTGCTACAAAGAATTGTATTTTATGTGCATAAACCGCTGAAACACCTGCTGATTATAAAATAGTTTAGTCTATATAATATGTCCGTTAGTCCATATCATTGCTAAACTTCGAAAACTTACATTCCTTTAAAATAAATCAATAAATAGCCTGTTCTATCTTTTGGCTAGCTTTAGTTCTGATTGGGCTCCGGTTGGCATGTGGTGTGACAGTGTATGGAGATGTCATCCCTCTAACAGTCTCAGGGACAGACTCACACCAGGGCACAGCCAGCTACACTGTGACCGAAATGTTGTGAAGTTATGACAGACACATTTGGAAACAGATATTCAAGTCTTCTTGGTTTGGTTTGTTGGTTCTCTTGACCATTTTCTCTATAGGAAAAGCTAATGTTACTAACCTGGTTTCCTGACTGTTGTGTGGCCTTTGACATGGAGGATTACTAAGCTTTTCATGCCCCATTTTGACTTGACCTTCAGAAAGAAATCTGTTTTTGCTCAGTGGGGAGTTAAACCATAGGTCATGGATATTCTGCAAGTACGTCTCCCTACATACCAAACCAGTCTGGACTCACTCAGGGAAAAGGACTAGTCTATGGTTGGGAAGTGTGCAGGGGATACACCAAGCTTCTGGCTTCTGGCTTTTTACATGCCAGCTAGTATTAAACTGGTGGTCGCAGTTGACTGAGGGATAACTAGTTAAGGATTCAACAATTATTAATAAGTTAAGAACTCCTTTTAAAATTAATATATCACTGCTAGACTACAACTATTTCTCAACAGCAGAATGTTTATTTCATGATCCAAACTTGGCGTAGTTTTTAAAATATCAAGGTTAATTGCCTTTAAAATTTGTAAATCACAAATCCATCTGACCGCAAATCATTCCTTTGTTCTTTGGACTTTCAATTAAAATTGTATGAAGGGAGTTTGTTGACTTTGTGTGAAGACCGTCTATCGTTTGCTCTGTAATTTCTAGCACTCATAAAGCAAGCGGTCCTGGGCCTCAGCTTCATTTCCTGTCCTCTCGTGTCCATTGAAAGGAAGTGATAATTGGTCTCTGCCTCTTAGAGATAAACATTCTGTGGCCTCGAGGGCTCTTAGCGTCTGCCTGACAACAGTAATCACCCTCTTCCCTGGCTGCTGATTGTCCTGATGTGGCTGGGCTCTGATAACTGGGTTGATTAAGAAAACACAAGAAAAATGGTGTGGCTTACTGGTTCACTTGCGGTTCAGCCTCACATAAATTTTTTCTGAAAAGACATTGCGTCTTTCACTGGCAGGGTTTTGTGTTTTGTCTCCTTTTACAGACGATTTCTAATTATGAACAAAGCCGTAGCGTTAGCGCTTGACGGTGGGCTTATCTTTGATCCTCAGGCTTTTGGAGATGGAAATGTGCTTGGGGGTTTGTGTGAGGTTATGCGTCATGTCAGCATCTACCTGAAATCGGTGGTGTCTGGAGGATATTCATTATGCAAGAGAGACTGTGAATTCTGAGGGAACATTCGGGGGATGTCAGGAATCCTCACTGAAAATGGATGAAAATCTACACGGAATAATATCAAGGAAAAATCTTTGGGACTTTTATCTTGGGGACCCTCAACCCACCCAGTGTTTTTCAATTTGGAGTTGAGGAGTGAATTATAAACCGGCAGAGCTCTGCATTGTGTAGAAGTTGTTGTCCCCCCCCCCCCCCCCCCCCCCCCCGTACTTTGACACTTTGACAGTGTGGCGCAGTCCCACCGATGGCTGTGTAGACACAAAGGGAAAGAGCCAGCCAGAGATACTGAGCTGGAGAGACAGCGGCGTCTGCGAGTCACAGTGTGGGAGACGGACAGGGAGGGGTGGACCTCCTCTGACATCGGAAGTCCGCCCCTTTTAAAGAGGCGTCGTGAAGCCGGTGGCATGCGTGACAGATGTGGCAGGTTCGCGACGCGCTCTATGGTCCCCCACTGCCTCTCATCGACAGGGCGGATACCGCGTGTGGCACGTAAACCGCCCTTACGGCGGAGCGCGTTCAAGACGGACGTCCCAGACACGTAGAAGACAGGTTTCAGCTCTCCCCACAACTTTACCAGAGGGGAGGGCTGAAACTCAAAGGCCTGGGAGTCCCAGATGCCAGGGATGTACAGTCATTGTAAATGGGTTGCACCATTTCCAATGAAACAAATGAGGACCTTCCACATGTCATAGGAAGAGAGGACCCAATTATCAGAGCTTTAGAGCGCAAAGGTTTAAGCCCTTTGATGTTGATTTGCTTTATAAAAGTAAATACTGTCTCAATAAGATTAAATGGAGTTTGGGTTATTTAACTCCAAATAATGTTTCACGAATAAACGGTCAACGCACAAGCGTATTGTCAGATTGTGCTGCCTCTGTCTGGTTCTATGGAGCCAAAATGTCTCAACCTCCTGGTTTTCTTTGCTTGCTTTTAGAAATGCAGACACCCTACGAAATAAAAAAAAATCATTAAGATAAATCATATTTTAGTTGAGTTGTACGTTCTTATTTTACTCAATTCTGGATGTTCTCTGCCTGCTGCCCCAGTGTATTCTATGTGATTTGTTCCCTGGCTCAACCCCCCCATAACACCTGTCAGCCTAAGAGGGAAGGCTAGTCCAAAGACAGGCGGCTGTGCTGGTTGATGGGTTGTGATGCCATGCCAAAGCTCACCGACAGATCCTGCATTATTTACTCTCCCCCATACCTCCATGTCTGCCATGGCTCCACAGAGCTACGCCTGGAGGGGCTACACTCCTCTCTGCCTCCGGCCCACCTCACCGAACAAACAAGCAAACAAACAAATAAGACAACATTGCCCCGGGTGCTCTCCTATTGCTGTGGAGCCTGTGGTCAACAATGTGTGCACACTGTCTTTCTGGAGGAAGCTAATAGGATTCTTCCCCTGATACGTGTCTGGTAGGCAAGCCAAGGCAATGTCGAGGTGTTATTATTCTATTTTAAAGTGGAAGGCGGAATGACTTAGTCAGCACATTGGACACAAAGGTTCATACTGACTGTTTCAGGAACTCATCCGTTCATTCTCCCTTATAATCCCGTCTCAGCAGGCCAGCATCTTTGTAAATATATTCTCAAATGAATAAGCCACAGAAGGGTTTATAAAGTACTCCCACCGAATATGTTTACGGTTCTCTACACTTCTCTCTGGAGCCGGCAGGGAGAAAAGGAGAGGACAAAGGGTATTTCAATCATGCTACCTGTATCTTTAGCTCCGCTTCATTCTCTCCTCATGAAGACCTGAGAGGTAGGAATCAACAGCTGCCGGCCTGGGTAGCTTTCCCCGGTTCGGTCTTAAGGGAGGCCTCATGAGCTCTAAGTCATAATGGAAGTGACATTTCACACACACACACACAAAAAAGAGCCAGTGAAAAGGAGAAATGTTCATGATTCACACTCACATTATGCACTGAAGTCTAAATGGGCACTTTGTTCAAATAGATGTGTCCATTATGGTTCATTATCTGAGAGTGATTAAGCTGAGTAAAGAGCTTTAAGTCAGAGATTTAGATTGTCGTGCTTGCTTTTCTGTGAGAGGCACATTATATGTGATGGAAAAACTGCAATAAGCCCAGCGGGGATAAAAGGTTGATGTGGGAATAACTGCCATTTAGAGTTTATATTTGTTCTACACTCCATATGTGTGGGAGTCTATTTATTGAAACGCTTTATTCCATTATGCTTGACAAACTGTGTGTGTGTGTGTGTGTGTGTGTGTGTGTGTGTGTGTGTGTGCGTGCGTGCGTGCGTGCGTGCGTGCGTGCGTGCGTGCGTGTGTTCGTGCGTGTGTGTGTGTGTAGGGTTGTATATTTGTGAGTGTGTCTGTTTCTGTGGAGAGCAAAGCCGTACTATCAATGGTGTACTTGTACTTCTTTGTTTTTCTACTTTCATATTTGTAATTCTCTTTGATATCATATTCTGATGTTCCACCAACAATAAAAAAAAAACTTCAGTCATGCCAGCAGTTCATTACAGCCAATTATGTTTTGGCTAATTTATGTGGGCTAAGTTTGCCTTAATTACAGTCATTTATTTTAGCCTAATCTAGCCCACTGTACACTTTTTGAACTATATAGTGTATGCACATGCTTTGTGCCTGTGTGGAGGTTTATTGTGAAATCCTCCATGACGCTTGTGAAAGCTATCCAAGTTGTCCTTTTGTGAGGATTGATTTTTAAAAGAGAAATACATTTGCAATTACTTTACCGTGACTTACTTGAGAAGTTCAAAAAATTGTAGCAGGTTGAGTGTACGTGTGTGAACAGAACCTGGACTTTGTATTGTTATTGATGGTGATGTCCCTCAGCAGATCATCAGGTTTGTTCATCCTCTTCTGGACAGCGAAGATATTCTTTTTTTCATATCAGTATATGAGTTCACTTGTGTTCTATGTTGCATTATACGCAACACAAAGTCTTTGTAGACACAGCCATTCTTTTAAAGGTATGAATATGGTAGATGTCCCTCTGTAGTCCTCTAAATGACCTTTCACAAAGTAATGACTCATCTGGACTGGTAAACGACTCTTGTAAATCAATATGAAGAGCTGAGATCAAGCATCATTACCTTAGTGCAAACATACAATTCTACAGCACAGGTCCTCAAAGCCCAATTCTTCCAGGAGCCCAGCAGGTCTCTCCCTCTCAAACAGAACACGTTGAGAGACACGGCGGTGGGATTAAAAAGGTATTACTCAAGGCCCAGTCAATGTTGTTCCTCCAGACAAGTGGAGCAGGAAGGAAGGAGGCGATGAAAGACGTTTACAATGATGTAGCTCATCTGCTGAGGCAGCACATTCTTGGGCATGGTAATTCATCACTGTCACTTTCCTGTGGGAGTTGGTTTGTTCTGTGGCTTTATCACTGGGATTCCTATTTACTCATCATACAGACTCTAATCGAACAGGGCTGATTCACTTCTTTTCTCTCTCTTGGGCGTACAGGTGTCAGACCTTTCGCAATAGACTGGCTGCAGTAATTCATGGGAGGACCGACCCGGCAGTACGCATTCAACATCACAAGTCAATCCTTTTAATGAGGCCAGAACCAGAATCAACTTCCCAACGGTTAGGTCCTAACCCAACCAACAAAAGGGGAGGCCAACTGAGTTGATCAAACAACCCCAGGAGCATTTGAATCCTATTAAATAAGTTTGAATTCTATGGACTGTCAAAGGACCACAGTTGAGGGACTCGGACAACGTTTTCACGAGCATATTTCTGTGTGCGAGACAGGATGAATAGCCTCTGCTAGGGAACAAAAAGACTTGGGAGAAGCCCTTTTGCTCTCTGTACACTTGAGTGATCCCTGAAGAACGCCACTGTCAAACAAAGATGTGAGGAAGCTAGCCAACTTCTCCCCACACTCCTTATCTCGTTCACACTTCTGAAATGTTCTTTGTCTGACTGTAGAATATTATGGACTGTAGACGTTTTTTTATACTTACTCTAATTAAAAGTATTTCTTGAATCACAGATCTTGCCTTTATTCTACAAAATAATTACACCAGTGTTTCTGGTAGACTGCTCGTCCTCCATCGATGAGTAGCCATACTCCCACACAGAGTAGCATTACTTAAATGGTGACAATTATCTACTAACAACTTTGATGAGCTAGATGAAAGGACTTCTCCAGGGCCCTCTGGTGGTAAGCTCTATTGAGGGCTCCTCAGCCTACAGCCTATGTACTGTATGTATTGGTCAGCTAACAATGAGGATTTGCCTTCACTCTGGTCTCAACAAAGTAGCCAACACTAACAGGAAATAGTTCAATGAAGTTGTACTCAATCGACATTTATACCTCTGACAGCGTTCCTTTCTATTATTTGTTGTACCACAGGTACACTATGTTAAACAACCATTTATTCTTTAAATGTATATTTCCATTTGAACCAGAGTTTTCAGAAATGCAATTTCCGGCTCTCTTCCAATATGTCTGTTTTGGCAGACATGTACTATCCTTGTTCCAAGTATAGATTATTTCAGGTTTGATCAGGGTTTGCATTCTGTTTAGAGCACCTGGTAACTCAAATGTGGAATTAAATATTTCTTCCAACTGTACACCCTATAAATGCGGGGCAGTGATTTAAACGGCTTGTCAGATTTCTCCATTGAATGTGGCCATTACGCATAGGCCTACCCGACAAACAATGCATTGTCAAGGTTTGGTCAAGGCTAACACAACACACATTAAAAGTTGTGTCTAATTAGTCATTCCTTTGTTTTTTATTTGGATGATCTATTACAAAAATATCAATTATAGCAACTTGATTTATATGATTCCCACACCATAAAATTAATTCGTGGCAAGGAGTGCCACTGGCGAAACTGGACAGGAGTAGAGCGCAGCGCAAAAACGCGCGTCAGCAGTGGATCCTTCAATGCTTTCCGATTTTTATTATCACTGTGCGGCAACACCCTCCCATTCGCGCACGTTGTCCCCGTCGTTCTTCACACTGTTTCAGAGCGACGTTGCCTTTTATGAGGTTTCGGATGTGTTTGGTCAGAGATAATTCTTCAACGGATTCATGCTCTTACTGAACACAAAGGCAACGCAAAGAAGTCAGTCTCTTTCGACGGTCTCTCGTTTGTTTTTATAATTGACACAGCCAACTTTATTAAGCAAAGCATTGAAACTTGTCTGGTTTAGAAGTGTGGCACGTGATGCTACATTTGGTACCATGCACCTGACGAGGTAGTTCTGTTACAATGAAATTACCGAAGATAATATCATGATTTAAAGCATGTGTCGAATGGTTTAATAAAAAAACAATATGGGCAAGTAGAAATAAATGGACACAAGCCAAAGACAGCGGGTAAGTTCAACCAAATATAATTTTAAAATGGATGATTCTGCCATTCGTATGTCTTTTTTAGTTTCGTGCCATTAGTTTGTATACATTTTATAATTACATATATAAATATATATGTATTTGTTTTTGCTAAAACCCTACAGGATTTAACAAAACATTGCCTGATGTCCGTCAATCAATTGATGCACGAAGCTTTAACATAAACTTACACGATTAGTTAACTGTTAACGATTACTAAATATATTGTCTTAAACTAACCCTATTCATCGTGATAAGATATAGAAAGCCCACGCTGTGTTGCTGGGCTGTTGGGGTTTGCACGGCTGACCGTGTTAGCAAGATTTACAAAATCCGTTTGTACCCACGAAATTATCTTCAAAAATATCATTAAACCCCTCTTTTAATTCTGCGAAAACTTGCCTTACAAGTTTAGTTATCGTCCAAGCATCCGCTTTTTTACAGTCAATATGTTGCACTGAATCATAAAACCAAGTATTTTGAATGTACTTCCACTTAAGCTTACAGTTCTATAAGATACCAGATTTGCATTGTGTATGTGTTATTATTTGTATTAGTTTATACCTGAGAAGATTTTATGGATGTATGAGTTATATTTTCATTAACAGATTTGAGCTTTTCAAGGGTTATTTCGTTTTAGTGCTATTAGTACTCTCTTTAATCCTAGCTCTTTCAGGGGTCAGTTAATTTGTAGAGGTGTTTTCCTATGCAGTCCCATATACATTGTGATTATTTGTGTTCAATATGGTACTGTTTAAGTGAAAATTTTGCCCTAAAACTACACACAGACATAGGCCTAAACATCCTGACTCCAAACTCCGTGTTAGTGTTACTTTTGATGGACTGCTAATATGCCTTGTGCTGTGCCAAAGCCTGAAACAGTGTTCATCAGAAACACTTTCTACCTCAAGGCACAATGCTCTGTTATCTTCATCTCCTCTTGAACATAGAGACCAATCCTTTCTAAAACAATGTATTGCTCATCACGCTATAATTCAGCTTCATTGCCCATGCAGTTTTGTACAGAAACGTTTTATTGACCAGTGGTTTAATGCTGTATATTGCAGTTACAACACCTGTTTAGTTTTGCCTGTCCTACACTAATTTCATCTCGTAGGATGCATTATCAAGAGAAACAGAACTACTTGTGCTTTGCTTATTTATAAAGATTTCAAGGTTCAGTTATATGATTAACGACAACTGAAATTATTACTTCTTTTTTTCTGTTAACATTATGCGTTTCGTAATTACTTGTCTAAATCAACCAGTAAATAACTTTGAAGACATAGATTAATTTTAATGTCCCCCATGGGCACAGATTACCTTTTCATTGAAACATAATTTCCCCAAATTATTATGAGGTCCTGACTAATGCGTTTACTTTATTTTTATATTGTGGATTTTACAGTGAAATCATTTTAACTAATTACAAATGACAGGTCATGATGTTAGTTATGTGTGGTTATGTGTTAGTTATTGTGTCAGTTATGTAAATGATAACGTTTAATTTTTACATGCTCGATAGAAACCTTTAGTCAATCATGAAATGCCAAAGCCGTTGGCCAGCCACTTTGATCAGTAATCATTTTCTGCACACTGGCAGGTACACTCTGTCAGTTTTCACAACATCCAAGTTGACGTTGCAATCCATTGGAACTTTGCAGAGCAAAGTTCACCTTCAAAAGCTACTGTTGGGTCAGACTTATCACAGAAATGTTTGGGCTCAGTCAAATGCCAACTAATCCTTGTAGTTGTGTGGTAATTGTATTGTTCAAAAATACTTTTATTGATTGCTAATCCCCTTTAGTAGTTCCCCGGAGAGTTGACTCTCATTCTGTCCTGTGTTTGAAGGTCCTCCTGGGTGTTGTGTCATGGTCAATAAACTCTCAGAGGCAGTGTGATTATAGGGCGGCCCTTTTCTAACCCCCTAGAGAGAGATTGGTGAGTTTGAAAATAATTGGTCGTGCCAAAGGACCTCAAGCACCATGTCTTCAGTGGCGGGCTCCCTTGCCTCTTTCAAACACGCACCTAATTCAGCTCTCACAATGTATGTACCTATCTGCCCCTGTGTGACGAGCTCTAAACCTTCTCTAGAAATGTATCACATGCATATCATTGCTTCTGAGTCCAGGTGCCCACTGATAAATAAAACAGAGGCAGTGGTCCCAGCTAGTGAACTCACAACAACATGGCTTCTGAAGGAGAGAAGCGGTTGGATCTGCAGCGTTTGTTTTCCGTCTGGTTGTCACATTACCAGTTGGAATGAGCCAGTGCACACAGGCACTGAAGGGACCTGACACGTTCTACCGTGTTCAGTGACTGAACGGTCGATATGTTTTCTTCTGGGCAGGCTGAGCTTGCTGTTCTATTTTTGAGATAAATAAGAGAACATATGGGCTACAGTCCCTATCACTCAATTTATTAGCTTTCCTTTTTTCTTACCTGCTCCCCTGTCATGGCAGTAAGTCCACGGTAAAACTCCTTCCCCCTACATTTGAAGTCTTGTCTGTGGTTCTTGTTAGCCTGTCATTTTGTACCATTAGGCTGCTCTCTCCCAAGGTTACTTTAGATGCTGCTCAATGGGCTGAAATCTTTCTTTACCAATGACAGCAGCAAATTAGGAAACAAATCCCACTGGATCAATACCTCGACCACCAGTCTTCTTACCAGGTCTTGAAAATATTGATCCACACAAACGTTCAATAACATTCACATGAAATTTATAGATTTATACTAGTGTAGCTGTGCTTTGAGAAACTTCACTGGAAGTCTGTTGGGTACAGTGCATTGTTTTGAATGTTTTCCCAAAAGACCTTCCCAAATTTGGGGATGTTGAACATACACAGAAAGAAAGCAGTTGACTTGATCTTTTTTGAAGTGTGAGTGCTGCATATTAATAATTTAAACCTTCTCTGCATAACTATATTGTGTTTTAGTTAGTTGAGTTTTCTTCTTTCTTGACTAAATAATTGATGTGTCTTCATGAAAGAAACTGTATGTTTTATAGAACTACTGTATTTGTACAGTATATTTACAACAATGGCAAATAATCTATCCCCTAATAAGAAAATGATGACCATCATAAGCGAATATGGTGGTACTCAGTTCAGTGTCCTTTGGTGGATTGTGCTAGAGGATTTTTATCAATAACAAAATAATTTATGTAACACAACATTATTTACGAGGATTATTCAGCATTCCGTGCAAACGTTCTGTAGCTAATTACCCTGATTCTATGTTGACAAATGACTGAACCTCGCTAACCTCTCCTCTACAAAGAACTGTCTCTTGGATAGAATTGCCGATGTATTAAATCCAAAACAACATAATTAATTCCTCGGCATTAGGGTTCAGGCGGTTGCTAGACAATCATACGCTGCACCCTGAGATCCCACTGCAATTACACCGATTCCAACTCAGAAAAGCTATTTTGGCTCTTTAATAAAAAAGAAAAGAAAAATACATTTGCCAACAAGAAAGCCAACACAAGACAAATATGGAGAGAAAAACGTCATGTAGTTGTAAAGAAAAGCTTAGTATAGCCGCGAGTTTTCTCATCAGTAGAAGCAGTGCTCCGATAAAGTAACCGACCTGAGCTTGGCTACGGGACATTACATTGACGGACAGATATGGAAATCGTACGCCATGCAACTAATCATTAAACTGTCTGTGCTATCTGTCCCATGCAGAGAACAGCCGTGCTGTTGGATGGGTGAGGAGGAGGAGCTGGCACTCCAGCCGGCCAGCCTGTGAAGCGGTCAAGGCAGGCTCCCCCTGCAAAAAGGCAGGAATGTACCAGGAAGTGGCCTTCCTGGCTGGCAGCACGGAGCACCAGTTCACCAACTTTCACTTCAACCCTCCGGAGACCCACCAGGAGGTCTGCGCCAAGAAGGGCCTGTACTACAAGCGGGCCCAGCTCCTGCTCAACCCCAAGCCCCAGCCCCCGCCCCCGCCCTCGTCCCAGTCCCAGTCCCAGTCCCAGTCCCAGTCCCAGCCCCCGTCCCAGTCCCAGTCCCAGTCCCAGTCCCAGTCCCAGTCCCAGCCCCAGCCTCAGCCTCTTCTCCAGTCCCAGCCCCAGCCCCAGCCACAGCCTATTCTCCAGTCCCAGTCCCAGCCCCAGGCCCAGCCTATTCTCAAGCAACAGCTCCATCCCCAGCCTCATCTTCAGCCCCAAATCCATCGTCATCCTCTGCCCCATCTCCAGCCCAAACTCCAGCCCCATCTTTATCTCCAGCCCCAGCCCCATCTCCACCACAAACTCCAGCCCCAGCCCCAGCCCCAGCCCGAGCCCCAGCCCCAGCCTCAGCCTCAGCCTCAGCCTCAGCCCCAGCAGAAGGAAGATGTGCAGGGCGCGGCGGAGGGCTCGGCGGCCATCATCAACGTGGGGGGCATCAAGTACCGCATCCCCTGGTCCACACTGGAGGAGTTTCCACTGACACGCCTGGGGAAGCTGCGGGCCTGCAGCAGCGAGGCGGAGATCATGGCCGTGTGCGACGACTACGATGGCAGCAGCCACGAGTACTTCTTCGACCGCAGCCCCTCGGCCTTCCGCACCATCGTCACCTTCCTGGCGGCCGGGAAGCTGCGGCTGCTGCGGGAGATGTGCGCCCTGTCCTTCCAGGAGGAGCTGCTCTACTGGGGCGTGGAGGAGGCCAGCCTGGAGTGGTGCTGCCTGAGGAAGCTGCGCGTGCGCCAGGAGGAGCAGCGGGAGCAGCAGCGGCTGGAGGAGGAGGAGGCCGAGCTCACGGCCCCCCAGTCCTGCGAGGAGTCCCAGCAGCCCCCCAGCGGGGCGGGGGGATCGGCAGGCTCGGGGGCCCCAGAGGAGGGCCGCTGGGCGGGCTGCATGCGGGGCCTCAGGGACATGGTGGAGAACCCTCAGTCAGGCATCCCTGGGAAGATCTTTGCCTGCCTGTCGGTGGTGTTCGTGGCCATCACCGCGGTGACGCTGTGTGTCAGCACCATGCCGGACCTCCGGGAGGAGGAGGAGAGGGTGAGTGGGGTTCACACGGCACACTTCCTGTTCATTACTTCTGCAAACATGGCATAGCCACAGGGCCACAACCCCGTAGGTACACAAAGCAGTGCCCAGCTTTAATGTTGTTGTTTTTCCCAAAACAATGAAGCATTCAATAATTGGTCAGCGACATCAGCGGTCTCGGTATTCTGCGTGTGACGAAACGCCAATGTCACAACAAAACCGTTTGAGTCACTTGTCAGAATGCTGTGAAGCGGCTCCTGTTGAAGGGTGCCCCCTCACTTGAAGCCTGAACCCCTTGCTAATTGGAAGTCGTAGAGACAGAGTCAGACAAGGTGTCTCTGACGCGCCTGTGCCTCCTCTCCAGTCCCATGAATACCACATTATTCCCTTTACCTGCCTGCTGAGAATGTCATTCTCCTACCTTTCTGTCAGCACTCGTTTTTCTATTATTAACACTTCAAGAATATTTAAGTCCAGAGTTCAATCTTCATCTTTCAACATGAAGTTTCGGAGACAGTTTTCCATTCTTTGAAGATATTCAAGCTAATTACAATTATTTCCTATGCAATTTCCAATGTAGCAGGTCATTTCATTTTCCAGGACAGAAATAATAGCTTGAAATAGTAATGATAATTCTGTGTTGATTATGTGACGTTATACTTTGACAGTTATTATTTAATGATGAAGAATGACATGTCAGGTTGAGGTTATGCCATGTGGAGCCCAATGAGTGTGGAATCGATCCACCCAGTCCCCTGGGGAGTGCACTGTTTCACCTCCAGCTATTGATTCCACTAACTACAGCAGTTGTCACATTGTGCGCACTGGAGTCCCAGGCAGTGGCGTCTCCTTCGGAGCCTTTTCATGCCTGCCAGCGGGTGTCTCCTAGACCTCGGGGTCCTCGTCCTCCAGAGTGTCTTTTAGCGTCGGCCCAATCCACCTCCCGACTGACATCGCAACAGCTTAGGATGATTAAAAGAAGACCCCGCAGCCCTCTGCCACTATCAAAGAGCATCTGCAACAAGAAGGAGGGGGGAGGGGCGACCGGGGGAGGGGCGACGAGGAAGTGTGCTCTCTTCAAAGAGGAAGTCAATCAAGGGAACACCAGAGGGTGAAGCCCAAAACCCCCAGACCTGCTCACACAGCACTGCGTCTCATCTCCAAAGAGCCTCAGTGACGTTCGCAGAGCCTGCGTGCTGTGTGCGCCTGGTAACCATAGGAGGGTGATGTTCGGTATGCGGTACATTTTCCGTGTTCCTGGTGGGTAAGGGTCCCACTTAGCAACGAGACTGCCGGGGTGACAGACAGCGGTGACAGAGGAATGCCCCTCCCTCCTCTCTCCTCTGCTCTGCCACTCGTTGCCATGCCTTAGGAGGGGCAGATGGATTGCCTGTCTCTGCTATGGTGAATGAAGGTGCACATGGGTGTTTTGAGTGGGCCGTACCCCCCGTATTGTTCTCCTTTGGGACAGTGTTGAGCGTGACCGCGGCATAGCTGAACATTTCAATTAATGAAATTCAACTAGCTGCTTTGCCAGAGATAATCACATCAGCTCTTGAATTGAGTACACCCACCCAGCCTTTCCTGCTCATTATATTGTAAACCAATATCCATCAGTCGGAGACTTTGATAAGCACCCATTTACAGGTTCTCCCAATACAGCCTTTTTATCACACATCTATTTCTCTGGACTTGATTAAGACCTTGATTAGGATTTGTGGGACTGTGTTGTAGTGAAGCCATCGGCTTTTATCACCTACTTAAAAAGACCTACGCTTTACTTGTTCTGCCTGTAGCCTAAGCCACCCACCTTACGCAGTGCAGATCAAAGGGAACTCGCATGTGTCAGAGGTTGAGTGTTCGTTCAACCAACAACCAAATGGTTTCTCGAAAAACTTCAAAGGTTGAAAGAAAAAAACACAGAGCTTATTATACTGATGTGGCGAATTTGAAGGTCTCTCTTTTACATAAACCCTCTCAAACACACAACAACTACAACAACAACAACGCCACACAAAGTAGACATTCAGATTTGGACCGTTTTTTCCCGTCATTGTCTCTTTGAATCAATTCAGGTTCAAATGACTTACAGCATTTTGTACCAGGGAACCATTTTCATTTTCACTTCTCCCTGTCCATACTCTGCTGCCAGTGTTAAAGAAGTTTCTGATGAGTTTTAACAGTGCAGTCAGAAAAACGTCATGGTGGAGAGTTGCTGCTCTCCTCTTCTCCCCGGCAGCACCATGCAGCCATAAATCCCAGCCGCTCCGAAGAGGACCTTAGCCACAACCATAACCCTCTATCAGCACTGTGATGAAGAGCGAACGGAGCTGCCTCGGCTCGGCGAGGTGAAGAAGCTAAACGATTGGGCGCGAAGGCGAGGTGGAGGACTTTCATTTTGACTTTGATTCGGATGGTTGATGCGGAGCGTCTCTCTGGACTTAAACTGCCCCATCCA
Source organism: Galaxias olidus (assembly GCA_026901105.3). Lineage (NCBI taxonomy): Eukaryota > Metazoa > Chordata > Actinopteri > Galaxiiformes > Galaxiidae > Galaxias > Galaxias olidus. Next base: position 60,646 of record JAPMUY010004686.1, read on the forward strand.
TTCGCTGGCGATGTTTCAACGAGTGACTCCCTCCGGTGGGTGGTTGACAGGATTCAGAGTCGCCAGTCAATCTTCTGCCGCATTGCTTAGTGGTCAACGCGTATCACACTTGCTCACTTTACTTTGCCCGTTGGTGAACAGTACTTCTTCTCAAACTAGTGGCGTCAGAGCTTCGACCTCCCCGTTGTAAATGGCCGGTGATTAGGGAGTTGTTGGTTCATAATGAGCCAGTGTTAAAAGCTGCCTACCTCCTCTAAGAGGACCGTAATTGCTCGTCCCCCGAGGAGCTGCGAGGCGGGCCCACTCGTCGGGCTCCCCCCCCCCATGTAAGGACAGCAGCTGCTGTTCCCTGGGGCCCGCTCCCCTCCACCTGTCGTTGTCTGGCACACTCCCTCTCTCCCTTTCTCCCTCCCCCCGACTCATTAGTGCCGTCTGCTCTCTCTCTCCCTCTCCTTTTGGAACCTGCAAGAGACCCACGGGCTTTACCACTTATCACTCCTCCTCTCTTCCTTTCTCCCAGCTGTTTCTGCTTTGTTCCAAGTACACATCAGTTCATTATTCTTTACTCATTCCGTTCTCACACACAAGCAAAGGAAACAGCTGTTATTCCCGGGTGGAGTAGGTCCCGGCAGCACCAGCAGGTCGAGGATGGGCAGTGTACGTGCAGCTTGGCCAGGGAGAGAGAGAGACAGAGGACAGGGCCCAAGCTGCTCCATTCTGAGAGGGCACCCAGGTTCAGAGAACCAGAGGCTTCTCCACCCAAGGAGCCTGCAGGAAGCACAGTGCTGGCTGCTTTGTCGCTCCTCCCTGTCCCAGAGCCAACCTTTAGAAATAAACACTGAAAGGAAACAACAATGCTTGGGTTGAAGCCAACAATACGGAGGAGGATGAGTTGCTGGAGTTGTTCCAGTGCATTGAAAAAGCCATAAATTCACAAAATAGTATGCATATTTAATCTGAATGGATTTGTCCCTTGTGCTGGCAGATCAAGCTGCACCTCTTCTGTCGCCAGAAAAAAAGATGACTGATACAGAGCACAGGAGAGAGACCCTAGCCTGGGGTTTCTGGGCTGCATGGTCTACCTCAGCTTGGCTCCACGGCCCCTGCCATGCAAGCCACATGCCTGGGATAGGCCAGAAACAATGTTTGGCAGCCTGCAACTACATTATGTTCTTAGAGGAAATTGTGAAGGACAAAATATTTGATTGAAGATGAGAGATAGATGTAGAAATGAGAAATGACAACCACAGCTCTTAAACCAACATTTCCCCTTGGCATCAGCTGTTTTGAGCTAAAAAACCTGAAAGAATGAATGGAACAACCTAAGTTCACATCGGTAGTTGAACATTTTGGACATGAATATACCCTTCTTTGAACCCTATTAGTTGTCAAATCCAGCAGGTAATGAAATAAGCAGGAAGAGGAGATGCGAGCTGAAAGGATACTTGCAATTCAATCTGTGCCCGAGAGTGATATTCACACGCATGCACACGCATACACAAACACACACACACACACCATCCCACTAAAGAATAGTGAGGTAAGTAGAATGGGCAGTGGTAAATAAATGTGTAAATCCATTAGGAGCTGCTCGAGGCATGGAAACAGCCGCCTCAGCACTGGCGGGTGGCCTGTTTCTGTCTCAGGCCCACTCTAACACATCGTGGAGCTCAAAGGTTACCCGCGTTGTCTGCTGCTGTTTGCTCAACACGCTTGTCTTCCATTCTGATAGGGTTAGAGTCCCTCCCTGCTCACTGGAACGAATAATTGCGTGTTTTTAATTTGCTCCACTGGAACTCCCCTTGCCTCGGAGGGCAATATAGAGGGGGAGCAGCGAGATGACAACAGGACAACAATGCAAACACGCTGACCATATTGGAGATAATGGCTTGGCTCCATTGTACTCAGGAGTCCACGTTGTTCAAACCTAACCACTCCCTAGGCACACATTATATTTGGTTACAAGCTTTGAGATGAATACGACACAGTAACAGGCTGCATGGGGTTTTAAGTAAGGACACCTAGAATGCCTGTGTGGCTGGGTGGGTCCACAACCCAATTCTTTTGTTAACATTAATCTCAACGTTGTCTCCTGCCAAAGGACTTATTTGTACGGCTCTTCCCTGAATTAAGTTCGAATATGAATGAACAAGTCCCCACGCTTAGTTTTTATTCTTACATGTCAGTGTGCAGAGAGCCAAAATCACGTCTCTAAGGATAGAATTCTGAAATATAAGTTTGTATTTTGTTTCTCATTTTACTCCCAATTCCAGGATTGAGCATTATCATGTCTTATCCAATAGTTTGTACCCCACAGACACCTATACAAATTAAAATATGATGTATGATGTAATATGCAAAGTTCAATTGTTGGAACTTTGTTAAAAAGCAATTAAGACTTTCTGTAAAATTGTTCTCAAACATTTTGATTAAGCTGGAGCAGGGCCCCGAGGGTTTGGGACCAAATTAAATAGGTCAGATTTTGCTGCGGTTTAGCTTTTTCACAAAAATCAATCAACTTGTACCTTTTTTATACAACCATTTCTCCACTACGTTCTCCCTCTGGAGCTGTTACCATAACAACCAAGTCATCACACGTAGTAATACTTTCAAATATTTATGGTACCGATTTAACTGGAGAATTTATTATTATCCTAAGTGAAATAATTTCCGCTTTTAAAAGTAATTAAAAATACTTAAAACGTAATTGCAGTTATAATGGAGTGGTTCAATGACAGCTGATCCCAGGCAGACAATCAACGTTTATAACGCCTGCTAATTACAGTCCCATAAATAAAATCACAATGAACCCCAGGGTTGTTAATGAAGACATTACAATTATACTTCCAAATGTTTGCTATCAACAATAAAACACATCAAAAGATCCACGCTGCTGGTTGTTCTCTTAACCAGCTCGCTACTCCACGAGTCTCCTTAACACCTCCAGTCGCAGACGGGTCCTTTTCATAGTGCATGCTACTTACCCCAGGGCTGTTTCCTTCTAGAGAAAATCATCAAAGCCTGTTCTCCTACAAAACAAGTCAAATGCAAAGGGCTTAGATGTCTAAATGCAATTCAGATGAAATATCAGAATCTGCAATTGGCTGCGGATCAGAGGCTGACCTCTTCTCCATATTCAGCTATTTGATCAAATGAGATGCCCCCAAACGAGGCTCAATTTGACTGAGTTTATGCTGTCTGTTCTAATCAACACCTAATTAAAATAGGAGATTTCATTTTATATTCTAATATTCCACACTGAAATGTGTGCATTTTCTATCAAGACCGCTACTGTTGACATGCACCTCCGTGTGTTTGTGTTTTTTCTTTTGCTCAGGGCGAGTGTTCCCAGAGGTGCCACAACATCTTCGTCCTGGAGACGGTGTGCGTGGCCTGGTTCTCGCTGGAGTTCCTGCTGCGCTTCGTCCAGGCGCCCAGCAAGTGCGGCTTCCTGCGCACGCCCCTCAACCTCATCGACGTGGTGGCCATCCTGCCCTACTACGTGGCCCTCGTCGTGGACGCCCTGTCAGTGGGCGAGAAGCCCAGCGGTTCGGGTAACAACTACCTGGAGAAGGTGGGCCTGGTGCTGCGCGTCCTGCGCGCCCTGCGCATCTTCTACGTCATGCGGCTGGCGCGCCACTCTCTGGGCCTGCAGACGCTGGGGCTGACGGTGCGGCGCTGCACGCGCGAATTCGGCCTGCTGCTGCTCTTCCTGTGCGTGGCCATGGCCCTCTTCTCGCCGCTGGTCTTCCTGGCCGAGAGCGAGCTGGGCGCCAAGCTGGAGTTCACCAGCATCCCGGGCAGCTACTGGTGGGCCGTCATCTCCATGACCACGGTGGGCTACGGCGACATGGTGCCGCGCTCCATCCCCGGCCAGGTGGTGGCGCTCAGCAGCATCCTGAGCGGCATCCTGCTCATGGCTTTCCCCGTCACCTCCATCTTCCACACCTTCTCGCGCTCCTACCAGGAGCTGAAGGAGGAGCAGATCCGGGCACTGCGGCAGAAGCCCGACTCGCAGGACAGCACCAAGTCACAGAACAGCGAGGACTCGCAGGAGACCGACAGCTACCACGGCATCACCGAGGCAGCCATCTCGGCCGCCCAGCAGCGCAGGAAGTCCATGGCGGCCATCGCGCACCAGAGGGCCGCTGAGGTGCGGCTGGCCGCGCAGACTTGACAGTGCTATCGTAACCGAGGCGACGCGTTGTGTGGTGATTCAAAAACTGTTTCAAAGGAAAGATTGCGAATGATGCCGACTTTCCTACCAGGCGTCCATGAGCTGTCAGTTTGGAAACATTAGAGTGAGTTTCTTAGATTTATAAAGAGAGCTATGGACATATTTTATACATAGACTGTACGTATACATGCATACATACATTCAGTACCAGTCGAAAGCTTAGACATTCCCTCCCATTCACTTGAATGAGAAAGTGAATCTAAACTTTTGACTGGTACTGTATGTATTATACAAACCGATGGACAAACATTTTGAGTGATCGTGGACTGATTGTTGAGACTATGGCATTCCACAGTGTATCCCTTTAAACAGCATGGACACTTAGCATGAGAGGTTCCCTATTACTTACAAACTTCACATAGAGCTTGACCTTAGCACATAGGTTTTACATTAAGATACAAACCCCCTCACTGATGAGGAGATGAGAAACACATCGTTCCGTATCCTTTGCCTCTAAACACCGCAGTCTCAGGATCATAATTATTTTTTTATACAATATAAGATAACTATGACACTGGGTGATATGCTTTACCGATAGATTCTACACACGGACACGCTGAATCGTGTGGCCTGCATCTGCTTTGCTTCTTCACACTTTTCACCCCCCTGACTTGAAAAATTCATCGCTGTCCAAGTATCTATCCAAGGTTCACATTTGCTATGAATATTAAATGGATTCTATTCCCAAGAAAGATCACGTCTCCGGACATTCATGAAAGACCCATGTTTGTTTGCAATGATTTATGGTGCGGCTTAAAGTCAATGGCGTGGCACATCCTTTAAACACGAGTCCTTGAGATGTCCAACAGGACCTGGACAAGCTACAGCCTGAGAGAAACAAGCGTTCCAAAATCATGTCAAGTACTTTCATTAAAACGCATCACACTCACTTACTTCAGATTTACTAGTACCTCTAATGTCCCAGTCAGTACATGAATATTGATCTCGACGGGTTGGTCTATTGCAATACATGCAATGCTGAATGTCATGAGAAGCATGCCCATTTATGTGGTGGTGTTTGCACTTGTTTGTACATACATACGCAGAGCCTTACATAGCCAAAGCCCTAACAGTCAACAGTGCTGGTGGGCTGGCTGTCTGTTTGACAGGTGATGCCAACCAGATCCACACTGAAACAACATTTATTATCCAGGGGGCCAAATTGGCATGTGACGCACCACTGGTGCAAACATCTCCTGATTGTAAATCACCAAAACAAAACAGACACACAGCCTCCTTCCAATGTCCACTTTATTGAGGACAAAATTGCACAAAGCTGTCATTACTTTTTCCCTCCCGCTCCGGTACATAACAAAACAAACATGATCGTATGAATCCCTAACATCCAGTAAGAGCATAAAATAATAAGATAACAACAAAAAGTAAAACATGAATAGGCTTGTCACAGCGATCAGGTACAAAAGGATGGTTGGAGCATACTGAATCTATGAAACGCTGTTTCTCCTATTGTAAGACGAGGGGAAGAAAAATGGTATTTCACAGGGTGAGGCTTTTACAGGTTGTGGGAACATTTGACCATTTCTTCGGGTAGAACCATAACAAAACATTAAAACAAAAGAATACAACAAAGTAATATCAGGGTAAAAAACAACAACAGTTTTCTTCATTTTGTATGTGTCAACATCGAAAGTCATAAAAGATATATAAAAGGACCAAGGTGATTAAGCAGGCAATAAAAACATATAATACGAGGCAAAAATATACAACAATAAATATCCATCAGCGGGCAAAGTGGGTGAGCGAGAGGAAGTGATTATGAACTCCATGGTTCCACCAGCATCCAAGGGAGACCTTTCAATGATCGGGGATTGTGCTAGCGCCCTCTTGGCCAGTAACCTTTAGCCATACTGACGTGGTTGAAACAGTCCTTATAACATGAGGTAGAGCCTGAACAACTGAACTGCATTGATGCCAAACCGCTAACGGTTAGCTCTCATCTTCCCATGGCTTGCTCTGCAACTAAATGTATACATATATACATATAAAAAATACATAAAGGGTTGGATGCTAAGAGCATAAGGAATAGGTTTCTAGGTGTTCTAGGGGCCTATCGAAGGCTGATATCAATTAGACATGAGATCCTCAAAGTGCTGCAAACATTTGGCCTCAACATGAACATTTCTTCCTCCTGGAACTTCACATGGTTGCCACTACTACTGTAGTGGACATTGAATTGATTTCTCTCAATATTCCACACCTATGACAGTGTCATGTAGCGGTCTACTGTACAACGTCCAGTCGCAGCCGTACATAACTGGACCCTAGCAGGAGGACTGCACATGGCCACTGTTCTCAAACAGAAGCTCTAGTCCACTAGGCACCACATCCCAAGAGTTCTCCAGCAACAACCAGCACTATGATCCTCCCAACCCTAGAGGTTTTGGTCACGTTTCCGTTTAGATTGCCGCTGGTCCAGTTGCTGTGTCCCAGATGAGGCATGTGGTCGGTGGGTTGTAGATCTCACACAGCAGAAGCCAATGCTTTGGGATGTGTCAGGACTAACGCAACATCTTACCACCCGGTCGGAAATCTAAAAACACAAACATTACCGTTGGTACGTTTCACAAAGCGTGTGCTAGGCCATTCTTGGATCCGCCGCCGGGAAGACAGCCCTTTCGTAAAATCTTTGTAAGGCAACAATTCCCATGCAACAATTCACAGGAACTATGGACAAGGTGGCTGGTCCACAATTCTTTGAGTTCACGATTGCTATGATAACTTTTAATATACATAGTCTGCACATCAACTTACACAAGCTGCATACGGTACAGTATTGTCAACAAGTTCATACAAAAAAAAAGAGGTCCTTTTCATTTTCAGCGTAACAAGTGTCCTTTGGCGGAATCCATAAGGCAGGTGCGAGCTCATGCCTCATTCAAAACTAGATCATGGTGAGTGGGAGTACGTTGAAAGGGGGTGAAGGGGGCGGGGTCCCTTTTCAATATGCCCTTTACATCCCCGAAGGAACGCGACATCTATGTATGTGTGTGTGTGTGTGCATGTCTGCATTCATGAAAACCTGTAGGCTTACTCTCCCTTCAGAGTTTCAAATCCATGTGGTATCCGTGTGTGTGTGTGTGTGTCTGTCTATATTTGTGTGCTTGTCTGCATTTATGAGTACGTGTGACCCTTCAGAGTTTCAAATCCATGTGGTATTTGTGTATGTGTGTTTGTCTGCATTTATGAATACGTGTGACTCTTCCTTCAGAGATTCCAATCCATGTGTAATCCATGTGTAATCTGTGTGTGTGTGTGTGTGTGTGTGTGTATGTGTATGTGTGCGTGCAGTGTCCCTGGCGCACGCCCCCCCCTCAGAGGGCCTTGGCGCTGGTGTTGAGTGACACGGTGTGCGACACGGGCTTCTGCGGGTAGCGGCTGTAGTAGTAGACCTGGAACAGGATGGCCACGTCCACGGCCACCTGCAGCAGGCCGCAAGTCCAGAACTGCACGGGGGCCTGGGTCAGCAGGAAGTAGCCCGTCTTAAAGGTGTCCCCACTGGTCCACATCAGCACCATCTTAATGCTGCAGAGGGAAGGGAGGAAAAGAGGGAGGCGTTGAGGAAAAGGTCCTGGTCAGTTTGCGTGAACTGGATGTAGACCAGGCAGGAATTGCAAGCGGACCGTCTGGCAAGGAAGTGTGCGTGGGGGAGGAGGAGGGGGGGTCATGCCCTGATCTGCACGCGAACACAACAGGAAGACGGTAATTGGATATAATAAGTGTCTCTGCCAGGACAAAGTCTCCCTCTCAAAGTATCGTGGTATCTGTTTACACATTACTCTCAAACTCCTCCTTCCCACCCCCTCGGCGTGGACGAGGCTGTGAGTGTGTGCTCCCAGAGAGCTTCAGAGGGAGATACACAACCACTGTTCTAGACACGCCACGGAAAGGGAGGGGGTTCATTCTTGGCGCCGTTCTTTGACAGGAGAGATCCTTTAGGGGTGAGATGATGTCCTCTCTCCGTGGCACTGGGAGGCCCTGCGCTAATGAGAGACACACAGGAGGTGCGTGGTGACAGGGACGGGAACACACAGACAGGACCAGGCTGCAGGGCCACACTATTCTTCACAGGCAAATAAGGACATCCAGTCCTGGCATGCTCCTCAAAAAGAATCCCCAAATTGTCCTTTTAGAAGTGAGGGGCTGTTTCTAGACTTTGTTAGCACAATGTGCAGTCAGACGTGCCGTGCCGCCGCACAAATGGAGGTTCCCTTTTTCAAAGCCAGATCGAGTTTGGCAGGGGCGGCTTTTTGCTAAGTACGTGCGGTACATAGGCAATGCTGACAAAAGAGGAACTGACTCGGCACTTAGGCGCGCGCGCGCGCTCACACACACACACACACACACACACACACACACACACACACACACACACACACACACACACACACACACACACACGAACACGTGTGTGTGTGTGAGTGCCTCGCCTCACAATCGTTCCTCCTGAGAGATGAGGCATTCTCAAAACAATCTGCCCACCCCTTGAGCTGCCCCTGTGTGATGTCACGGCAGAGCGTCAGCACTTTCCATTTGAGTAATCCATGCTGAAGTTTTCATTACCATCGGCCTGCATGCCGGTCGGAATCTTTCTGCGTGAATTTAGAGGGTAAGCAAAAAAGGTGAGGGGGGGGGGGGACGGGACTCCTGCTCAGGATAAAAAAAAACAAAAAAACACCTGGCTGTGATGTACAGCCGCGGGTGTGTTTAAAATGACAAATAAATTATTCAGACGCTTACATCTCTCAGGTGGATTTTCTGCCCTGAGCAAAAAAAATATGCACGCCATGTTCCATCACAGTCTGTACCGAGCACCAAAATCCAATATGCATTCAATTGATTTAACAAAACATATTTAATGCAATATCCCATCTAGGGGGTAGAACGATCCATCACGATGACTGTCCTGTAATGGCTTTCTGTCTAGTCTGCTTTTTGCACAGTAGGATCGCGGATTTTTGCCCTTCTCTTTCTTTTGCGTCCTTGGCCAAAAACAAACAAACATGTGCTGTTGTTTTTGTGCTGAACAAACCGTTGTCAAATTCTGAGGAAGCGACCACCCAGAGTTCAAACACAGCCTTGGCATGTACGTATCAAATCTATATTATTATGTCCACGTGAATCAAAAGGATTTCAGAGAGGCTGAAAGTTGTGTGGAAAAAACCCACTGGGACGTGAGCAGACTCCATCCACCTAGCAGCTTTAGCAGAGGGGCGCGAGGGGAGCTCATTTCACCCTCCTCTCAGGCAGCCTGATTGCAGGGAAGAAGTCCACCTCTAACCCCCTAGCTGAGCTAGTGCTGGTCTGGCACGGGGGGAGGGAGAGGACAGCCAGGGAGAAGCTTGTCAAATCTCACTCTCCATAATTCATATCTCCAGGTGCACCTTAGCCCTTTCCTTCATGGGAAGGGGACCTCATCTTCCTCACACTCCTATTCCTCTTTATCCCGCTTCCCGTTCTGTGCCCTTTCCTGCCCGCTAACTCCACTGACACTTTCTTCCTGCATGTTCCACACCTTTTCAATCATCTGCCTCTGTTCTTGGAGATGATGACAGGGGTTTTGGACTGGATCCCCTGCCTGTGGTTCTGCTGGAGGGAGGCTCTCTGGATCAGGGGCAGGGGGAGGACCACGGCCAGCCGCTCACACATCATCACATGCCCAGAACAAAGCTTAGGCGGACTGTAAAAGCGGCATTTTACCTTTTTCAACTTTGTGTGGCATGTGTGGGAGAGCGTGAAGGTGTGTCCGTTACGTATCGATCGGAAAACAAAACACAACAGGGATCGCATAAAGTCATTTCAGACGACTTGGGGGAGCTACAGCTCCTGTGTTCTGTTTCCGTTGATGACGACCCCCCCCCCCCACTGTGTTTGAATAGGATCCCTCTATGCTGCCCATGGCCACACTGGGTGAGGCTCAGGTACTGGTGCGGCATTATCTCTACTGGGTCAGACCGCAGTGGATGGCAGGGGGCCGGGGAGTTGGACAGGGGTATCAAAGTTCTCCAGCAGCACAGCGTTGGAGCTGGATCCACTCCTCCACCAGGGTGTAGAAAGGCCAGACCCAACATCACAGCAGCAGGCTCGGTACACACTGACCCTCCCCCCGCGTCCGTGCAGCCTTGACAGGCCATTGGCTAAATAGGGCACCGCTGTCTGACTCCTGGGGAGGCAGCTCTGGTCAGGAGGCCTTATAAGGGTGGTCCACGCCAGCTGGATGTGTGTGTGTCTGTGTGTGTGTAGTATGCTCTCTCACAAACCAGTCCAGACAAAATGAGCACCTCAATTCGCACACCCAACCAAGAACAGGAATTGGTGAGTGGTAGGGTTGTCATAATACCAAAATATCCCCTACGACAATATACAGTACCAGTCAAAACTTTGGACACACTTTCCCATTCACTTGCCACTGCAAAAAATATCCCAAAAAGTCTAGAACAAATGTGTATTTACATCTTAATGACATGTGGAGACACGTGTTTAAAGTTGCATGCAGTAATTGTGGGGATGGAATGATATGCATATCAAATAATATTGATTGAATAATGAAAGATAAATGCAATCTGAGTCTGTCTTTTGCCAACATTAGTCACTTTCGACCTGTGGACAAATAAACTGTAGGACTACTACTTTGAATACTAAGGTTACAAATGACCAAATAACAGACCTATTTTCTCTCCCTTTCTCACCCATGTTTCTTTCTTTATTTATTTAGCATGTCTGTTTAGTTACCAGCCAACACCTAATTCACTGATTTTGACATGACAACAAAATCTTTAGAGAATAACTAATATACAATATCTACATTAACACGGTGAACTACTGCCTCTTGCTTTGCCTCTGCTTCCAAAAGAATAAATCCCTAACAAAATTATAACAAAGTAAGCTGCACTCAGCTTAGAACTTCACACCAATAGATTAACAACAGCGGGCTATCTAGCAATTGAAAAAAAAAAAGAAGTAGCCTTTCAAAATATGCAGCTGGCAAACGTGTGTGCATGCAGTAAGCTATGGTAGCTGGTACCTCCGTTTCTTATGCAGCATGGCATCATGAGTATGGCTGGGACTGGATACAGTGGTTCTACCATGGTACTGGTAAATGGTGCCCATAGGGATTTGTCCACCTGGTAAACGGTGCTGCCCTAGCGAGCGGTCCCCCATAAGGAAATGGCTACCTGGTAAATGGTGCTGCCCTAGCGAGAGGTCCCCCATAAGGAAATGGCTACCTGGTAAATGGTGCTGCCCTAGCGAGAAGTCCCCCATAAGGAAATGGCTACCTGGTAAATGGTGGGGAACACAACACTTCCCAGAGACACAAGGGAACGTTCCTGTGCTCAACGCTGGTTCTCTCACTGTCACAGGGTGTGACTGTGTACAGTGTTAGAGATGGGAACCCAGGGGAAACATTTCATATGATTCACTCCACTGGCACATCTTTTGCTGAGGGACTGAGGTTACTGTAGCACCTCAGGTGCTTGAAAAAACAAAAAAAACACTGCAGAGCGATAGGAGACATGTATGCAAACTCATCAAAAATATTAAATTCATAGCCAAGGAAGCAGAGGAAGTTGGCGTCCCAGCTCTTTCGGAGGGAGAAGATAAGCCCAGCTTGTTTTTTATATTTAAAGTGAACACCAAAAAGCACTCTGCCCCTGTGCTCGTCTGTTGGGCTTCTGCCTCTGCCCCGGTGCCCGCAGTTCCACACACACACACACACACGCACACGCGCACACGCGCACGCACGCACGCACGCACGCACGCGCACACGCACACGCACACACGCTCGGGGCCCTGTTGGAGATGATAGGCTGGCACCATGCCAATGCACACCTCCAGGGCAACGGTGCCATCAGCCGGACCGGTGAGAGCCGGAGGGCAGAGCCCGTGGCAGAAACACACACACACACACACACACACACTTTACGGTGTTCGGCTGATATGAACTATAACATTGGCACCATGCACTGGAATAGTTTTCATTCTAGCATCCACAGCTGTAACAAATTCTAAGTCTTTTTATTCAGAGTTTTGTTGAAAAAATGTGTGAGGCTTTTAGCACTGAAGACAGACCAAAACGTTTCCCAGAGCTTCTTTGTCTATCCCAAGTCACAACCTTGATTCCTCAAGGCCTTCTCACTGAAGGAAGTCTAAAGCAGTCATTACTGCTTGTAAACCTGTGACACACACACACACACACACACACACACACGGTGCAAAAGGGTAAGGTAACCTAGCAACAGACCACGGTCTACTCTATTGGATGAACAGGTTCTGTGGTGAGGAAGGACACAAACAATAAAACCACAGGGGGGAATATGACTTTCCTGCAGGCCAGCTGTGAAGCGGCTCCTACAACGGGACACGGCCCAGTCAGCAGACGCTACGGGACAAGGAAGGGAGACAGGCAGGCAGAAAACACCGGACAGACAGACGTGCCCGGGTCCAACGAGACAGGTATCCATGCGACGGTCCCGTTAATTGTGGGGGGCGGGGGGGGGGTGTAGAGACCCCCGAAAGAGGAGACACCCCCTGCTGTGCTCCATCCCTCTCCCTCTGTGTGATTATGAGCTGGGCTGTTTGCTGAAGCCTAAAATTGGGAGTGTGTATGTATGTGTGTTTAGGAGGGAGCAGCGTGTGTGTCCATACGCTGTCCCACATCCCCTCTGTTTGAGCTGGACACGCACGCACGCACGCACGCACGCACACCACCTGGTGTGGCGGGGAAGCTAGCTGAACTGGGACTGTCCTTAAATGTCCCTGGGTTTCCGACCCATTGTAATGCTGGTTGTGTTGACATTACCAAACGCAGACAAAGTGCCTCATTACCGTGTGGACCGTCAGCGCTCAGAGACGGGTGGTGGAGCAGGCCCATGTGTTTGCCGGGGCCGTAGCAGCAGCACTCAGCATTGCGGGGCCTCCGTGAGTTAAGGGGGCCCCCTGTCAGCATTAATGTCGTGGCGTGCTGCTCTTCATCACTTCCTGTTTTAATGGCCTGTCAGGGGCAGGCGCCAGCCGCCGTGATGTAGGGGCCCATTACGGCAAGAGGATGAGGGTGGAGACGACGGCCACCGGGGCCCCGCCGCAGAGCCAACATGGCGGCCTGCCGTAATGACGGACGCCAGTGAGGCTTATTTACACGGAAGGGGTGGTGTCACTAGATGATGGGAAATGTAGTACTGCTCTGACTAGGGGGGGGGGGGGGGGGCTGGCCTCTGGGCTCTCTGTGACAGCATGACGTTTCTACAAGCTTTGGGTGAAAGGAAATGGAGTGTTTATGTTTGTGTATGTTTTGGTATTAGGGACACAACAACAACAACAACACTGAAAAGCACTCTGGGCAGACTAAACAAGATGGATCAATCTGTGACAAATGCATCCATAACCATAACACTATTATTGTCAACAACAGATTAATATATGCCGCATTTATTTGTAAATACTAACTGTCATCTTATAATAAATGGCCACTTAACAGCTGTGGAAATTAAAATCAGTGAAAGGAAATGGTGACATATTATTGAACAAAATCAATTAAAGTGAGCACAGCGTTGCTTTCTGGATAACAATCGTAGGTAAGTAAGCTACACTTAACCAATTGTATTTATTGCTGTTGATAAACACGATTACTAAGTTTGAACCTGTAAGCATAAGGATAGAATTGGCAGTATCCTTGGTATGGAATCGCCGTTACCTTGAAAACAGACACGTTAGCTTTTTCTGTGTGAGTGTGTGTGTGTGAGCACCTCATGCCCTCGGTGGACTTGTTCTGGTAGTTGCAGTAGAGCTGCGGCGTGCCCAGCATGGCCTCCGTGAAGACGGCCAGGAAGCCCAGGGTCTCCACGTAGAGCGAGGACTCCAGGAGCAGGTAGGTGACGTAGGCCGCCAGCAGCGTGAAGCACAGCACGCACTGCAGGTAGTCCACGAAGCGGCTCCACCACCAGAAGTGGCTCCACTCAAAGTCTGAGACACACGGAGTGGGGGGGGGGGGGGGGTGACAATTAAACCCTGCTCCATCTCTTCTTTCCGGTGCTTACCTTTGTTAGTTCAGTTTTCTAGCTACGGATAGATAAAATGCGCTAAGAATCACAGTGTGTACGTATTTTCAGTGCTGTGATTGTGGCTCAATGTCAGCCCAATTTGGAGACAGTAAGATGCACGCTCACACTCTGTCCCCTCCTAATCACAGCAACACTGGGGCTCAACAATGACTAATGGCTTCCTACAGATCCCAGAATCCTCTGGGAGCCGGCTCAGACCGAGGTCGTGCTCCCGTCAGCGATGAGAGAGGGTGACCATGGTGATCAGGCCTGAGGGAGGGTGACTCTCAGGCCAGGCAAACGGCCAGGCTTTCCAGCGAGCGCGGCCAGGGGTACAGGAGCCACACGACTCCACAAGGCCTGGCTCTGGGGGAAAGGGATTCATGACAGACCCATTTCTCTGCCTGGTTCTGATAGACAAGGCTTGCTGCTCCCCTGGTGCTTCTCAGACCGGTCGTTAAACACGGGACATAAAAGGACGAAGGTCTGCTCGTGGAAACGACTCTCAGCGCGTTTCAAAGCGACCGTGAGGCTGCATCGGAGGACTGGAGGCTTATCCATTATCAGAATCCAACGTTACCTCAGATGCTAGTGAGACTGAGAAAACAAGCGAAACGAGAAACAGAGAGAAACCACAGGGGGGGAGGGGGGAAGGGGAGGGAGGAAGGGGGGATGCGCATCCTCGCTCAGACTACAGCGGAGATCTTAATGGATTTCTCCCTATCAGACGTTCAAACACTGTCATATCCTCTGACGCACGTCACCTACCCCCATCAGGCTGATAACACAGCATCCCACAGCGTTAATATCTTTGAGGTGCGTGGAGCGGGAAGGCACAGACACACTTGGCCTGACTCGGTTCTAAGCGGCATTAGGCGGGGGCTGAAAAAAAAGGGAGAGAGGGACAGAGGAAATTAAATCTCGGTAAGGGGAGACGAGCGCCACGCGGTTATCTTTAACGCGATTGCGAGAGGCCCCCCCCCCCGACATTCCAGCGCCTTGGTTTAATCACGTGCAAATGAGATTCTCCTTATCCAGAAGACACATCTAAACATGCCTCTGCTCCAAGGTCTAAGAAGCAGCGAAGGCTTTGGACAAGGTTTTTTTTACAGTGTACCTTTCAGTTTCACATAAAGGAAAGGAAGGCACATCGCAAAGAGCCAAGAGCTTCACTTATTCAAGATTTGTTTCTACACGTAAACACATTTCCTTTCTCCGTGTGTAGTCACACGATATCCACGAATGTAAAAGCAAGGCCGTTACCTTTACAGATGTAAAACAAAATCGACAGCGAAAACAATGGAAAGTTGATGACATTTAAATGTAATACGGTTTCCTTGGAAAATTGATGGTGAATTGTCCTGACATTTAGCTGGCATTTGTAACCAATACGGCAGGCACATAGAGGCGGCGTGGGCATGCCTTGTACACTGTTTGCGTGCTAGTCTGAAGAGTACGTGACAAGGGCCTGTCTCTTAACAGACACGCTTCCTTTACCCCTGACCGCCGCTGAGCACTAGAGGAAGGTGGTCCAGAACAGGGAACGAGCAAATCCCCCCAACACACTGTCCCATGTCTGGAAACTGCCAACACCTCCAGCCAGTCACATGACGAGCCCAGGGGATAAGTCTATTTCTGGTCGATGTCACTGAAAGAATGGCAGGGGTCCAAGGTGGAGCGACGGCTGAAGCAGAGAAGGGGCCAGCAGGCGGGGAGAGGTGGAGCTGGGGCCTGCTAGAGTGCCAGGCGGGGCCTCCTATCTGATAACAGCCGGCTGCCTGAGGAGTGCAGGACAGAGTGAAACACCCAGAGACCAGGCTACAGTCACTCAGTCACACCTCTGTTCACCTCGTGGCTTCATGGATGGAGGACAATGACGGGTGCCATGTTTATGTCGTTCAACCGCAATTTCACAAACTTTTCCAAAAGGAATTTCAATGACCTTGAGAAGGAAAAGGGACCGATAATTGTAACGTGCCTCTTTAAACATTTGGGACCTAGAACCACAAGGTGAGCAAATCCTGGCGCTACACAGGAGATCACCTTTGGGACTGGGGAACGAGGGGGGGGGGGGGGGGGGGGGTTTCACCACCATCTCCTTCATGTGTCAAGACACTCCACTTCCCAGCCTCTCTTTCGTCCTCGTGCTCCGTGACATCCACAGGGACGCTGTGTGGGAACAACGGGCTGGCGCCGCTTCCAAAGGCCCCCCCACGGTGGCAGAGCCCTCACACACACAGACTCACATAACACGGCGCCGCAGTACTCGCATCGGCAGACATGCGGCCTCGGTCGCTCAGCTGAATCTCCAGACAAGTGCCAGGCCGTCAGTCCAAGGCCGACGGATGTGATGAAACTGCCCGTTGCCTTTTAACGTCCTTGCGGGATAGTAAAGGTAATAAACAGCTCTCGTTTGAAGAGAGCTTTAGTGTTCCCAGCAGTGGAGAGCTGATTTCTAGGGCTGCACACCCCCATTTGGCCACACAGCAATGACAGAGATGCAGAGGAACTACCCACAAGCGAGACCAAGCGACGATACATTACAATGTGCCACACCGTGTAAGGGCTACAACCCCAGAGGGAGACAACGCAGCATTACCATAATAAAGAAAAAGAGGTCTTCCCAATTAAAAACAGCTTTAGGTCAGACAGCCAGCTTTGTTTTTTGGATTGAGTTATAACTCGTATCAACCTATCACCAACAAAATAACACAATATGTTTTGAGAGTAGGTCCCCTTATTACATTCACCTGAAAGACCAGAGGGATTTCTGAAAGACCTAGACATTCTAATCTTTTAATCGGTGTAATCTTTTTAAAGACTTCTGTGCCGCCAGCAATCTCCTTCTTCTTCATCAATGAGATAAAGATGTTATCAGGGCAAGTCAGTTCAATTCCCTCCCTGGACGTTCACCACCGTAAACCTCCCGAGGAGCCGTGTGACAGGGAACTAAAGATATCTAGAGCACCCCCTTGTAGGGAAGGCTTGACGTTCCGGAGGGTTGACAGTGGGGCAAATCATCGTGTCTTTTGAAATTAGATCTGATTTTACACGAAGCCAGAAATAGGATCTCGCTGTTGGCCACCACATGGCATGCCTTCAACTTCATGCAAGCCTTTTGAAGATTTATTTAATAATAATCCATCCATCCATCCATCCATCCATCCATCCATCCATCGCGGGGGGGCTGGAGCCTATCCCGGCCGACACAAGGCGAGAGGCGGGCTACACCCTGGACAGGTCACCAGTCTATCACAGGGCCGACACATAGGGACAGACAACAAGTCACACTCACAGACAATTTAGAGTCACCATTTAACCTGCATGTTTTTGGACTGTGGGAGGAAACCAGAGTACCCAGAGGAAACCCACGCAAACACGGGGAGAACACACAAACTCCACACAGAATAACGGTGGGGATTGAACCCAGGACCTTCTTGCTGTGAGGCAACAGTGCTACCCACTGAGTCACCGTGCTCTACCACTACCACTACCACCACCGCCACCGCCACCGCCACCGCCACCGCCACCACCACCACCACCACCACCACCACCACCACCACTAGTACTGCTACTACCACCACCACCACCACCACCACCACCACCACCACCACCACCACTACCACTACCACTACCACTACCACTACCACTACTACTACTACTACTACTACTACTACTACTACTACTACTACTACTACTACTACCACTACCACTACCACTACTACTACTACCCGATATCTCAATATCGGAAATGTTTCTCACTCATATCGGTATCGACCCCAGAAATCTAGTATTGGCCAGGCTCTAATCTCAAATCCCCCTGTCTAGCTGGTATTGAACACTGCTAGTACAGGCTGGTGTGGTGGATGAGGCCCAGCCCTGCTTCATTTCCCCCCACTCCACCTAAACACTTCTATCAATAGCCGGCTAAATTACATCCATTACAACATTCCTGCCCTTCATAACACTCCTCCAGATCAACGGCCACGGACAGGCGAGCAAAGGTGCAATTAAGGGACATACCGTTCTGTCAATTCTAATGAGGTTTGGCCCCGTTGGCTGATCGATGGAGAGCCTCACAGGGTAAGCTCCTGCCTACAACAGTTCGGACAGCCACTTGAAAAGACTGAACAAGCAGAGCACAGCCTTATCCAGGCTTTGATGCCAAGCAAAACCCCTTGGCTTGTGTCATGATGAGGCCATCAATACTACTGCCAAATCCCAGATCATGCCAGCTTTTCACATAACGAAATTTTAAGGAATGCCAACAAATCAACACAACTGATTTGTTCTACTTATCCGTGAAATAATCAATTATATATAATTGAAGACAAATACAGATAATCGATTCAAATGAAAGATCAAATTTTGCTTATTTGTTTTGAAAACAAGAAGTCTAAAACCAACCACTCCAAGCCCTGAAAAAATAAACTAGGCTACCAATTGATCCCACCGAAAGTTGTTTTCTAGCACCATCTAGTGTTCAACCCGATTGACACTGGTGGACCTTCATATAGGCTTACTGCCTTATTAATGCAGAAATGTCAGATCACCATAAAGAATTGCCTGGCTGACGTTTCAATTGGAGGCTGTAGTTAATCTGACTGAAATATTAGAAAGAAAATAGTTGAAAATAGAACAATGTTAATAAATGAGTACAATCAGTGCATCAAAGCAAAGACGTAGCTTCAAGAACAGCGTGGGCAAGATGGTTATTTCTACTTTACGATCAGTAGGCAAGTGCGAAATTGGACATGCAACAATGCAAGACAATTTATCCCACACTATTCTGTGAACATATAGTATGCCCACTCATGCCAGTCGGTCAACAATCTCACTAACCAATGCAAAAATGCAAAGTAGAAGCATAATATAATAAAACTAATAATGTTAGGTATATTCATAATTCAAACACACAGTATTTCTGATGAAAATATTATTTCTGGATAGGAAAATTCTTTCAAATTCTATTAAATAATTATGCTTCATGGACGCATGAATTATAAATGAAACATGCTGTTACGCTAGATTTTTTTTCTTTCTACAATGTACCCTTGTTTATAGCTGATCATGGCAGGCAGTCCACGCATCCGCACAGAGACGGCAATGAAGTTGCATGAAATATGAATGGATGACGTGCAACGTACATGCAATTAAAATGAATTCTTGCCAGGATCACACACACAAAGGGTTTGTCGGTGATTAGTTAGAGTGGGTTGGACACTAGAGGAGGAAGTGGCACATGCAGGTCAAGGAACCACACAGGTGAGGAATAAAGTAAGAGGAACTACAACTGATGCTTCATGGCAGACACAAAGGCACTGTACATACCCAGGAAGACCTTCTTAGCGACTTTGATCTCCTCCTCCTTACTATCTGTTGCTACTGACACGGGGCAAAATAAGAAGGAGAGGAAAGACAAAACAGAGCTTGGTTTCTCCAGGAAGGGCCCAAAGTATTGGGAGTCTAAACCAGCAGGTTACTTTTAATAAGGCTGAACCCATCAAAGAAATGCTGCAGGTGCCGGACAGAGTTCAAACGGAGGTCGCATTTATACTGTGAAGAGCTTATCAAAGAACATTAAACCAGCTTCCCTTGACAGCTTTGCCAGTGGTTACCAAATAACAAGCGTAGTATGTTCATCTAATTTAGCGGCATACAGAGTTTGATAGTCGTATATCTGTACTGTGAAGAAAAAGCCTAAAGTGATGCCAAACAGTCTCATTCCATCTCAGCAAACACCCATAGCAGCGGATTTGAGTTCCCATTGTGCTACAACTTCTGTTTACTTTAAGTCAAACAAAGAGAGACTCAGGAACAGAATACACAGTGAAGAGACACTTTGTCGTGCAGCTTCAATTTGTGGCCACATGAAGTAGGTCTCAGTTTGATAAGAACTTCACTCAGAAAAGAAAATATAAAGGAATTATACCACTTTCCCATTACATTAATGTTTTGTTTTGTAGCTAATGTTTTTAGTTCTTCCAAAGTCACGATCAGTCTCTTACATGATCAGACGGATGTTTACCATCATAAACCATATCGGCTACACATAACAAACTGTGCCCTCACTGGAGCGGGATCAACAGTGAGGCAAACGTGCCCTCTCTGAAACCTTCACCTGCTGACAGGGTTCCTGCTGTAGAACCCATGAGTGCATTCTGACCTGTGAAGGAACGCCGCTTGGTGTTCAGTTCAGTGCCCACACGGACGTTGGTGCAGAGGTTGAGCATGATGAGCATAGTCGCAATCATGATGATGCTCTGCCACAGCAGCGGTGTCTCAAAGTAGCGTCCGAATCTACCAGGCAAAAGGGCAAGGAATAAAAAGGAGGATAATATAAGCACTGGCATTTCCTGTTTTGCATTTAGTAGTCCAACATGTTTACATAGTAACAGGCTTTAGATGGAGAGGGTTTGATTGATGCTCAGATCCTTGTAGAATAATGTTAAGGAAATTATAGTTAGGGTGTATACAAATATTTGCAATAATTGTGTGCCATTCTAAATTGTGTATTTTTTATTTTTATAAATCAAATATGTTAAGCTATATAAAATAGTTGCTGATCATAGCCCTGCCTAAATATGCAAAAGATAAAGCTGCACCCAAAGTAGCCCCACCGATGCAATGCCCCTGACACTTACCTAAAGAGAATACGCAAAATATTGGCCACAAGAAGGACCATGCACACGTATGTGGAAAATCCCTCGGCATTTTGCGTCCGACGTATGTCCCTGTACTGGGGGATGTACGGTACTACCCCACCAAATACCATAGCACCAGCAGCAATCCACAAAATGAGTTGGTTGATCACATACATGATCTGCTCAAATACCTCATCTTCCATGTTGTTGTCTGTGAAGCTAAAGCTGACACCAAACCATGGGTAGCTGCAGCTCTGAGTTGCACTTTACTTGTCTCGTTGCATTAAGTTCAATGTGTCCTCTTGCCCTAATATGGACAATCTAGGCTACCAATACCTATAATAAACAAGGCAATTGGGTGAAATGGTAGCACATATCATCAAAAACTATTCTAGAGTCAAACTGAATTGTGGTAAAAAAATTTACCATTTACTTTCGCAGTGATACCATTTGCCACTGTTCATTTCGCACACACCTGTATTTAGTTCAGTTAATAATGCCACGCAGGAGGATGGTCAGAGTGGGTTATGCTCGATCGGAAATGACGAAAAGTAGGTCAATCACGTGCTTCTACTGTAAACTGCAGAACTTAAGAGACGTTCCGATTTAACAAAATCACAAAACCAACAAAGCTCGCAATTATTGTAGGCTTGCGATGTAACACGTCTACATGAAGACAAATCAGTTAAGCAAGCTCTGACATAAGATAGACATAACTATTTTCAGACCTACCACCTCTGTACGTAAAACAAAACGAAATTATTGAATCAACAGATGCGGACTCGCCCATTAACCATATTGAAATGGGACTGGAAAACATACAGAATACTACAGTATTGTCCCTGGACTGCACTCAGACTCCCTGTTCCCAAAACATTTGGGAGTACTTCCTTATACGTCATTGCATCGACGCATAACTCTCAGATGGGACATCCCCATGGTCCTAAAGAACGATATTTAGACGACAATTTACTGCTCAGTATCTTTTGCATCACACAAACCTCCTGTATTTCAATCAAATTAAAATTGTATAAACACTAGAGTGGATTAACTAGAATAATGCCATTATTTAAAGCTTTGCTGGGTCATACTCATAGAAGGGCCTCATAGTTATATAATTATCATCTGACACGTCATCTGTCAGGATTAATCTCCTCTAAAACCAACACAGTCCCGTATGCTTCAGTATTTACAAGCCAAAACTGGTAGTTTTTCCACCCGTTGGACACACAGCATATAGTCGACTTTACACCTTAAGGTAGCAAAGAGTTAAAAATAAATAAATAAAAGAAAGGAAAAAAAAGGCTAGGCAACGCAGTGCCTGCCGAGGGGACAACTAGCGGAGCTTCTTCCTTGAAGTTCGACACTTAGATGTAATATACTGCCTGATATTTAGGTCCAGTAGTTAATGGTAAGCTTAACTATGCAATTTTACGATGGTCCAACTGTTAAATATACATTTTCATAGCCAGGAAACATTTAGTTACATTGGAACGCCAAGAACGAAAACGCTATGAACCATCCGAAGATATCAGAAATAAACTTGAAGCCAGAAATTGATTTGACCACGACCGTGAGTGTGTTTCATGTGTAGGGGACATTATATTGAAACTAAGAAAATTATTCATTCCTGTATTAGCTTTACTTGAAAATTTGAGAGAGCAATGTTTGAACCGTCGACTTTGGGGTGTAGAAAAGTTACTTCTGATACTTTGTTAGGCCACCAATGATTTAGTAAGGGATAATGATTTCAGGTGGAGACAACCATGCAGAATCTTCAGAGCAGATTCCAAGCCATATCTGACCAGATCATCTCCAAAAATATCCTTTTGTCTAGCGTTTGTGAAACCAGCATCATTGATGGTGGAAATAGGCTGAGCTTCAAACAGTGTTCTGTTGAATGTGAGTGATAATGATTGACAACGTCAAACAATAATCAATGCAGTTGACCTGAACATTTACACTGGATGAAATGGGAACTCGCATAGAAGACCTTGAGAACAATGTGGCTGACCTGATGGCGCAAGCTGGAACGGAAGAGCAACCTGTGTCAAAGTAAATTGGATATTAATAGATTAATATAAACATTTTAAGGATTATAATAGAATAATACATGGAACTTGAAAAAGGTTTTAATGGACAACTATTCCTGGGAATTGATCCATTTCCTATTCATATGAAACGGAAGACATTATATTCTAAAGTAATTCTAAAACTAAACCAGAATAAATGTACACTTTTTATGCTTTTAACAGCACCCAACAACATGGTACAACCAAATCCAAATGTGCCACTGATTTGAAATAAAATGATCAAATGTCTGTTAAGTGTTCAGTTGTTTTCATTTAATACATTGTCATTTTCCTTTGGGCTGCCTCTGAGCAGATAAGATTGGTGTCTTTTAAAGAAGGTTGTTTGCCGTGATAATGTTGCTGATTTTTACCTAGTTTGATGGTTAAACTACTGCTTAAATACACATGGAAAGGCTAAATGTGTTTGCTGATAAATCTATTTCATATATTTTAAAGGAAAGCATATTGTTAAGGAGATTAAAATTATGCTAAACATTTGGCTAAAATTAGTTTTGACTGATTTTCCTTCAACGTCTGTGTTAAAAGAGGCAGGGAAATAACCTGAATGGTCCTCTCGTACAAGCTGTCTGCCTAGAAGATCACAGACATAAAAACTCAGCTTGAAAAATTGGGTTACACTCCTGGCCCACAATTTCACAGGCCTATTGAACTGAAATACAGAGGAGCAGTCATTGGATGAACAGTTATCCAGAAATGGCTTGGTCCAAGTCTCTCAATGAATGTTTTTGACTTTCAGAAACTGTCAGGAAGCTTAGAAAAGTGGAAGACCAAGATTTTCATTCTAGAACATTATCCCACTCAAACCCAGCAAAAGCTGACTGTGGTTTGTTTCTGGTTATAGTGACTAGCTATTACTGTTTTGAGACCTTCCCATAGTTTCAGGATTCCCCACTTGAAGAAAGAACAGTTAGACCCAACGTTTCCTAAGTGAAGTGACAGGCCCTAAAAATCTCTAACCAAAGTGAAATTACAGTTATTTTTTTGAAACATTGATTTTGTGACCTATTGCTTACAAAACTAAATGTGACACATGTAAGGGGAGAACATTATTTTTCATTTGTTTATAAAAGTTTAGGCTGAATTATTTCCACAAGAAGAGATTGACAATAATTAGGTTGAGGACAAAATAATGGCATTTTATGATCAATTCAAATTTTTAAGAATGGGTAGTTATTTGGAAGCAGTGTCAGTTCTCCGTGAACCTCACACACAGTCAATGGCAATATGAGTCGGGGTAGAAGTCCAAACTGTAGCCATAGCTTCAGCTGTCCTGGCAACCGTGACTTCTCAATGCTTTCTAGGCCTCTGTGCAATTATATCCTTAATTCCTCAACCTGCTATGAACCTTTACTTTTAACAGGCATTTCTGTAACAGTAGGAATTGGTTACTCATGAAGAATATTTTGATGCACAGCATACAATGTTCTTGCCCAGATGTTCAGCGTCACCTATAGAATACATTAAATGTCTGCTGGCAAAATATTGCACAGCAAGGCACACTTGTCTGGTCATCGGTCAGGGAATTACTCCAGCAAGAGGCATTGTAAACGTCTGGCCCTAGAAACTGGTAAATCTACTGAATTCGCTCAGATGAGAATTGATCTCTTTCAATGAGAACATCATTGGGGCCAACTGGAGTTTGACAGTCTCTAAACACCCCTGCCCTGTGGAGTGAGCCTCTAACAATCTGTGCGCCAATATGGAGTAGGAAAAGGTTTATTATCATGAAAAGGCCATAACAAAGGTTATTCTTGGAATATAGGGATAAATTCCACATACTAATGTTACTTCCAAACAAAAAGGTATCCCAGCAGCTATTACAGTCCATTCTTTTTTCTTAAAGTCTGGCTGTTCACCTCTGTGTCTACAAATCATGTCTCTCGCTCTAAGCTGTATAACACCTGGCTGCAACCATTCCCCCCGAATCACTCGCAGCTGCACTGTAAGTCCAATATAGCATTTTGCTGTTGTTAACCAAGCGGTCGTTGTAAACACTATTTTAGAAATGTAAATGTAAATCTATCCCAACAAAAAAGGCAAAAAGGGACAACAATAATAGAAAGAAAACATATAACAGTAATTTGGGGAATTGCTTGGTCTCTTTTGTTAGATTGACCAAAAGTATCTTATTTGTTATAGTTTTCACTATAATAGGTATATGCCTGCTATTCAAAGATAAATAGCATTGCCCCTAAATTATGAAAGCTTAAAAAAAATTCACCAAATATGGTTATTTTATTTATCCATAAAATAACAATGCGATGGCTGTGTCTGCTAAAATAAATGGTATAAAAAGAACCAAACACTTGCATTGACTCCAAAGAGTTTGTAGTCTCAAATGTCAGAATGTAAATAATAAAAATAAGATACACAACTGGGCTCCGGACATGACAAAACCAGTTGGAGGACATCAGTATCTGTATTTTGTAGAGTAGTCCTTGGGTGATACAACAAGACCTCTTCCTTTACGTGCACCTCTGTAAACAGTTTCAACAATGTCTATCATCTCCTGTTTGTCCTCCATTGTCCAGTTGATTTTGTTGTTGTTACCAGTGCCAAGATCAATCATAATGTGTTTGTTCCTAAAATAGAAAAAATGTCATCAGTTTGCTGTAGAGAAAACATTCAGATAAAAACAACTTTTTGTTCACCAAACAACATTAAGATGAACCACCTTACCTGAAGAAAAACATAACGGTGCAGGGATCATACAACTCGTACATCTTGTTGAAGTCAGGTACCTCAGTTATGTCCACTAGGTAAATAACTGCAAAGTTTTTCACCTGAAGAAGATTTAAAAACTAAAAATTAAAAACAATACCTTCAAGACAAAGTATGAGCTAGTCTAGCATATTCATTCCTAAATGGGGTTTGCACACTCAGATTTAAGGCTATTTGGCACTGCAGTACATTCACTTCAGATTTAAATGGTACGGTATTTTTTTTTTTTATAATGCCTGGTTCTTGGCATGATCATAGTTGGCCAACCAGAAAATTTAGATGTTTCCAGTTTTCTTCTTCGCTTTGAAATGTATAGCTATACTATCCATTTTCAAATAATTATGGCAGGCGTTAAGATTTTATGGTGTATGGTGACATTTTCAATGCAATAAAAATAAAAGTTCTTAACAGTCTGCCGAGTGATAAAAATCATGCACAGCAGCATAATTTCAAATTTTCAACCCTAAACATATTTTCTGATGATTGACTTTGTTTGTTTAAGCAGTCATTCTTTCATTTATTCATAATTAGGCCAATGTGACATTATGTTTTCCAACTAACCTTTTCGGCTATACTATAAAGAACTTCATCCATTTTCATGCACGTTGGGTCCCAATCATGTCCAAATCTGATAACTAGGACTCGGTCCTCCTCGGACAGAATGGCTTGGTCGACTTGCCAGCCATTGTGAAGATGAGGTAGCATGTAAGACATTTTTAGTCGAGAGTGAAGCTTCGCCCTTCACAAAGGAAATATGTCGATAATTGGTTACGCATTTCATTTATTAAACAAATACAGGCACAGTTAGCTGTACGGTGGTCCAATTATTAGCCGGTGACAATCAACTTGCTAGTAGTTATCGTTAGACCAGTCTTCAGCTAGCCAGATAGAAGATAGCTTAGCTTAGCTAGCATATCACTGTTTTTTAATACAACTGGGACATTCTGGAAGTGGAAAGGACACCACAACCAAGTAACGCAAGTAACTAATTAAATATAACTTACCGAAGTGAATTGTAATAACCGAACTGCGTGCTACACAATATCGTAATGAGCTGGTTAGCTAAAATAGCTGGGTTCTGCAAGTGCAAACCTAGCTTGCTAACGTATAGCTAGCTCGAGTCCTGAATCCAATGAAACTACCGCCTACCGGTTGTAGTTTTATTTTTTCGAGCATTTCCGACGAGAAGTGTAAAACCTAAGGTCTCATTGCTGCCACCCATAGTTCTTTGGGCATTGTGCAATTAATGATTTCTAAAGAAGTAAGTTAAAATGTCGGCAGTGCAAAAAAAATCTAATATTTGCCCCCACTAACCATTCCTAATATTTCTTTAAATTTTGTCACTTATTTACTTTGTATTTGTATGCTACCGTCTGTTACCTTTTTAGTTGCCACTGTTCTGAAATTCTGAGCCTCCCCTCAGAATGGGCTTCCCGGTATTACATATTATCAAATACAACTGAAAATTTTAAACAAATACAACTGAAAAATGTTGCCTCCCCTCCAAATGGGCTACCTCAATTGAATAGTATGAGGTAGCCCATTCTGAAAGGGAGAAATTACTGCTAAGAATGCGCTACCCTGTGATTTTGAAGTAAATGCATACTTTTTGAACGCATTAAAGCCATGCAGCCCATTTTGACAGGGAGAAATGACTGCTCAGAATGCGCTACCCTGTGTTATGAAGTAAATTCACACTTTTTAACACAGTAAAGCCCTGGTAGCCCATTTTGACAGGGAGAACTTACAACTCAGAATGCGCTACCAAGTAAATGCTCACGCGCAGTTTCCGATGGTAGCCCAGAGGGGGAGGCTCAGAATTTCAGAACACCACCATTCAACACCTCCTATCCATGGGCTCCTCAACTTTGTATGGGACAACGGCTTTATTGTACTATCAAAAATATATTTTTTAGACTACTCTAACTGTTTGGATAGCACTTGAAAACCAACTAAAATCTGCGAATTTAAGGCCAAAAATTATAAGTACCCAATCCCTGTGTTAAAAAATTTAATGTATCAACCCTCGTGATGGTTCTTGTTTTATGGTCTAGGTTCACAACTCTACTGTGCTGAAAAAAAAAGAAGATTTTACAAGATTTTTAAATACATAGGCCTATTTAAACCGTATTTTCAAATACTTTATTAGAGTACGCCTGGAGTGTTCATTTATATCAGTTAAACTATTTCTATAGGTCGGTAGAGAATCAACTCGGCATTTCCTTTCCTTTCGGAAACATGTGCGCGCGTGCGTATGTGGGTGCACGTTCGATATTTGTTTGTGTGCGTGTGTGCGTGTGTGAGTGTACGTACGTACGTGTGTGTGTGTGCGTGTATGCATGCGTGTGCGTGTGTATGTGTGTTCGTGTGTATGTCAGGAATCAGCTGTTCTACACTATGACGTAGTTTCCGCATTTGAAAATATTTGCTAGCTCGCTGCTCACTACTAGGTAGCTGAACTAGCTATCATAACAAGTCAAGTTTGAGTCAAAGGTAAGGACTTGAACTGAAGCAGCCCTTCGAATCGGGGTTTAATCAGGTAACGTTACAACTTGGCATGTAAAGCTTGTATTTCGGTTTTGGATTCATGGCGATTTTCGACAGATTACCATGTTTTTAGGGCGTCAACGTAATAAGCGACAAGTTAACGTTTTTACGCGTCGCATGTGCTAGGCAATTTGGACCGTACACTAGTAAGTGGACAGCCTACTCAACCTGACTAACCCAAGGCCAAGCATTAAGGTTCGGTACTGGCAAACGTCTTCAGCTGCCTAGACTCTAGACGTTACTTGAAACATTAACATTCTATTCGTTGTCAAATCATGTTTAGAGAAAAGTATCGGTTTGCCGAATGCCCTGCTAAGTTTTTAATTTTACCATCAGTTTTATCATTACTAGTACAGGAAGTGTTATTCTTATTTTCGTTATTATAGCTGCGGATAGTTAAGCACAGTGATTGGCATTGCACCAATTAATTTGTGTAAGACGACTCGTTAGTAGCAGTGCCATGTACCTAATCAACATCCTTCAACATAATTTAAGGTTTTGTTAGTTAGGAGCGGTTTATTATATAAATATATGTTTACTTCTTTTTTTCAGATGTCAGTGTGAGCAAGAGTCATTAAAACCTTACAGCTGCTGATGATGGAAAATATGAATTTGGTGCTTTGACTTTCCGCCTGACATGACATGCCAGACATTGTTTGCATTGCTGCTTTTTTCAAGTCCAAATTTTGCTGTGCTATGTGCCGTGGAGTCCTTAGAAGACCCCCTTTCACAGTAGTGCACTGACAGACCAGCGTTGATATTGTGACTGCTGTTTTTGATCATGGATCAAGGCATTGTGGATATTCCGGTAATCCTTGTCATTAAGGCACCTAACCAAAAGTATGATGACCAGACCATCAACTGCTTCCAGAATTGGACGGTAGAGAAACTAAAAGCCCACCTATCAGATGTATACCCAAGTAAACCGGTGAGTACAATCTCGCTTTCTCATGGTGGACACTGAGCGCGGAGCGGAGCCTTTCGGATAGGTATTGCTAGACTAATTTACTCCTGAGGACTGGGCTCCTGGGTTTAGATAGGGAGCAGCAAATGTATGCTAGTACTGTGCAGCTCAACCATAATATATTTGATTGGCTAATTGTTTTCTAGTTGGCTTTGAAGCGCAAGACTGCTTAGAAATGCCACCTAATGAGGCCCTTCAATGGGTTACTCTAATCCTCTTACAAAGTACATAGCGAGGTGTGACGTTTGTTTTGATCCGGAATATCTACTCCTTCAATTTCCAAGCCTCTGAAAGGTCTGTCACAGCCAGAACCATTATTGACCTATCAAGAAAAATATTAAAAAAAACACTCGTTTGTTGCTTGACCTGATTTTAGGGAACATTTCAATATGATGTTACAACATTTCCTTCATTTTTGGTACCTTTGCAGCCATACTACTCTTGAGCAAATGTTACCTAACTCTGGTGGAATTCATGTCTAAGCTATGTAAAACAGGGTCACAAGCTGGGATGTTTATTAAGGATGTTAAAGTTTTTTTTAACATGGTCTTAATACAATATTAACACACGCACGCACACACACACACACACACACACACACACACACACACATCTACCAGGGACAATATTGAGAATATAAAAGTCAAGAAGATGCTTTGGGAACCTGTCATGACATTCCATTACAATCATTTAGCAGACTCCTTTATCCAGAGCAACTTACAATGAAATTGCTGGGGCAATGCCCCTGGAGCAATCTAGGGTTTTGCGTCTTGCACAAGGGCACACTTGTGGTGGTGGTGTTTCGTAAGTGGGCTTGAACCATGACCTTCTGGTCACCAGGTAGCTGTTCTACCCACTAGGCCACCGCTATCCCACACTACTATGACTTTCTCAGTTGTAGGGTCTAATCCTCAGGTCTAAGTCACATTTATCCCATTATCTGACCTGGTTACTTGCACTGTCTGCCTTTTAGTGTCATGGGCTGGCCCACGTTTTCACATTTCAAGGTTATCGACTGATAGTGGGCTACAATGAATAATACATAATGAATGTAAGTACTTGTCTTAAAGGGACCATAATGTAAGATTTGGAATATTTCTTTGTCTAGCATTGTGTTATCACTCAGGGATTAAACCAACAACATGAAAAAGTGAAAACTGTGTTTTTGGTTGTCAGAGGTGAACAAGACAAAATGTACATCTACCCTGTTTTACAAGCTGTTCTGAATCGCGGCCATTTGTGACGTAGAAAATTTAAGTCAATCTAATTGACCAATTACGGACACAGGCCAGTATAAGTAAGGGCAAGCTACTCCAGCAGCAGCTATGACAACAGTGGAAGTTTACAATTTGTAGCCAATGACATAGTTCAGCTAATGAATATTAATGAGCAATGGGTGTAAACTCGCATTCACCATTGAAAACGGCATGCGAGTTGGAAGGGAAGGAAGAGGCACTCTAAATATGATTTGTTTTAGTGTTCAAATTATTTTAAATGTGCTTCATAGACACTAAGGAATAACGCAAAAATGTGTGATTGTTAAAAGGCCCATAATGTAGACAAAGTTACAGAATTGTAATTAAATGAGGACTAATGAGACAATGAATTTGTTTTCAATGACGCCTATTTATTTAAATTTTTAGAGCTCCAACGACCAGAGGCTGGTGTATTCTGGCAAGCTCCTGTTGGACCACTTCAAACTGAAAGATGTACTTAGAAAGGTAAGTCCTGCTTCACTTGGGCATTACGTTCACATTTCAGCCACATAATGAGTGTGCCGTAGTAGAGCATGGGCTATTTCATTAAGAGGCAATTCACATCAAACTTTACATCAGTCGCCTTCATTAGAAGTTGATCGCTGACGCAACCTCTATGTGTGTCCATTACGCAACAGCGTGCCTGTCTTGATTAATGACCTCTGTTGACTCCCACAGCAGGACGAGTATCACATGCTTCATCTGGTGTGCGCTTCACGGACACCCCCCGGGTCTCCTCAGCCCCACAGCAGCTCCAGTAACAAGTCCCCGGAGCTTTCCACCGCCGGTCCCTCGGTGGGTTAACCCGGCGCAATCCTGCGCCACGCCTTCCCATTCATTACCTTTTATTTCATCATCTGCACATTCCTATCATCATTATTCATTACGTCTTTTCAATCCCCCCTACAACCCCTTTTGAAATCTCTGCACGCCTTTTTTAAAAACGTGTGTCTGTTTCATATCATAATTTTCAGGGATCAAGTGGTGTCCCTACCTCCCCAAGCCAAGCCGACCCATTAGGAGAAAGCAGTGATGGGCTGAGACAGCGCACAGGCCCCCTTTCTAACTACACAATGCACCCTGCCTTCATGCCAGGGTAAGCCCTCAAAGCCATTTTCTTCAACCCAGTGCTTTCAAAACTGTGGTTCTGAACCAGGGTTCTTCATCCCGTTATAGTTGAAGCACCCCCCCAAAAATAGTAGACCAAGTAAGGATATATTTATTTGTAGGTGGTGTATGTGTCAGCCAAGACATGTCATTGAGTTGTAAACATATGCAAGTAGATCTAGTTATTGAATGTTAAAATAATTAGGTAAAAAGTGTTTTAAAACTTATTTAAGGTAACATCATTGGGAGAGATTGATAGAATTGTAATGCAATTTTAAGTGGCATGTCTAAGACTAGATATAATACTTCTTTTTCTTATTTCTTGTTTTTTTTTCACACTCGGAAATAGTTTGTTGACAGTTAAATAAATAAAAAATTCCTTTCGACTAAAGATCATATTTTCTTACAGCTTTATAATAACAATTGCAAGTAATAAAAATGTGTCCGGTTGCTTCTTATTAAAGTTATCTAAAAAACAAAAAAACCTAACTCATGTTTTCAAGGGTTGGATTCTGCGTGTACCTTTACGTTTATTCTTCCCCTCTCCATATCCTAAACCTATTCCGTTCGACATGCACAGCCACTAGTTAAGCTTCAACAGTTTAGGAATAGGACATAGCCACATTACTTCAGTAGTCTAATTTTCACTGCAGGCCTTAGTAGGGCTGAAACTACCCAGGGCTAATTGGGATAATTCTTCCGCCAACAGACAACAGCAATGTTTTATTCAAAACCAAACAAAAAACAAAATATAATCTGCGTTGAAAGCAATATGTTGAGGGAGTTGCAATAATTGAGTATTTAGTGAACTGTGATGGCCCAAAAAATAAGCAAGGACTTCAAATTGTTAACATTTTTAATTGTAGTTATTTAATCACTAACGGCATAATTCAATAAAAAATATGTTTTAAATGTATTTTTATATAACCGATCCATGACTTGGTTACTCTCTGCATTTGTTATGTATTTAAAAGAAGCTCTCTCTTTCAGCTACATGTGGAACCACTACTCCCAGCAGACAGTCTCACCAGAGAGTGTGCCCGCTTACAACCCTATGACACTTATGTGGTGGCAACAGATGTATGCCAGACAATACTACATGCACTAGTAAGCTGCCTTAATTTATATTCTGTAACCAGGTGCTTTGAAGAAACAATTCCTATACATTTAGATTTTATGTGTACCCCTTTACATTTGTTTCTGTTTCTTTCTCCAGTCAAGCTTTGGCAGCCTCTTCCCAACATCCCCAGCCTGACCAGCCCTCGCCCCAATCCGACTCTCAGAACCAACCTCCGCGTGGGAATCCCCGCATCAATCCCGATGTCCAGATGAACGCCCAGGGAGGGGAGGCCGTGAACGAGGAGGATCAGCACAGGGATTGGCTGGACTGGGTGTACACCGTGTCCCGCGCCGCCATCTTGCTCAGCATAGTCTACTTCTATTCCTCCTTCAGCCGCTTTATCATGGTGATGGGCGCCATGCTGCTCCTCTATCTGTGAGTTGTCTCCTGCCTCTAGTGGCTGTAGTTGGCAGGTACTTGTTGTGAGCTGGTTTCCTGGTTTCTCAGACGGGCCATGGATTGAACCAGATAAGAAATGGGAAGTTGACAAGGGGGTATTGGGGCACTCTAATATTCATTCAGAGTCCATTTATCAATTTAACTGTAGATGTATACCCAACTCAGGCCCTGACCCCATCACAGTAGCATTACTTTGGACCGTTGTAGTTCACAGACCGATGGAAACAAACAAAGAAATGTAGTTCAATTGAATGCGTGCTGTCCATTTTAGTAGTGTGTTTGTTTCTGTGTGCACATTAGGCACCAGGCAGGATGGTTTCCCTTTAACCTGGAGAATGACCTCCAACTTCCTGGAGATGACATGGAAGTAGAACTACACCATGATCTTCAGGAAATGGTACGCTATTCCTACAAAATGTTCTATTTCTTTAGAGGGGTTCACGATATTTGTGACGGGATCTCTTCGGGAGTAAAGCCGTCCAAATGTCTCATGAAGGATCTTTCCGGTTTTGGTGGACAGATCGACATGTCCACTGTACCTGCTACACATATGCAGTCGCAAACCTTATTGCTGTGTTTTAAGTTTTGACAGTGACTGAGGCTCCAAAGCGATCATTTTCAATTGATTTGTGTGGCTTGGACAACTTTATTTTAAGTTTAAGGCTTCTGTGTATTTCACTGCAAGTTTTTCTTAAAGAGGCATTGAGTCTGTTTCATATGGGAGGATAAATAGAATATAGTTTGAACAACTTAAAGCTTTTTAGCATTTTCTTAAAAACGTCTGTGTACTAACCAGGAGTAGCTTTTTATAATTTTAAAGCAGACCAAAGAGGGCTATATTTGACTTACCTTGTGCCTGCGCTTCTCTTTCCCCAGGAGCGGGTCATGGATGAAGGAATGGGTGACGATGACGGTGAAAGTGGAGAGGAGGGTCCTGAGGATCCCAATGGCATTCCCCATGCCGGCTTCCTGTCATCCACCTGGTCCTTCATCATCACCTTCTTCATGTCCCTCATACCTGAGGGGCCACCAAACGCTGCAAACTGAGCCCACTATATCGAGATAGTACTCACATTAAAGGGATCAATTTGCATATTGCATACTTTGGGGAACTGTATTTTTCTGTCGCCGGGTAACATTTGCAGTGTGGGCATTCTGTTAAAATCTTCAGAGATGGAAGTTCTCATAATCATCAATCAGACTGGTAGAAATACCAAAAATTAACCAACATACGTGACGACAGTGGGTCAGTTTTTAATAGGCAGAGGAAGAGAATCGCCCGATGTAGCAAATAATTGTGTGGAATCAATGGGACTTAAGGACAGAGTGTAACCTGCCCTGTCACCTAGCACTGTTGTGTGACATGCAAGATAGTATATGACAACACATTTGACAGAATATTGTTTAAATCATTGACTGAAGTCTAAAAAACTGAAATTGTACTTAACAATAAGACTGCGAACTACTAGAAGCCCTATAAGGACAGCTGGTGTGTAATATAGTGAGTGTTTGATATGGGACTAGTCCTTTTACTGCTTTACTAATTGAGCAAGTGTTATGTCATAGTTGCAGTATATTTGTTAAAATTATTTTAGTAGTATGACATTGTGTTGAACATCAGGTAGGACTGACTGTATAAAACCAAGAAGTTTTAAATTAAAAGATTCTCAATGTCCTCGACCTTGTGGTGTGTTTTCGAGATCAAGATCATAAATCATTTTTAATGATCAAGACAGTGTTTGATGTTTTATTTTTTTTATTCCGATATGCTAACTGAATGAGTTCCGTGTTGAATATTGACTAGTTTGATATAGTTTGCCAAAGCTGAAGCAATGTAGCCTACAGTCTAACAAAAAATAAAAGTT
Source organism: Galaxias olidus (assembly GCA_026901105.3). NCBI lineage: Eukaryota > Metazoa > Chordata > Actinopteri > Galaxiiformes > Galaxiidae > Galaxias > Galaxias olidus. The sequence goes on from JAPMUY010004686.1 coordinate 95,654, forward strand.
TTATTATGAAACAGTTAGTTCTCTGAAGTATACATTAGCATCTTGGCACAATGTTCTTAAGTGCTGTTGTTTTCAATTCATGTTTTAGAATGTATGGGGCATTACTCAATTTAGCAGACGCTTTTTATCCAAAGTGACTTACAGATTACAGGGGCAGTCCCCCACTAGCGGTAGTGTTTCCAGGTGAGATTTGAACTCAACCTTATATTGTCATCGGGTAGCAGTCCTACCCACTAGGCCACCACTATCCACATGTGAACGACGATGAACTAATGTGTAGTCAGTGGTAGCAGGATGAATTTAACCTGGCCTGGCCCTAGGTTCACAAATTAAAGGAAAAACAGAAGTGGTCTGTTCCTGGACGAGTGCCACCATGTACAGGGTAAGAGTGGTCTTCATAAATGGTTGAGTATGAATATTATGTGAATCGTGATATGGCTGCAGTGGTCAGATATTGACCTAATTGAACACCTATCGGATCTATGTGTTTGACAGCGCCCTCCACCAGGGCCGCTTATAAAGGGGAAAACTTTCTGGGGCCCACTTAGTGATGAGAGGATCGGCTCATTTTATTGAATCGGTTCTTTAACTCCATCCATCCATTAGCTATACCGCTTATCCTTTGCAGGGTCGCGGGGGGGGCTGGAGCCTATCCCAGCCGACAGGCAGGGTACACCCTGGACAAGTCGCCAGTCTATCACAGGGCTGAGACATAGGGACAGACAACAACTCACACTCACACTCACATCTACGGGCAATTTAGAGTCACCAATTAACCTACATGTTTTTGGACTGTGGGAGGAAACCGGAGTACCCGGTGGAAACCCACGCGAACACGCAAACTCCACACAGAAAGGCCCTTGGGTCAGGTTGGGATTGAACCCAGGACCTTCTTGCTGTGAGGCAAGAGTGCTAACCACCGAGCCACCGTGCTGGTTCTTTTAACTCTCGTTCAGTAAAATGAACGAATCTTTGCGTTCATTTCGTTCATTTCGTTCGGGGGGGGGGGGGGGGGACAACGATTATGAACGTTGTCATAATTTAAGCATGAAGCAGTCACGTCACAAGTGAACGAAAGACTGGATCTTCGGGTCTACGTCTTTCGTTCACTGGTCACTTGACAGCTGCATAGGCTAGGCACGAGCGATCAGGAAACATAAATTAGGAGTTCACTCTCAGGTACTTAGTACCTGTCTTTCGAGTCTTTCGTTTACTTTTCACGTTACTGCTAGGCGTAGCATAGAAAACAGAAATGATTGAATTGCTTCACAAATTATTATCACTGGTTTTGGATCAGTTTTTTTTTCTTCTGTTTTTCACTTTACAGTTTACAGTCAAATCAAACAAAAAAAAACAACCAGTTTATTATATTAGACAGCTCATACTGCAATATTGTGTTATTTAGTTGTAGTTCGAGTGTGATTGTTATTTGGCTGTATGGGACAACCTGATTTTAAATAAATACTTCTTAAAGTTATATCAATATTGTGATTTTTTGGCTTAATACAACACATCACGTTTCAGTAAAGGAGTATATTGCAACTGCTTTGAGGTGACTTAATTATCACAGTGAGTGAATCGGCGCAGTCGTGACTACATAACTATGGCGAACTAAACATTTCTCTTTTCTATGCCGAGCTATCACGTGAAAATTGAACGAACGACTCAGACCCGAAGACCCAGTTGAGGGGTAACCTATTCATTTCTGTTTAACTATGCTGAAAGAAATTAACGAGGGACTCGAACATAACTGTTGTTGCGCATGCGCGACCAAAATGAACGAATCTCTCTCTGAGACTACTCGTTAGTACCGAGTCATTTTAAAGACTCGAATCGTTCATGAACGACATATCTCTTGTAGCAGCATGGAGCATCGAGCATGCTTTAGCTAGTGGGAGGAAACCGGAGCACCTGGTGGAAACCCAAACAAACACGGGGAGAACATGCAAACGCCAAAGGCCTTGGGTTTTAAGTTCTAACCAAGGACCTTGAGGCAACAGTGCTAAGACCCCGTCCACACGTAGCCGGGTATTTTTGAAAACGGAGGTTTTTCCTCCCTCGTTTTTAAAAAAATCTCTGTCCACACTACGGTAAAAAAAAAAAATCTCCGCCCACACGAAAACGCAAAAAAAAAAACGCTGTCAAGAGAACGCCAAACCATGTTGAAGTACGCAGAGATAGAACACTAGACGCGTCATGTGATGCAAGAGTGCTTTACAAGAATGTCCAAATTTGGCAGCCATCTTACCTGGGCATACTTCAAAATTGGTTGTGGGAGTCAATGGCAAAAAAGCCGATTCTTGCAATAAAAGCTATAACTACGTTTAAATAAACATCAAATTAAAAATGTTCGACTATTGAATAATTGCATTGGTAAAAAGATAAAAGTATCTTACAACCAGGATATAGGACATTATAAAAGGAAACTCTTCGTATTCAAATAATAGGCCTATATTAACGAAAATCAAAGTATAACTAGGCCTATATTACATTGGACTGTTGAGAATCAAATATAATCAATAATATATAACTATATTTCATATATAGCCTACTTGAAAAATAATAAATAACTACATACATTACAAAACGTTTATTTATAAACATTTATACTAGTTTTACTCCAATATTGCATGAAAAAATAAGCCAGAGACTAGGTGCGGGCAGAGGATGTGAGCAACAGCAAGCAACAGTAGACAACAACGAAACAATTTAAGATTAGAACAGAATTAACATTGCTACATTATTTTTTTCACATGTTGCTAATATTGACATTGTTGAGTACAGCAGACTGTCTGGAAGAGCATTGTTTTTGAACAACTCATACTAACGTCAACAACACACATGGGACTTGCTGGTTGTAATAATATGTAAATATGATAACATTCAGTAAAGTTATTTTCAGTAAAGTGATGTTTACATGTATTAATAATAGCAACAACGTTATCTCAAGTGTTCTATCTCTGTGGCTACCACACTGAGCGACCATTCTGCCCATCTTTGAAGAATTATAGAATGTACGGATTGGAACGATGGGGTGGTTTCCATGGTAATTTAAATGCAGCATTTTATTAGGCCTAACAACTTGCTAGGAACTTCTCGAAATGCTAAAGTAGTTTGAATTTTTTTCAGAAAAAGTCGTGTTTTGTCTTTTGAGCATAAAATAGGCAGTTAGCTTAGTACAAGATCCACCTTGCTAGATCCAGGTATTACGCCACTTGGGCCTATGTCACATTTAGTTAAAAGTACCCGATCCGGGCCTGTAAATATGGTAAGGACCCGTAGTGCTTCGGGCACAGAAACTGAGGAAGAAGGGGACTGGTGCTCAGCAGAGGGTTGCACTAAGGTCAAACGTGTATCATTTAAAAGAAAACTTGGCAAAGAGAGAGCGAACAGTGGTAATTTAAATTCAGTTCAGAGTAAAGGAGTGTCATTCGTCAAAGATAGACTTGGCATTACAGAAAGAGAGTTAGCAAATATCACAGTCACCATCGTTATTGGTAAGTGGTCTGGCTAGATCCAAATAGATTTTATGATTGCCAAAGTAGTTGGTAAATTATGAAAGCATTATGTTAATGAACGTTTACTTGATGACAAATGTTTACCTTTGACAGCTCTCTGCGCAGGACGTCTCCATTGGTAAGCAACTGAAAAGTCAGCTACATTCACGGCTAGGTACCTGTTTTTCCCCAGATGTAATAAAAATCACGTTTTCATTCACTCCTGTATTTCTGCATTAGGTATGTCCTTTTGTGCTATATAGCTAACTTATTCTTATAAACGGATGACACTTGATATCTACATGCTTTTTTTGAAGGTATCATCTCAACCATCTGTTTGAAAATGACAGACACTTCTCACACCAATCAGCAACTGAGAAAGAAATGGCTTTTCGCACAGAAATGGCAAGACAATGACTAAAATTACATTCTTGGTGGGTGACAGAGGAAGGCCTGCATCACAAACTTACTGTCCTTTTGTTTTCTGTCATTAGGGGCTGTATTACTCCTTTTTCAAGGTCTTCATCAATGCCCCATCCTTACTACAAGGAATCCACTTGCTCATGAATGACCACTTTACCGAGTACCCAGAAGTCATAAATGCGCTAAAGAGATTCAACCTCTACCCTGAGGTATGAAACAACCCATTTAAAACACTTAACTACACTTTCTGTCATTCTAAGCATTGAGGATCATTAAGGTGGTGTTTGGTGATTAGCAAGATGTGAAAACTATTGGACAATTTTTCCCCGGCCTTGGCTTAATTATGTCCTAATTGGCTTATCTCCTTATTGTCTGATACTACATTTGTATGTGTTATGCCAATAGATATTCCTTGGCACAGTGTTCCGAGTTTACACCGGAACGTTGGACTTTTTTGGGGTTCCTACCAAGACTTGTTGGAATGTTGACCGAGGAGCAGGACTGTCTCCCGTGCAAAGCTGTGAAGGTCCACTGCACATTCCGTTGTTTATATCAATATATCAACATGTCAGTGAAGTCAGAGATTATAGACATTCAAAATGGCAAGAGGTCATTTTGGACTATTGTACTCCAGTAAATGGCAGTGAGTGCTAGAGGATAATGCTGAATCTTTCCACCTGTAGGCCTTGGGGATCCTGCTTACTTTTACGTCAATGCCGTATTCCTCCTCAATGGTGCATTAATGAGCGTGTTCTTCCTCTATGGAACCTACATAAGGTAAAGTGCTAATCCAGTGGCTCTTTCACATATTAATATTTCCAGTTCCATTGTGTATTGATGCTTTGGCCTGTTCCTTATCTCCAAAAGTTAAAGTTACTAATTTTGTTCGATACGTGTAGCGGCTTTCGTCTTGGAGGACTCGTCGCGGTCCTGTGCCTCTTCTTCAACCATAATGATGTAAGAGCCTTTGATCAGCCTCCCTTCTGTTTCTCTTTCCGTTTCTCAAAAATGATTTTGATTGCGATGCAGTGCAGTGGTCAACTTTTGGTAGCGTCCAGGTAATGTGGTGCCTCCGTGTCTGTTTCAGAGCACTCGAGTCATGTGGACTCCACCGCTTAGGGAGAGCTTCTCCTATCCCTTCTTTGTCATGCAGATGTTGATATTGACACACATCTTCAGGTATGCTCTTTGAAACTTCTCTGCCTTCACAGTTAGTTTCTAGCTGTTTGTAATGATTTCCCTTGGCTCTCTGCGTATTATTTATACTTAGTTACTCAAGTTTTATGAGTACATGTTGCCTTTTTTTCTGTTAAGGCGTTCTGACTCTGGAGGAAAAGCCCTGATTGTTCTGGGGGCTTGCAATGTGCTCTTTGTCCTGCCCTGGCCATTTGCTCAGTTTGTATTGCTCACTCAGGTAAGCTACCCTAGAATCTCCTCTAAATTTCGAGTCAACAAATAATTTGTTTGTAATCGCCTGTCGTACTAAAGGGCTTGAAGTTCTGTGTTGTCTCTTTGTAGATGGCGTGCTTGTTTGTATGCTACCTTACTGGTTACCTTTCCAGTGCCAAAATGAAGTCCCAATTTATAGTTCACTTGGTAAGGAAGAGGATTAGACAAAACAACAGCAAAGAATGTTTTTGTAATATGTTTCTTTCTTATATACGTTTATTGTAATATGTTTCCTTTCTCAGGCATCTATTACTATCTGCTTTGTCATGACCTGTGGGAATACAGGATTTTTAAATTCTAGCTACACCTGCGCCATTGTTAGTGGTTTGGTGAGGCACCTATACACTCAGTTATGTATTTTAAAACTAACCAGGTTGCCTACTTTTTTGTGCTTCAGCCCCCTGTAGCCTGCAGACTCTGTTTGCCACACAGTCAGGCCATGCTTGCATAAAATGCACAAAAACTGTTGAGTTGTTAACAGCCTACAAATTGAAAATGCTGCTTTTCTTTAATCTCAGAGCTTTTGAATATATAATATAATATATGAAACAGTAAAAGACAGGAGTAGATATGGAGCAAGTGGTTGTAGTACAGCTATTGCTATAGTAACACACAGCCCCATGGTCATTAACCAATCAGTGACAGTGGGCATAAATCCCTCTGATGGAAATTCTTATAAGCCCTGCATGGCTAGGAAGTTTGGCATGCCACAGACTAAGCACAAACCAGATAGGACAGACTCATTTAAAAACAAAACAATACAAAATGAATTCTCCTAAACCTCTCCCTTTCTATTTCTTTCAGATTATTGCAGGTCTGAGAGAACAAATCGCCTCACGCTGCAAGCTTGGAATTTCCCCAATTGTAAGGACAATATTTTTAAGTACTAAAGATCTATTTTAGAGATTTCTTCTGTATTTTGTCTTATATTATCAGTGGTGACATCTATGTGTTTACATGTCATCATTATGCCACTGGTTTTATTCTTGGTCATAACACAAGGAATGGTTTTGGATTAGGATGAAAGAGAATTGTACTTGTCTTGAACAATTTCTCCCTAATACGTTCCCTGTTTAGCTTGTCCAAGCTATTAGCTGGCCAGTCACTACTCTGCTCCTCAAGCTTCTCATGACAGTTATATTTGGAACAGCAGACGATGTAAGTTCTTCAGGATTGTCCTTACTGTGGAATTTGAAAATGACAAGCAGATTTCCAAACATGGCTTGAACTATTCATTCTGCCCTTTTCCCAGGTCTACCTTCTTAACTTTGTCAGAGCGAAGTTCTCTGACTACGAAGACTTCTATACTGTAATGTACTCCTGTGCGCCTGAGTACGGTTTTATTGAATTGACGGTGAGTTTTGATATCTGTGCATCCTTTCCATAAATTTCCAGCGACTTTGTAATTGGTTTATTATTACTATTGTTTTATGTCTGTCTTGTATTGTCTCTCCAGACGATGCTGGGATACGTTAAAACCCTGCTACTGCCCGTGAACATGGTGGTGATAGCCATGATATTTGGAAAGGTATGACACCCCAGCCTCAGAGGTAGCACTTGAAACTGTTTCAAATGTTGTCAGTGCCGCATTTCCCAACCCTGACTCTTTGTATTTGTAGACGTTCAAGGAAATCTGGGGACTTTTTAAAGAACAATTTGATTCCAAGAAACATCCAAGTGTGCCTGAAGGGTACGTTTATTATTCTCTTTGTCGTAACGTGTGCAGCTCTACACCTCCAACAAGTCAATACTGCCATCTGCTGTTTCTAAAACAAAAGAGGCCACTGACGCACCTATGCTCGTGTAAAAACCAAAACCCTCTTTTATATTCCAGGATGACGCGGTTGCCAAATGGTGATGTAAGTCTTCCTGGCGGGATGTTTGGCACTCCTCAATCTGCTTTGGGGAAGAAGAAGATACACTTTTTAGTTTTTTTTTTTACATTTTATGAATTGGTCCTAAGTAAGATGTTGCCATCCGTTGTCCTACCAGATGTTCTACCACAGTCTCCAGCTGGTGGTCTTCTTGGTGCTCACCATCATTGTCATGAGGGTCAAGCTCTTCCTGGGGCCACACATGGCCATCATGGCCTCGCTCATCTGCTCCAAGCAGGTGAGAATGTCCTGCTGTAGCTGGTTGACTGAACCGCAACTCTCGGCTCGGTAGCCAAGATAAAGGTGGAGATATATTGAAGGTGGAAATATATTAACACTCTTACAATATATCTCCCCGCAATTGTTACATAATTGTACCATTCAAATTACCCAAGGAAAACGGTCTGAATTAATTTGAGCCTGTGTTGAGGAGATCGACGGGCCGTTGTCTAATATAGTATATGACCTGCTTCATCTGTTCCCTAGCTGTTTGGCTGGGTGGGAGACTGCTCCAGGAACCACATGGCTGTGTTTGGTGTCCTGTCCATCATGGCCATCCACGGCCTTTCCAACCTCCAGGCCCAGTTGGCGTTGACTTCGGCATTCAGCGACCACTCCCAGGAACAGCTTCTAGAGTGGATCAACGTTAACACCATGCCCAGTGAGTGCGCACTGACTGCCGTGAATGGGTGACACCCTTATTCAGTGGGGCGCAATTTAGGTAGTAGATGTTTCACAATTTCACACGGGAACGAAGTGAGCCGGACCGGTCTGCCATGTGGTGGTACGGCAAAAAAGGTAGTTGGAAAAAAAAAGTTTTGCTTGTGCATTAGGATTACCCTCTGTTCAATGGCCCTCTGAAGTCTGTGAGTATGTTATCCTAGATTCCGTGTTTGCCGGCTCCATGCCCATCATGGCCAGCGTGAAACTGACCACCGGGAGGCCCATCGTAAATCACCCCCTGCACCACGAGAACGCCATGCAGAGGTGACGTAGCTGCTGCGGATCCATCCCAGTATAAGACGAGCAAGCCCCAGTTTTCTAGAGATAGATGGTATTTTTTTTATGCCCGCAGGGATAAGACGAAGCTGGTCCACACCATGTACAGCCGCAAACCGGCACAGGAGGTGCAAAAGTATCTCGTGGACCTCCAGGCCGACTACTTCATCCTGGAAAACTCATGGTGCAACCTCCGCCTCAGGTAAATACAAAAGTTAGTCTGGGATACAAGGCTCTAATGTTTGGCTATTCAAAACGACTCAACCCTTTGGATGGAGTACAGAAACGCAACACTTCATTGTAAAGAAAGACTTTTATTTTATTGAAAAGAAAAACATTGACTGTCATGTTGGTGTTCTCTACAGGCAGGGCTGCAGCATGCCAGAGATCTGGGATGTGGAGGACAAGCAGAACAGAGAGAACATGCCTCTATGTGCTCTGCTGTCGGCCAATCCCTCCCCTCACTTCATTACTGTCTTCCAAAACAAAGTCTACAAAGTGCTCAAAATTCCCAAATATGTCAGGTAGTTTTTTAGAAGATCAATATTTGGTTTAATACAGAACTAATATTTAAGCACTCAATTTGCACGCCTTAATTCATTTAATGTATAATGCCAATGAACTGCAATACATACAACAAACAAAAATATATCTTATTTAAAATTGTCGCCGCCGTTTACCCCTCCATGATTCTTCAATTACGCTCCCATCAGCATTGCACGCTCAATCTATTTCTGACACAGCCCACAATACAACCTTATTCCCTCATTCCAAATAGGCGCACGCTCAGAACACTGCCAAACTACGCTGGTTTTACGTGATGTCATCTTTCTTCCTCCCACTTTCCTCCTCGCCGGTTCAACTTGCAGGGCGAGCAGTTCGATGTGTTTAGTTCTCCCCCTCTTGTTTTGTTTTGTATAGCACTTCGTCCCACTTTCCTCCTCGCAGGTTCAATTTGCAGGGCGAACAGTTCGATGTGTTTATTTTTTCCCCTTATTTTGTTTTGTGTAGTAACGTTAGAAACGGATGTTCGTTATTTAAATAGCAACATTTGAAGAGGAAGACACATTTCAGCGCAAGTTATGTCGATATGTAATTAAAATCAGTACATTAATATAATAATACGTTTAACCGACTAGTATTTCTGGTGCCGACTAGCAAGGGCAGCAACGTTTAATCGACCATCGCGCACATCCCAAAATTAGAGGAGGACTACCTGGTGTATGCTTTTGGACTGATTACACAAGAAATGTGCGAACATTTAAATGCTTTTATTGCTTTCCATAAACCATTACAAAAAATAGCTTTCCATCTTACATGTTATTGTTGAATCCAACAACACAATGATGTTTTTTTCTGTGCTTGCCATACAGCAGTATACATGTGAGGTCAATGTTACGCACAGCCCCCCAAAACACCCTATTTAAATGGTATACACACCACAGACATGGGCTTGGGTTTAATATGTGTGACTTTGGTGAACACAGTGGAGTTCAAACCTTAGTCATTGTACCCAATATAAGACTACACATAAATTAGATAGAATAAGTCACCCACTCCAATATGATTTGTGTTGAGCTGTCCAAAGCAAAAGGAAGGATGATCTTTTATTTAAAGCTAAAACAAAAATGTGTGGAATAATAAATGTTTGTATTTTTTTCACTTACAATAATTTGATATGGCTACTGATATTTTTTTTTAAAACAGGCTACCTCAGAATACTGATAATTACATAACATACCATCCTATTTGTCCACAACTTAAAAACACATACAGAGTTGTGACTGGAATTGGAGAATGAGCTGATAGTCCCAACCCTTTGTTGTGCCATGGTTCTGACTCATGATTTTTATTTTGACATCTAGATCAAAACCACAGGAACATCCGACTTAAATGTGCGGAAGCTAGTTTTAAACAAAGGACACAGGCTGATGGTGGGTCTTTGCTCTTTGGCCTTTTCTTGTGCTGAGTGTGTACCTGAACAACAACACTGGTGCCAACACCAACACAACAAAGTACACAGAGCTTTCACAAGGCACATAAGCTATTGTCTGTATAGGTGGCAAAACGGTACAACACAATCATAGCCCATGTAGACACAAAAAAAGTAGATGGGTTTTGGACAAAGGCCCGTCCTGCCAATTCATACGCGGCATGGCACTGCAACGGAACATTTGTTTATTATTGCTAAAACAAAACCACTTTATTTGATACATCTATACGCTTCACTGTATGGAAGAAACAGATCACCTGTAATACTGAACTTACTAATGTATCTTCACATCACATGTAACACAAACGCACTGTATACGACAGGTGACAAGTGAACACGTGGACCTCGTCGCCATAATATCATTGAAGTCATATCATTCAAAAATAGTTGTGATCCCAACAGTAAAAGACAGTTTGTGAGCGGTGACAGATTAGGATTGTATCTAGCTAAATGTGGACCGTAGCAACAGTCAGAAATCAAGTCGATTGCTGAGTTTTTTGTTTTTGTTTTTACCAGTGAACGATGTGCTGTTGTTGTCATTCCAACAACGCAGGTCTGTGCATTTCTATTTTTATTGGCAAAAGTCTCTAAAGTGCTTACCGCACAGTACAACCTCTAGTCCCAAATGCTTTATATAGCTCCCATTTCTAAAACACTTTGTAGTTTTACATATAACTTATTACACTGTCTAAAACAGTACATGTGCACCTTCAGTTTGAAATTCACCAAACGTTTTAGCAGCATGAGGTGTCTGGCAGAGACGACAGTCAAGATGGCCGACACAGTAGGGATAAGCGCTGGGGGTGAAGAACCCCCGTTCTTGGAGCAGAAATCGGACAGGATACATTCTATCTTTTTGGTTTGTATCAGTACCTCTCCAGCAAAAAAGGTATACTCTGGCACTGATAAAACTAGCGACCAAAATGGCTATGGTGAAATATTTCGTCCATTGAAGCTGGTGTTGCTGGATTGTTGATAGTACTTTACCCTAATGTAAAGTCAGAGATCTGGGACAACACAAACACTAACGTAAAACTTGAGTTCAGAATATATATATATATATTTTTTTTTAAAAATCAAACCAGCTGAAGCAACAAATTGGAGATCAGCACCGACACGGCCCCTTCCTTTGGCGTCTCTGGAGGTGGCCGATGATGAGTCACGACTCAACGGGGGGAGGAAGTGGTCAAAACGGTGTTCGTCAGAGGGCAGTGTCAGCATGGTTAATTCATTCTCCGCTTGGCCCAGAAAGAGCCGCTCCGCTTGGGCCCAGAAAGAGCTGGCCTGCCTCCCCGTGAAGGAGTCCTCTAGGCAGGCTAAACAGCTCTAGCCCCCCTTTCCCCTCCAACGGGCTTGTCCCTCAGTGGGGTTACAGAAGGGATAGGTGTGGGGCTTGTGGGTGGCTGGCGTCCTCCGTCCTCCGTCACAAGAAGGTCTCTGTAACGGGCTCCTGTCCCGTCTTCGCCGGGTCAATGTCCACTCTAACACAGGCCACCTTTTCCTGACTGCAACAGAGGGAGGAGGAGTGAGACGGAGAGAAGTGAGCGATAGAAAGAGAGAGACTGAGTTAGCGGAGGTAACCCGCCCATCAAGTACAGCACGTGCTCTCCATGCAAGTGCGATGGCGGCAGGCGGCAGAGAGCTAGATGGGTGTGGAAACAGCCAGGCTCCCGCCTTACTTACTCCGGGAATAGCAGCTTCACACCCCAGGCGTGGCGGTGACGGGCCTCACACACATTAGAGGGCTGTTAAAGTATGCAGTGCCTCATCATAACTACACCGGCACGCTTTGTCAGCATGACATTGACATTTCCCCTCAAGACAACTTTTTGGAGTCGGACAGTACTTCAGGAATTTGAGAGGACATGGACTATGCCAAAAACAAAACAAAAAAAGACCCCTCTGCCATCACTTAGGACACGCAGAGACAGAGAAGTGAGAGAGAAAGGAGAGAGAGATGTGGGAGGTACCTTTGACTGGGCTTGGCGGGCTGGTTGAAGTCAGAGGTTGAGGCCCCTGCTTTCCACGGCCCGCTTTTGGACATCTCGGCTGAGATATTCACAACCGAGGGGTCAGCGCTGCATGCAACACACACACACACACACACACACACACACACACACACACACACACACACACACACACACACACACACACACACACACACACACACACAAAGGCAAGCAGCAGGTGAGTCTCTGTTTTAGTCAAGACGTTCAGAGCTGCCAGGCAAAAACAAACCAGACATGCCTGGGCGACGCGGCAGAGTAAACAAAGGGCAGCTTGAAGCGGAAGACCAGGCTCCTCGACACCCCGTGCCGCTGCTTTGTACTCAGCGTCTAACATATGTTCACCTGACACAGCCAGAACACCCCTCCACCCCCCGCCGCACGCGCTCTCTGCAAGGGAGAACAGTCTGCTGGGAACCAGCGCTCCACACTAAGTGTTGATTAGTCATTGGAATTAGAAAAAGCTTCTCAAAGCATCTTTTACCTGCCAGGGAAACTACAGGGTGTTAATATTATGTGATGGGGGGCGGGGGGGGCAGGGAGAGACAAGATGTTTCCCTAGAGTGACACACAGTCACCACACCCACTCTCAACACACAGCCGGTTGGTCAGCAGAGTAGCCGGACGGGTTACAGTGTTTGGCCATGCCCTAGACGGTGTTACTGCGTAGGGTTACTGAGATCAGAGGCCCGGCGCGAGCGGTGGGCCGGATGTGTTGCATCAGACACCCACCGGCAGCGCCTCTTCGTCCACAGACGGGGCGTGCGCCAGCTCTATTCTGTACGATCTGTTCGGGGGCAACACAGGAGCAACCGCTGCCGTTAGCACAGCTCAGCTTCCACAGGCACCAGCAGTCTTAATCCATATTCATCCACAAGGGATTGTACTTTTTGGTTGGAATCAAATACATTTACATTGGTAGAACCTTTAAAAATAACACTTCATTTTTTTTTTTTTAACTGGGAATAAAAAATCTTTTGAAATTATAATCTTAACCTGCAAAGTAATATCCTTTTTTGAAGTAATTGATATTGAAATGATACATATATTATGATTATGTAGTTTCTTTCAGACACCGAATGGACAGACCTTGATTCTATGGACCTGTGTCTGTGAAGAGGACGACCACTTACCTTCCTGACAGGGTTTTCACCGGGAGGTTGAGCAGGTTGCCTCCATCACAGTGGACCTTGGCGGCCACCTCCTCCTCCACGCGCAGCCTGGCCTCGGCCTCCTGGGGACGGACAAGAGTTACCGTCCACGGCTCCTCACCGACCCACACACGTGGTGGAGCTAGCTTGTGTGGTTCTATGGCACCCTTCCAGAAACCTCTGCTCAGCACTGAAGCTGCCGTGTGGGGACTTGTCTGGCTGGAGCGCCAGCCCGTGTGATGGCGGCGGGGGGGGGCTTACCCGTTTCTCTCTCTCCTTCTTCTTCTGGTCGTCCTCCTTCTTCTTCTTGCTCTCGGGCATCAGGTCGTCCAGCCAGCTCAGCTCCCGCTTGGTGAAGAAGAAGTCCAGCAGCTTCCGGATGAAGACCAGCGCCAGCACCTGGACCGCACGGGGAGAGGGAGAGTGGAATGAGGACTCGGGAGTACGAGTGACACGTTCCACGGAACGCTGTGGGTGATACTAGGCTACCAACTTGGCGTCCCGGTCTGAGTGTTCTTGTCGGTTACAAACAAGACTGCAACATTAGAGCAAGCAGTCTAAGATGAGCCCTAGATGAGTCCTAGACGAGCCCTAGATGAGCCCTAGACGAGTCCTAGACGAGCCCTAGACGAGTCCTAGACGAGCCCTAGACGAGCCCTAGACGAGCCCTAGACGAGTCCTAGACGAGCCCTAGACGAGCCCTAGACGAGTCCTAGACGAGTCCTAGACGAGTCCTAGACGAGTCCTAAATGAGTCCTAGATGAGTCCTAGACGAGCCCTAGACGAGCCCTAGACGAGTCCTAGACGAGCCCTAGACGAGTCCTAGATGAGTCCTAGACGAGCCCTAGACGAGCCCTAGACGAGCCCTAGATGAGCCCTAGATGAGTCCTAGATGAGTCCTAGATGAGTCCTAGACGAGCCCTAAATGAGCCCTAGACGAGCCCTAGATGAGCCACCCACCATCATGGGGAAGACGACGGCGGCGGCGGAGGCCTTGATGACCCAGAGCAGCACCAGGCAGGTTAGCTGCACCAAGGTGAAGACGTGCACCTTCCACAGGGGCACGTAGCGCAGGTAGATCAGGTCGGGCTGGTGCTTGGACGGCATGCCAAACAACCTGATGCGGTCAAAGAACTGTTGGGGTAGGAGGGGAGTGAAAAAAAGAGAGAGAGTGGAAAGAGGACAGAAGGAAGGTTTGTGAAGGACGTTTTGTGGACGGCAGCCGTTTCATGCGGGAGCCGAGGCTCGTTCTTAGTTGATAAAGTAGCCGATGCTATTCTGACGAGGTAGGCCATGCTCTGACCTGAATGCCTTTGAGTGAGCTGACTCCCATGTAGAGGAACACGCCATACAGCACTGGCATTGGGATGAACTGCACACAAAGGACACAGGTAAAGCCAGTCAGGGCAATAACCTACAGCTTGTTATCCATGTAATCAGCGTACCCCATAGACTATTTATTCTCATGGTAATGAACTCAAAGCAGTAACAATGGTAAATATTTGAGCAAGCATTTATTTCACCGGCAAACCCCCAAAACCTGATCGCGAGCGTCGCGGCTCGACCAGACGCGGACGGCCTCACCTTCAGCGCAGAGGTCATGAAGACGGAGCATCCCATGAGGACGAAGATGAGGAAGCCGGTGACGCGCTGCTCGCGGATGCCCAGGAACTTGGGCTGCTCCCCGGGTGCCGAGCAGCCCGACTCCACCTTCAGGCTGTTGACGTGGGAGATGGAGAGCACGGTGGCCGCCACGAACCAGGGCAGCCCCATGACGGAGCACACGCCCAGCATGATGGCCACCACCAGCAGGTCCAGGTGGTAGCCACAGCCTTTCTGCGGGGAGGGGGGAGAGAAGCACGAGAGGGTCAGGGGCAGGGTGGGCAGACGGTTAGGAGAACGGTTGCAGGGCGTCAGCATGGGCTCCTAAAGTAGAGAAGTGGCCCGGCTAGGAGGAATAATGGCCGGGGGAGCTACAGTTTATTGTGGTCACACACACAAAAAATGTCCTGGAATTGCAAATTTGTTGCAAAAGTAGAATAATCCCACTATTCACTTATTATATTGCCTTATGTTACAGTAAGATCACTTAACTGCAAAACAGGGTTGGGTCTATTGAAAAGGTATGTAAAAATGGAGGCTGATACAAAATAAACAGAAAATGACATTTGAACCCGGCTGACCTTAAGCTTGTGCTCCTTGCGGTTGATGATGACGGCGGTGATCTGCTGGTCCATGAAGATGAGGATGGTACAGAGCAGGGCTGGCAAGGCCGACACCAGCACCGTCCACCAGGGATTCCCCCCTATGGGGTCCATCAACCAGCCACGATTCTTAGAGGTGGGCTGTGGTGGACACACACATGCACGCACGCACGCACACATGCACACACGCACACACACACACACACACACACACACACACACACACACACACACACACACTATGTTACTGGAAAAAAAAGTATACAAGTATACAGTTAAAGAAAACAGGCTGTCTAGCCACACAGAGACCCAGGGCCGGGGATGGGGCTGGGGCCGGGGAGGCTCACCTCAAAGCGGTCGGGCACGTGGAGCTTGGGCGACGGGATGCCCATCAGGTAGTCCACCAGCACCATGATCATGATGGTCAGGAACACGGCAAAGTCACTGATGGTGGAGCGCACCTACAACACACACACACACACACAGTAATCCTGTTAACCCTACAGGCCGGTAGTTTTGCAGCACCAGTACAAACACCTACAGACAGACAGAGACGAGTGTTGCACTGAGTGGGAGGATGCCAGACCTTTTGTTGGGTTGTGAGTGCTCACGCATACTAATGTTTGGAATTAATGCAAACATTTCCATAAAGAGTTGGCATCCACACCCACACAAAGAAACACATCAATCTGACATTTGCATTTCCTTTGCAAGTTTACACTATATGGCCATTTTGAAATGGAACAGAAGATACATTGCATTGAACCCCTGTCCAAGACTATGCATGCAAACACAAACACACACGCACCTTGGTGGGGAAGTAACGCTCGGTTTTGAACTGCTTGAGGAAGGAGGAGAGGAAGAAGGTGGTGAAGAAGAGGATAATGGACCAGAAGAGCACGTCGGGGATGAAGGGCCCATGGTGGCCACAGGCCGGCCCCACAAAGTCCCCCTGGAGCTGGTTACACATCTGAAATGGGGGCCGGGGGAGACAAGCCTCAGACCAACCACATAATAACAAGGGGCAAAGGTCTAGTGGTGAGTGTGTGTGTGTGTGTGTGTGTGTGTGTGTGTGTGTGTGTTTGTGTGTACTGACTAAAGAGAAACAAGAGCATGGTCTAAGCATTTACCTGGAGAAAAAAGGCTGCATGTATATTCTGTAGCCAGGCCTTATAAAATCTGTTTAACTGACGCAAATATGTGTCACATTATCCCTCAAATTCCTCTCATAGGTGCAGTCATTGCAGTGGAAAAACCATCACATGTATGCATTGTGCCTCCTGTCTTAGTTTTACGCTGGCCCGATGCTGGTAGCCCTGTTCAGTCGTACTTGGTGCACACTAATCTGCGCTCTTTGCTACAGTTGGACTTCATCCCGTGGCTCTTGGATCACCTCTCAAGTCACCCTGCTTCACCTGCTGCTTTGAAAATTGGATTTGGGGCTTGCGGTGAAAACACATTGTAGCAGGCTTTCTTTTAAATAAGGTCTCCTAACAGGATGACCGGCATTAGCTCTCTGGCATAGCATGGTGACAGGAGGTCGGGGAGCATGGCTGTGGATACACCTCCAGGCAGACCGGCTTACTTCCTGTCTCCAGACCCTGTTCATGTGTGTGTGTGTGTGTGTGGGGGGGTGTCTCACCGACACGTTGAGGCTGTTCCAGGGCACGCTCTCCGGGCTGTACCCCGTCTCGTTCCACTTCTCCAGGAGCTGACTGGAGGCGTTGGCCGGGGGGGCGCACTGACACCTGGGTCCAGGCAAAGAGCACACATTTCAGCAACACCTCTCCCTCAAATCTACCCAGGACACTAACATAGAGAGATACAAAAAACAGCCAGCTCTAAAAGCTGGGGTTCAGAACAAAATGGCGAGCCTTGAAACCGTACGAGTAGAGCGTCAGGTCATCCAGGCTGTTGTGCGTGTTGACGGGGTAGTGCTCGCCCAGGTGGAAGAGCTTCTCCAGCGCCTCGTAGATGAAGATGATGCAGATGAGCGCGGCGAAGGCCTCCTCGGTGAAGCGCGTGATGTAGCAGACCAGGGAGCTGGCGTCGGTGGCCACCAGCACCAGGCAGAGGAAGGCCGTCCACAGGCCGATGCAGGTGCGCAGCGACAGGTAGGAGTAGCCAAAGTCCCTGAGAGGGGAGGAGAGGCAGGGCGTCAAGGGTGAAGAGCGAGTGCTTTCAGCATACATTAAAAAGCACGCACACACAATCACGTTCTTCTAGGCTAAAGACAGACGGTCTTGAACGTTGCCTTTTACGACATTG
The DNA here is from genome assembly GCA_026901105.3 of Galaxias olidus. Taxonomy (NCBI): domain Eukaryota; kingdom Metazoa; phylum Chordata; class Actinopteri; order Galaxiiformes; family Galaxiidae; genus Galaxias; species Galaxias olidus. The sequence continues at coordinate 113,521 of JAPMUY010004686.1, forward strand.
CAAAAATAAAGATGATACGGGTCCATTGAAGCATTTTGACGTCGTTCGGCCTACAAATATCCACCACTAGATGGAGCCAGAAAGCATAAGAAAACCAACCACGTGCAGCGGTGCTCACCTGCAAAACTTGAAGAGGATCTTCTCAAAGACCAGGACGGGCCCCGTGCTGCCCAGGATGGTGAGGGGCTGGCCGGCAAACAGCGAGAAGGCCACGCCCGTCAGTGAGGCCCCGAACAGCGACTCGATAGCGCTCTGCGGGCGACAGGAGGCGAGAGGAGGGAACGGAGAAAGGGAGTGAGAATGGAAGACAGGGAGGGGCGCTTCACATGCTGTAAGGGGTGGGGTGGGGTGCAGACAGAGGGGGAGAAAGGAAGCAAGGTGGAAGAGGAGAACACAGACCCCCGACTCCCCCGGAGAGTCAGATTAAAGGAGCGTTTGGGCCGTTTGTCCGAGCAGAACCATAGGGTTTGTACCATGGTGGTGGTGGGCTGTCTAAACACCCCGGGTCCTCACCGTTTACTCAGGCACATTACACAGGCCGGTGCACAGACTCTGCCTATGCTAACAGTCTCCTTCCTGATGCAACAAAATCCACTGGCATTTTGAGTGTGTGAGTGTGTGCGTTTTGTGTGTGTGTGTGTGTGTGAGAAGCAGGGCATGTAGACCGTGTAGCATGGCTCCCATGCTCCCAGCGAGGGATCTAGCCCTGGGGAGACTGTAGCTACAGTACTGAGAACTGTCTGACCTCCGAGGGGTCAACCGGTGCAGAATCTATTCCCAGAGAGAATAGCTCTAGACATGGTGGGTTGTGGAGCACACACAGGCTGCCCACACTCACTATGTTGCCCTGGGTGGCCTCGCCCAGCAGGCCCCCGAAGGTGATGACGGGCGACATGCAGGCGCAGTAGAGGAACAGCACAGAGGCCAGACACTGCAGGCTGAAGGCGTCGCGGAGGTCGCTCCAGTAGAAGGGTGCCTTGCGCTTCACGTCCATGACCAGCCCCCCTAAGAACCTAAAGGGGAAGAATAGGAGGTGGAAGGGTGGGGTCAGACCGCTGGCTGGGGCCACAGACGCCATATACTTTGGATGCAGTCGATAAGCTCTGATGAATACAACAACGCATTTGTTCTTTGACATAGTTTGTAGTTTTTTGTTTTGCACAAGGCCCACAAAAACATCAAATTCCTGCCTCCTACAATCTCAAAACCATGGCTGAACTAAAAAATTTTAATCTACAACACACTTGTCTCCATTGGTGTGACACGCTGTTGATAGACATATTGGTTACTGTGAATAACCAATGTATTTTCTGTTTTGTACTAAATTAAATGTGCTTCACACTTTTCCTAATTGAATCAGGTTCTTCACGGAGGGTAGCATCATTAGATCCCCTAGGACGATAACCCTCAACATGCTCAGGCCTGCTCACTGACCCAGATTCCAGTGATGCCATTCCCAACCTTAGTATCAAACTCTTACCCCTCCCTGAGCCTCTCACTCCATCGAATACTGTCCAGGACTCTGGGATATTGTGTCGTTTTATTTTACGACGCCGCAATCTTCATTTCCCCTGTCGTTCCACTTATAATGGAGGGCGCAGATTGATTTTTCTTTAACTGTAGCTTAAAGGCAAATGCCACAGAAAACAGATCAAATCCACTCTGAATATCCCTACTTGATATCGATAAGAGTATTGTTTTGGAAGGGTAATCAAGCTGTCTATTACCGGTAACAAATGCATGGCCAATTACAATAACGTTTTCTCAGGCCATGTTTGACATTGGTAAGGACACCCTAATCTCGGGGACTTTGGGGCTTGAAATTGCCAAATGGATAGAAAAACGTGTGACGTATAAAATTAAACAGGAATTTGAGGAGACAAATAACTTCAAAGGTAAAAGTGGGAAAGGACAATATACTATACTGTATATTAAAGGGAAACAAAAGGTCTTAGAACCAGCATTCCTTCTCTGTGGTCTTGAACTTTACTCACAGCTTTGGGTTATTTATAGGGACGGACAGAAGGAGAGTGTGGATCTGGAGCGGTAAATAATGCAGTGCCCTTTCTTTTCGAGGGATGTGTGTGTGTGTGTGTGTGTGTCGGAGGTCTCACATAAACACCCTCTACTGGCAGGACCCCCTGCCGGCTCTCGAGGGGCCAACACACATTTAGAGACTATAAATGTCACCCTGGTGTGTTTACGCACAGTGGGAGGAGATTATTGCCACAGCGAGTTAAACTGTTCAAAAACAACATGAGTTATAGAGAATAGGTGTCGAGTTGTAGTACCTGATGCGCTTACTGGTTGAAAACATTATGGATTATAGATCACAATCTAAATGTGTAACCTACCTGATCATAAATACATTTCAAATCATTCACGTCCTGAAATATTGACTGAATCAAATGTTACAAATAGTCTCTACAACCCATCTGAATCATTTATGTTTCTACTATTCAATATAACAAAGATACAAAGCTGTAGTTGTTTATAAAACTATTGAATGATAAGATGCTAGCTCCCCTGAGCGCTAAGTTTTTGAAGCCAGCATCGACGGAGAATTGCCTGCCGAAATCCTGCTTTGCAGCCCGTCTCGTGGGATGTGCGATGGAGCCGTCTTCAGCTACAGACATACACCTAGCCAGCTCCCAAGTATGAGAACTCACCGTCCCGTTCTCTGGAGCTCCGGCCCTGCATTGTGGTCCTCTTCTTTCTCATGCTCCCCAGAAGGAGATGCCGACCCGTTGGGCTGGGACGGCCTTTTCCTCTTCAACTGAAGGGGTGGGACGATCACAGGACGATACCCAATTAGAACAGAGTAGAACACAGTCAAATAAAACTAAACTATATACCTAACAGAAATCTAGTGTTGGGGAGTAGTGCACTAGTTTTTGCAGTAGTTTGCTGGTAGTTCAACTACATTCATATTTGCAGAGTGATTTAAGTAGTTCAATTACTTTTTTTTGCCAATTATTGAAACTACAAACTAATCATTTTTGTCCTTGTGAAAAGGCAGAGCCCAGATGGGACTGCTTTGTTCTGGACATGTTTAAGTCTCGAGGTATTCGGGGTATTCCACAGGGAGCTGGATTGTCAGCTCACCTGTGAAATACATTTGGCTATAGGTTTTAATGTGTTGAATCTGAATATGTAAAACTAAACTTGAATATATTATGTGTCAATTTAGTCATAAGTATGGATTATTGTTATTTATTAACAAATGTTCAGAGGAGTTCAGTAGTGACCTGGCTAACTGAGTAATCCTGCTTGGTGCAATACCCCAACCTGGACTCTAGTTTCTGGAAGGCATGTGTCTGACTGACATTATATTACAAAACCAAAGCTGGCATTCTTTGCACTTTCTCATAGGGATGTAAGGATACACTCAACTCACGATTCAAGATACTGGATTTTCTAACGATAAAATTATGTTGAAGACAATTCATGACTAATAAAGATCCCTTTCATTATTTCTGCAACACAAACTACAAAACACTTGTTATTTCTGGGAATAAATAATGCAAAACAATTCACTGTTCTATCTCTGTGAGTCTATACACATTCAATAGCAATCGGACAGTATAATTATCATATTCCGAAATCACACAACAACCTGATTCCTTTCATAAAAAACAAAATACAGTTTACTACTACGTTCACCTCACTTGAAGTTGGAACACGTTGCCCAGGCAACGGAGCCGCCAACGGGACAGCTGTCCTAGACTCGAGACCGCAGAAACGACTACCCATTTTATGAAACAGCATTTTACACATGAGTCTGTCATAGTAATGGTCATCATGACCATAACTATTACAGATATCACAACAAGACGTATAAAACCGTTAGCGTTAGCCTCCGCTAGCGAACGAGCCAGCGTTTAGCTTTAGGGCACTTTGTAAGCAATTCATGTTTCATGTTACCGATTTGAATCATCACATATTTGCATCGCGATGTGACTGTCTCGCAAGGTATCTTTACATGCCTACTTTCTCATGTTCCGGCTCATGTGTATGACCTGCGAACAAGTGGCACTTTTTGCAATAAAGTCAACTGAGTGGCATTGTTGCTGGTGAGTGACGTTTTGTTATAATTTTGTATCACATGTACATTATATTCCTTTTTTTTCATCAAATTGACAAAATAGCCTTGGTTTACTAAATTAGATTTCTAGCCTAGGCCGGGTAGCTTTGCTGTGGTTCAACATCTTCCAGTGTGAAGTAAATTGGTAGCTTGCAAAGCTACGCTTTCAAAGTAGCCTAAATAGATTGCCCAACACTATTCTGTCCATCGGGTGGCACTGTTTGTCCAGCGTGTCAAAGCCATGGAAATATACTGTCACGCGATCATTTACAAATCATTAACAGCCATTTTCTTCCTTAAACATGGCGCTGGCAACATTGGGCATTCACCGTTGTCTTTCAAGTTGTAGGTTCAATTCTTACAAATTCTAAATGGTCACAAAACAACCCTTGTGCCAAGTATAAAAAAATATCTGCAACATGACATAGTGTCTGTTGAACCAAATACACGTTCAAAGTGTCCCTGAAGTAGCCAGGCAGCTCACCTGAGAGGGGACGTTCTTGGGGGGCTCGATGCGGATGGTGGGATCCCACTCCCCAGGGGGGAGCACTGTCACCTGATCCAGGAACTCGTCGATGCCCGACAGCAGGTCCGTCCGGTCTTTGGCCTTGTATGCCACGTCGTGGAAGATCTACACGGGAGGCCGTTGATAGTACCCACAGTATAAACAGCATCATGCATTGGGGTTGGAAGCTTGAAACTTTGACTCAGAACTGCAATTGTTTTATAACTATAAAAATGGCCATGGGACACAGAGAAAAGGAGCAGGCTTGTCTGTTTGCCAAGTGTAGGAGGCTCACCTCGTCTGTCATGAGCGTGGCCATGGAGCGTCCAATCTCATGGTACTGAGGGCCTTTACCGTGTGGGCCCAGCAACAAGAACAGAAACCTGGGGCAACACAACGCCTTAGCAACCTCACACATAAACGCACAATGCCAAGGCACAGTGGAAAGATACGCAGGCAGAAGAAGTCGTGGTCATCCGTGTAAGTGTGTGTGTGTGTGTGTGTGTGTGTGTGTGTGTGTGCCAGTACCTGGTGGGCACGGGCACCTCAGTAAGGCCGGTGATGAGGACGGCGGGCGACAGGCGTACAAAGGCGATGATGGGCCTCTCCAGGAAGTCCACCTCGCCCACCAGCACATTGGAGGCCTCGGCACCCGGCGGGATCTTCTTCATGAAGTTCATGTCCACCTGGAGACATCCCCACACATCCAGAGGACCAGACGGAAGCAGAGACAGCGAGAGAGGGCATGGGGGGAAATAGAGGGCAGAGAAAAATAAAAGAAAGGAGAGTGAGTCAAGATGCACTTTAATTCAATGATTTTCAAACATTATTTAAAACATTCCAAACACCCATCAACACAAGTTCAACCTTGGCCCCTTTCAACGCTGCGTGCACACCCACCTACACACACAACCACGTTCCCAGTGCCACGCTACCATCACCCGCGGCGGAAAGAAAAGAAAAAAGTGGAGAACAAAAGGGCAAGGAAGGGCGGGAAAAGATGAAGGGAACCGGATGCTGCTTAGTAAGACTCGGGGGCAGCGCGGCAGGAGGAGATACTGAGGTGTTCAAAGACAAAGGTTATCTTATAAAAAGACTTCAGCACAGAGCAAAGACGGTGCATCGTCACCGTCCTGTCTTTTGCGAGTCTGCATGAAGAGAACTTCTAATAGATTCCCTGGCTGTGAAGGGCAATGGCCGAATGTCTCTGTAGACACTCCATTCTGGCTCTCCTTCCTCTGGTGACTCATACATGTATAGGAGCGAGTGCTTTTGGAAAAGAATAAAGGCTGTGTTGTTTTTTTAAGCTGATGACTGCTTATGGCTGCCTGCCCGTTAATTTTCATAGATGAAGGAATGGTGAGATGGCATGATGGGGGATGTAGGCTATACGGGGGTGGAATTCACTTCACCAAAAACACGGTTCTTTAATTCAGAAGCTTGTGTGTGGATTTAGCTTTAGAGACCATCTTCTAGTTCTCGATAAAAATTTGTCCTGTTCTCTGGGGAAAGGCTCCGGATGACGGCTCTTTTCCAGACGGTTCTGTGGGCTCATCTAAAAATAACTTTGTGCAGTCCCTTTTATAGAGCTACGCTAGACGGACGAGGAGGAGAGGAAAGGTGGGCGGACAGATCGGAGGACCCTCAGTACCAATGGGGTTACCTTGCTGAAGTCCACACTGCTGTTGTCTCTACTGACCCCAGCTTTAGACGGCCTCCTCTCCATTGACTTCCCGCCATCCAGACTGCCGGGGGCTGAATTGGGGGACGCCAATGGCCCTGAGAGATGGAGAGAGAGACAGAAAGGCAGGAGTGGAGGAGGAGCAGGGACGGGGGGTAAGAGCAGAGGTTCAATGGTGTCTGTTCAGAGGCACTGAAGACGGTGTGGAAGCATCTGCACAGAGAGGATATTATTTTCTCAACAGGTCGGTAAACACCCAGTTACTTTCAAATTGTGTGTACTATACAAAGATCATCAGACCATCACATATCCCTTTGCAGTTTGTGTGTGGGTTCCTGTTCAAAATACATGCAGCAGTAACAATCCCATAGGCCAGCTCAGTGCACCATGTGCACCAGGAGCCATAGTCAGCACAGGAAACGCTAGCACTCGTGGGGAGAAGTGAGGGAGATGAAATGAGCAGCTTACAACGTGTGATATGAAGTCCAGCATCACCACTGTCCGGTATTCTCTAGTGTAATACCTCTCCGAAAAAGAAACCTCCCTCCCATTTCCCCCATTTGACCAATGAACTCCTTTCAATGCAACGCCCCTCCACCCTACAGTGGGTAATGAAGTTGTCAATCTCCCGTCGTCATGTGAACATCCTATCCCACCTTGGCAGTTGCCCCCTCCCTCTCCCAGTGTGCGGACCGGACACAGCCCCATTTGGGCGTCCGGGAGCGCCATCACCGGCATTCCAGACAAAGCCCGTGGGAGTGTCGGGGGGGGGCGGGGGTGGATTAGCCCGGGGGTTGCATCCGCCAAACCGGCTTCATTCAGGAAGATTAAGCCCCCGGAATGCTCGCTTATGGACCCCTTTAAAACAGCGGTGGCACGGCGCGGGGCCCTTTCATCTGCAAACACCACATTAAAACCACACACGCACACACACCACATCAAACCACACACACCTCACCTCGCAGAGAGCTTTTTAATGCAATCACAACGCCCGCTGGCCTTCGTGTGGAGGAGTGGACAGCGGACACCCCTGTGTGTTGTGTGCGGTTGTCGTTATGTTACAAAGTGATGTGGTGGTATCCTATCGTTTTCCCCTGGGCTACGGGGAGGAAGGGAGACGGTTGGTGAGCTGGGGGACGACGACGACACACGCCAGGTCACGGTTCTCCACGGGGTGAATGCCGGGCACTAATCATCTGCACCGGAACGTGGGCGTCGGCTACAGCAGCAAACATGAACACTCCTAATCCAATTATGTTTTATTGGAGCTATGACTCATGTTAAAGCAACCCCCCCGGGGCCAGGTTTGGAGCAAGATGGCAATCATTGTGTAATTATGGCAAAATTATAACCAATATCACAATATTTGCTTTTGGATACCTGGATCGGGGCACCACTCTGCTAACTACTTTTATGTTTAATGACGTCCAACACATTTAACTAACTGGGACTTAGGATTGATTGTGTGCGTGGGTTTCCCTGTTAGGATCATACATTGCCCTTGGAGATTGGTGCCATAGGGGTGGTGGGCCTGGAATGGAAGAACACAGACTGGTAACAGTGTATAATAAGAGCACCCAGGCTAACCTCTGAGAACCGGCGGTCTAGTTCTAAGGAGATGAAAACACACACACACACACACACACACACACACACACCGACACTGGCCCTTCTATAAGTACTGGGTCTGCACAGCACGGAACGTCACTGAGAGTGCGCATGCCAACACACACACAGACACCCACACACACACAGCCCTACGCCCCTTCCTCCTAGCTTATATTTAGCTGTGCCACTGACACGTGGAGGGTTGGCTTGACGTCTCACAGGCCTGGGAGAAGGCTCTGTGTTTACGACTAGCGACTTGAGGAGGAGGAACTTGGACGCCAAGCGAATGAAAAAAATAAAAATAAAGAGACAACTGATGGATGGCCTGCTCTGGCTCGGCCCTTCCAAGAAGGAAAGAACGGTTGGCGAGAAGAAACACCACGGGCGCCCGCCAAGGGATGACGCACGCAACGCGGACCACACGCCGGACCACCTAAGATGGGTGCCCGGGGGGGGCATAGCGAGACTCGCTCCAATTAGGAATAGGACCTGTTCAGCACGGCACGGATCACTGAATGAAAGGGGGGAGGAGGGGGGGATGTTTCAACACACAACACCAGAGACCACAAGATACTCGGGGACAAAGCCATGCACTGTAAAAGGGATAGGAGGGCCATGGAGCGTAGCTAACAGTGAACAGCAGAGGGGAGGGAGGAAGAGGAGGAGGGGAAGGTGAGGAAGGCGGTGAGAGAGAGTGAGTTGAGGGGGGGGAAGTGACAGGGTAAGCGCTGGTGACTCATGAGCGACGTTGGTCGCCGATGGGAGCGTTAGCTCGGCCAATGGTGAGATGCGAGGGGAGGTGGGCACAGCCGAATGGCATGCTCGGTGCTAGTGTTTTCTGTTCAAGCTGTGACTCACACTGGCAGGCTACACAGATATTTGCCTTCTAAGGGCATCAGCTGGATGCTCTGCGACGACAGAGTGGACGGCCGGCGCTCTGGGTCCTCCGCCAGCGCCGCCATCGCCTCCTCCTCCTCTTCCTCGTCCTCGGGAGGCGACACCACCACCTCCGGGATGGCCTGGGAGCCCGCGGTGCCGCCGCCCCCTCCGGCCAGGGCGCGAGGCGGCGTCTGGGAGCGGCGGGCGGCCGGGGGCGTGCTCTGCGGCGTGGGCAGGGGAGAGGGGCCCTGGGCCGCGTGGGAGGAGGGCAGCAGGTGGTTGAAGAGGACGGAGACCCGCGACTCGCGCCTCTGGGACAGGCTGGAGATGGAGGAGGAGAGGCCCGACGGCTTGTGGAGGGCCAGGCGCGAGGAGGACAGACCCTCTCCTAGCGGAACCAGAGGAGACACAATGGAAAGAGGGAGGAAAGAGGACAAAGAGAAAGGGGGGGAGGGTTGAGAGGAGGAGACACGTATGATTTCTGGGAGGAGGGCCGACGCAGCGGAAAAGGTGGAGCCGTAGGAGCGCTGGACGAGAGAGAGACAGACAGACAGACAGACAGACAGAGAGAGAGAGAGAGAGAGAGAGAGAGAGAGAGAGAGAGAGAGAGAGAGAGAGAGAAGAGGTTGCAGGGGAGTGAGCGGACAGGACGCGGTGGCGTGGGTGGAGGAGAGCGTGGTGGGTAGGGGCGTGAGGAGGGTGGAGGGGGGTCAACACGGACCAATCAGCTGGTCCTATTCAGAGAAGGGGTGGGGGCTGGCATGCTGGGGAGGACGAGGGTTAGTACAGGGTCGGCACACTGTGCAAGCACACACAAAACACACGCACACACACTTCACTGCACATAAACCAATTTTAAGATTGTGCAATGCAAGTACTGTCCATACCAAGCATGCAGTCAGATCGGTTACACTACATAGAAAACAGATGTGACCTTTCAGACACATTCTAAAGACATGACATGTGTTTGAACCAGTGCTTGAGAACAAACAGCAGGGAAAATATCAGGAACATTGGGCACACACCAAAAGACAACCAACTCATAGCCAGTCCTTCAACAAATGTAGCTGTTAAAGTTGGCCGCCCAAAACAAGGCATAGAGGCATTCTGCACGCGCACCTCCCCGCAGTCGCACAAACTAGGAGAGGCAGAAGCCCTGCACCAATCAGGAGCCACACCCTGACGCAGCCAAACATGCCGGTGCGATGAGCAACACCCACATTTCTCTCTTTACCCAATGGGGGGAGGGGGGTCGTGTCCTTTAGTATCGGACCAACCCCAGCCTCCGGATGCTTCTGACCTTTTTTATGCTCTGTTTCCGAGGGGTGGGGGGGCATCGTGGCCCAATGGGAGGGGGTAAAAAGAAAAAGCTGGGTGGGAGCTCACCGTTGCGCTCCAGTAAGAGCGGGTCCGAGTGTTTCTTGCCTATGTCGGCGATGGAGCGCACCAGTGGGATGCGGTTGCTTAGCTTGCGCTCGTTCTGGTGGCGGTGGCGCTTGAGCATGGCCTCGCGCACCTGCTGCCTCTGGGCCTCCTCCAGCTGGCCCGACGCCACCATGCTGTCGATCAACATGTCTGGGACACACACACGCACACGCACACGCACACGCACAGGGTTTTGACATAGAAAAGGCAGGCCACCAAGACGTTTCCTTGAAAGTCTAGCTGAGAAGGAGAGCAAGAGTGGGCTACCTGCGATCTCCTCGATGCTGTTGGCCCTCATGTCCAGCATGACGGTGCCGTTGAGGATGCAGCTCCTCAGCTCAAACAGGCTGTGGAGGGAGAGCGTGGCCACGTAGGGTTTAGACCAGCGCTCGCCTCCATCCTCCACATCCTCCTCAAACTTCAGCCACCTGGAGGGGGGGGGGGGCATACACCACGGGGGCAGACGGAAAGATTGCGCACAAACAAACACATTTTTAACTGACCTAACAGAATTGGCTAGACAGTCAGACCAACGGTTTTCCAAGAAGAAACAGACTCGGGAGCCTTTTTTAATTGAAAGCAGCGTGAATGGTCTTTTGTTTGGGTGAGTGAGTGCAGAGCAGAGACAGACAGACGCGGTCTGCTGGAGTAGAAGGTGTGAGACAGGGACGGCAAAGTGCATGCTGACTCACTGACAGCCGAAGAGAAGAGTCTTTTAACCGTGCGTCCCGGGTGCTCTCTCTCTCTCTCTTTCTCTCTTTCTCTCTCAGAGGAGCCACACTATTAGCTGTAACCTCTCCGGGTACATCAAGGACTTTTGAAAAGCTTGCGCTGTGCACAAACACAGAGTGGTCTGCCTCACCTGGCCGTCTCCTTCCACTCGGTGGCACCGCCCTGGCGGAAGGACAGCTCGTCCAGCTCGGTGAACAGGTCGTGGGGCACGTGCTCCTGGTCCGTGTCCTCCGTCCCCAGGATGAACTGGACCCGCTGGGACGGCGTGTCTGGACGGGGGAGGGGAGAGCAGCCACGGGTCAAAGGCCTAGGTCACACTATACACCTGTATCTATATCAGCCCTCACAAACGGGCCCTTTGACTTGGAAGGCTCCACGGGGTCAGAGGTGATAATGTATGAGGGGTTGGATAGGCAGGCCCCTCTGAGAGAGGTGGGAGGGAAAGGGAATGCGAGTGTAGAAGTGTTCCTATCCCTCCCCTTCATGTCTGAGGGAATAGGTAGAGATAACATCAGCGCCCGGCGAGGAGGACCACCATGACGGGAGATGAAGAGAGAGAGAGAGGGAGTTTATTTACATCTTTGTGCTCTTCCCCCTGCCAACCTGTCTGCTATTCTGCCCAGTTGTATAGACAAGGGGGTGTGTGTGTGTGTGTGCGAGAAAGAGTGTGCATGAGACACCCAGACTCTGAGTCAGAGGGGGAAAACTGTCCCAAACCTCCCCATGTCTACAGCTGGGGCTAAACCTCTGGCATGGCTGCTGCCGTGCCATGTAGGCATAAGTGTGTGTGTGTGTGTGTGTGTATATATTTGGTGGACGTAGCCAGGGGATTCCAGTGTGCCACGCTCGTGTGAAGCAGAACTGAAAGGAGGGAGAGAGGTCACAGTGAGAGAGAGGACATAGAGGGGGGGGGGGGGGGGGGGGTTTGGGTTACCGTGTGTAGGGGACTCCCTCCCGTCCTCCCGCTCCTCCTCCTTGTCCCTCCTCTTGCGGTGGTGCTTGTGTCCGCGGTGGCGGTGGCGCCGCTTGCTCTCCCGGCCAAAAGGGACATGGACCCCCACGTACACCGCCCTGTGGCCTGGAGAGACACGGGAGGGGGAGGGGGGCTTGGGTGAGACATTGATTTGTATTTGTTCTGCTAGTTCAGTACCGAACTCATCTGCAGTCCCTTTCGGAGAGACTGTCTTTGAAAGGCAATATTTGGTGGATCGTCATGAATTTTGGACCGTTTTATGGAGGCTGCTGTACAGTATATCCACTGGACACAACTTTGGAAGCAGTGTGTTAGAAGATGATCCTAACCCTATTGGAGAGCGGTTGGTGTGGCTCATAATGTAGTGAGTCATCCCAAAAGGGAAGTTATTTAGACATCCAGCCTGCTGGCCCTTCAGTAAACCGTGCATGTTTCTGTGCTATCTACCTCACATGCAAATGACCCCCCACACATATTCAATATTTAATACAGTACAGTATCCATGATCTTATCATATCCTAAACTGTGGGCAGAGTCTGGGGGCAGCCATGCCAAACGGATCGGGAAGTGTTCACAACTGAACTGACAAATGTAAAATGAATGTATAATAGTGAGGGTGTCAAAACGGGGGACTACGCTCCTCGCAGTGCTGGATTAATGCGGAGAGGATCATGGACGGCGGACAGACGCAGAGGGACAGAAAACGGCAGCAGTGCAGAGGCAGGGCTGACGACGACAGGTTCATAGCAGAGAAATATACGGCAACAGCTTCGGGAACTAGCGATGCCGCTATTCAAATCAAAAAACCCACACCAGCAATCCAGCAGTTGGGACTGTTGCTATGGCGACGTGGGAGGTTAAGGTTTTTTTTTTGCGCCAGCACTTTGTTAATAAGGCGACGTCAAGCTGGCAGTAGACGTTCCAGAAACTATTCAAGGATGGATGGAGAAACAATTAAGACTTTCAGTCTGTAACTGTAGCTGGCCAGTATTCACAAATGTGCAGAATTGACTCTCTGATGCCAGACTGTTTCTCAGGCCAACTCCATTTCCTTCCGTTCACTGCGGTCACCAAAGGACCTGGACCTACCGGCTTTTCCACTTCCTCTATAGAAACTCCCAGCATCACTGGTAGGCAAAAAAACAGGACATGAGGAAGGACTGGCAAAAAACAATAATGAAACTTTAAAACCAACATCAATGAAGCGGTCCACTGTAAAGGTGCAAAACCCCAAGAGAAACCAGAGAACACCAGCAGGAGTTAGGCGGTAAAGAGGGTTTCCCAGAGAGAGAGAGAGAGAGAGAGAGAGAGAGAGCCGTGGAGAGGAGATAACGACCCTAAATAAAGAGCGAGAGAGCAGTGAGGGAGAGATAGAAGGTGGTTGGGACAGAACAAAGGACAGGAGACCAAATGGAACTCTCCAAAGGGGTCTCCAGGAGAGAGGCCACAAAGAGGGGAAAGAGACTGGCCAGATGGTAGATATGAGAGAGAGAGAGAGAGAGAGAGTGAGACACCAAGAGGATCAGCCAACTCCTGGCCAAAAAGGAGGCACGGCGAGATGGAACAGAAGGAGGAGGTGAGAGAGGAGGAGGAGGAGGTGGGGAGCTGGAGCGGCTGTAGATGACGTCAGGGAGCTGCTAGAGACACTGAACCCGACCAGGAGACCAGGGGGATTTGGAACTGGACCTCTACATTGGGTCAGACCTCATGTAACAGGTGGAACGCTCAGAGAGACGGCCCACATGCAAGAAACGGAGAGAGAGAGAGAGGGAGAGAGAGAGAGAGAGAGAATCTCGTTGATGAAGAGGCAAGCATAGAGCCCTTACTGTGTCGAGAGACATCTTCAGGGTAGAGACACACAATCTGCTCCAAGAACAAAAAGGAGAGAGAATGAGAGAGGTGGACAGTTCTTTGTGTCTTTAAGGTCATACAAATCTTATTTCCTCCTAGAGCAGGGGAAATGCACACCTTGAAGAGAAAATGAGAGCCCTGTGGCCCTGTGTGTCTGGATTAGGGCCCCAGGGAAGACTCTTCCTAAAGCAGCCCAGGATGGATTGGAGCAGGCTCCTGTTTGGACCAAGGTCACTCTCACCTTGACACGGGGGAGGGCAAGAAGGAGTCCGAGCTACTGGGAGTTAGTTCTAGCTACTGACGTCAGGCAGCGAGAGGAGGACTAACACGGTCCTCAGGCTAACAATCAGGAGAATAAAGGAGGCGCACCAACAAATTGGCAAAATCAAATTGACAGACGACACTGGAGTCATTGGCCCGTCCACATGCAGGGTCACATAATATAATCTACTTCAACCCAGAGGGCAAGGCTAAGTAAGTGGTTCCTTCCTCTAGTAGGTTCCTGTCAAAAACAGCGATGGTTGATTTCAATTCAATACAAGGAGGAAGATTAAAAAAAAGAAATGTACAGAGACCAGAGACCGCTGCAACGTTCAAACAATGGAACGCAAACAAACCATTTGTGAAGGACATATAAGGGTTATTGCTTTTCGTTTTGGTTCATTGGGACACACACGGTCAGGTTTTGAGCACCAGGCTAGTAAAACAGTCTCATGGACATGATTGTCCCTATACAGTATCTTTAGTATCTTCCTATATTAGGCCAGCTTGATGCTAAAGACATTTTAACAGCATCCGCATCTGAAGAGATCGTTTCTTTTTCCAATCTCCTGACTATCACCCAACCTACTTAGAGTGCAAGCAGAAAATGAGCATCCCATAGTGTTGTTGTCACTACCCTCACTGCGGTTATTTGTGCGTAGCTTCTTTCTGGATGCGGGAATGTAAATTTTCTACATTCTCTGCCAACAGTGTTCTTTTTACGCAATGAATCATTTTCCTTTGATTCCAGAGACACTCGGAGAGGAACGGAAAAGAAGAGTCCATACTCTGGGGGATAGGATGACACAGGCACACACACACACACACACACACACACACACACACACACACACACACACACACACACACACACACACACACACACACACACACACACACACACACACATACACGCACGCACGCACACACGCACTGAGCATAACAGATGGAATGAGAGAGACAAACAGAGAGAGAGAGAGAGAGAGAGAGAGAAGGAAGGAGACAGAAACCGTAAGAGATGAATGGGGAAGGTAAAGAACAGAAAAGTGGTAGACAAGAAAATAGGAAGAGGCGGTGAGTGCTCCAAAACAAAACAATAAAAGGTTAGATAGGAATTTGGGGTTGGACCGTCACGAACAGATGAGGAAACAACAGAAAGAGAGTGAGAGAAGGAACGACAGAGGAGCAAAGGCAGGGAAAGATACAGAGATGGAAAGAATTGGAAGAGGGAGGGGTACTAGCTACAGCTATCTCGTACGTTGACACTGAACAGACGCCATGAGAAGGGATGCTCCTGAAAGCAGCTCCAAGGACACGAAGAAATAAGACGGACGGAGCGAGACTCAAAAAAAGACCCGCTCCATGTCTCCATTTGTCCTCCAGAAACGCAGGCTGTTCTCAATACTCTGCCCTGACTACATTATAACCCAGAGTAGACAGGTAATATGCTGGGCTTACACATATTATTATGCATTAAGATGCCAAATCCAGTTTGGGAGCCGAATTAGAGCCGTGCTGGGACCCTTTTGAGGCGGCTAAGAGGATCAAGTGGAGTACATTTCCATGGGCTTGTGTACTGTGGGCCGGAACATTCTCTTGGCGGAGAGGAACGCAGCGCTCCGCGGAGAGCGAGCTCTTCCGAGTTCTCCCCCCTGGGAAACAAAACCATCAACACCTGTTCCTTCTATTCCCAGCTACTGCCTATGCACCAGGACAATGGTGACACGCAAACCTGTGCGCACGCACACACACACACACACACACACACACACACACACACACACACACACACACACACACACACACACACACACACACACACACACACACACACACACACACACACACACACACACACACACACACACACACACACACACACACACACACACACACACACACACAGGTGGATAAACCCAACGCTCGTAACGTTAACACAAAGTCTGCATAAGCTACCCATTGGCATGCCTTTCCATGGTTACAAGGCGTCTGGTGAGTGGACAAAGACCCAGACACACTGAGGCCCACTGACTTACTCTCCAGCTCATCCATCTCATAGTTGGTGCTGGTGGTGGAGCTGGTCTTCCCCAGGTCCAAGATGGCCTCCTCGTCCAGACCCTGGGGTGGAGGCAGAGGCAGAGAGAGGGGTTAGAGATCAGCTGAAACCAGAGGGCATGCTAGGCCTAGATTGAACAATACGCAGACCTTCTTTGTTTTTATAGATTTGTACTTAAGACTCATTGCCCAAAATATTTTTCCACCTTTTTCAAATAATGCAGCATTCTTACGATAAAGTGTGAGTGAGAAGAAAAAAATGGTGACTATATCAGGTACGTATTTCTTTGTGCAGTGTTTAGAAGTTATTACATTGAAACCAAACAAATCCAGGTGTATCAGCTGTCAAGGGATAATTGCACAAGAAAATAATCCGCTTTGATAAAGTTCCAGTTCCTGCTGTGATTGAAAAAAGCTTGTTTAATGCCTTGGTAAATGGTATAATGCTACCCTCAAAGATTACATTTCAAAGCAGGTCAAGGAGTTAGGGAAATAAGTGGGCAGAGGACTGGAGAGCATTTGGAATTCAGGGTTCAATGGCCAGCTATTGGGCCTACAGTGTGGACTTTGACCCCAGCCTGTGAGGGCCATTGACAGTGTGTGATTATAGCCGAACTATCCGAACTAAAGTTAAAAAGCTAGTGAGAACAAACTGCGGATGGTTAAGGGTGCCACAACGTCTTAGCCTGGCCCTCTATGGGAAAGTGTTCTGCAGCTGCCGCTTACCAGGCGTACAAAGGAATTTAAATGCACAACTTTGCTCGACTAGAAATGACAATTACTATGCTGTGTCAAGATTGTGGAGGAAGAGACCATTGTTAACAGGACGGAAATGGAATCCAAAATAAGCAGTGCTGCAGGCAAAGCAGTTCTTAAACACACAGCTACAATGCCATGGACAGGAGGTTACAGATTTGGCACAAGTAAACAGAGAGGATCACAATCAACTAACTGGATATAGGCCGCCTACGGCAAAGTAGTTAGATCAGTTAAGTCAACAAGTCAAAGCAGTCCCGCAGGCAAAACAAGGGAGGTGGATGAGCGGGGAAAGTGTAGAGCAAAGAACAGACCAGGCTAGCCACCTCATTCAAGGAAGACGTACCTAGCACCACAATCAGGTACTGAAGTACTGGGGGCAGCAGTGGACCATATAAGCAGACAATAGGCAATGCCCTGCCCACAGAATAGGAGGGTGATTCGCAATTCACCAGCTTTGACAAGGAGGGAGTGGAGGGAAGAATGGATTACAGGTGGACACAAAGAGCAGGACAGTTGGGGGAAGCTTGAGATTGGAAGCAACAAACTATTGGCTGACAACAATTCGGAGACATTTAGGAGATTGCAACAACAAACTTAAGATCAGACCTATTACTCTGGTGCAAAAGCATGTCGAGAAGTTTATCATCACATTCTAGATGTCTTAAAATAAAAACTTGAAATTGCTGTGGGTACAAATGCTTTTCTGAATATCTCAACCTTAAAAATGACTGTTTCGATAGCACTGTAGCCAAGCCAACTTAGCAAAGTTTGCAGTTACTGCAGCCAAGCCTTCAGTAACTCAAAATGGTTTATCACCTTGTCACCTTGTCATCCTTTCCCTTTCATCACCACTCCTGTGGAGTCCACTTGCAAACTAGTAGCAATATCGATTACGAGTTCAGACTTGGTATGATTTCGTTTTCATGTCCTTTTATTACCAAGGACACAAGCCTGAGAACCGATGTTAACGCAGACCCACACGGTGCATCTTCTTTTGTCTTTGTGGAAGCCCTAATGTGAAGGGAAAGACAGCCTGGGAAAACCACACATCGTCCAGCAGTCCCTGGAGATTTGACCTCTGTCCCTGGAGAACGGCAATACGCTGGAGAATGTATTGAACCCATCCCTGTTTGTTGATACCAGCGTTCCAAATACTACATTTGGTTCAACCCCTTGGGACTCTGTAAATGGAATGGAATTGGCTCTGGCTGTAGCAAACTGTAATCTGCAAGTGAGTGATTTTAATTTCCTGCATATGGCACTACAGGGTGGCACCATGGCACACCGGTTCTGGAGGGTACTTCAGCTCTGGAACCTTTGGGAGCAGGAACGACAATCACAGCACCCGGCCTGCAGAATGCAACAGCAGGGTCACGACCAGCCTTTGGGTCTGTGTAATTAAGACTCTGAGCCATGGGTGCCTTGTGAGTGAGAGAGAGAGAGAGAGAGAGAGAGAGAGAGAGAGAGAGAGAGAGAGAGAGAGAGAGAGAGAGAGAGAGAGAGAGAGAGAGAGAGAGAGAGAAAGAAAGAAGCGGAGATGAGAGGAGAGACTGACTCTACATGAAGTGTCATCCTCTGCTCCCCTGTGGAACGGCCTTCTGTGGCTAGTTTCCACAGCAGGTGTCCTGGCTGTTTCCCCTCAGCATCTTCAACATAACAGGGAGGGCACAGGGCAGAGGCATTCATTTTGTCTGGGGAGGGGGAGGCTAGGAGAGGGTTAGAGAACTACAGAGGCCGAGAGGGTAAGGACGGGAAAGTAGGTGGTGAAGAGGTGGGAGCCCAAACTAGAGTGAGGTTGAAGAGTGGGAGAGCTAGGGAGAAAGAGTGAGGGGCAGAGCGCACACGAGAGAGGGGGAGAGAGAAAGGGCGTGCTGCAAGACATATGCCATAAGGTGACATTTGGTGGAGCTCCAACCTCCCACTGAGGTAGTGGGACACACTGTACTCTCCCTAGAAAACAGCCTTGTGGCTTCGTCAATGTAACCTTGGGCTGATAATCCACTTCCTGCTAAATAGAGCAGCACAGGAAATGACAAGCGGTCATACGAGGAAGATGAAGGCCGGTGAGAGGAAATGTCAACACCGGAGATAGACCACCTCTACTTTCATTTAGGCCAGGTGAAACCTGACCTGGGGTGTTATTACCAGAGCATCTCAAAGAGCATTAAGGGAGATTTGAAGGTAGATTTAATCAGTAAGCTTGCACACAAGGGTCCATAGAGAGGGGAAAAGGCTGCTACCCCCCCCCCCCCCCCCAAAAAAGAAATGTGTGACGAGTGACGTCTTTCCAATTGAACAACCTAATATTACAAAGGGGACAGCAATAAAGTAAAGACTACTAAACATCATGTGCCGTTAGAAACATTTGAAAGGCACACAAATTACAAATTCACATCAATCGTATGGTTCAAAAATCAAACAAGAACACTACACAGCATGAGTGCGGGTGTGTGAGTGTGAGTGTGTGAGTGTGTGCGCACGCAGCTCAGTAGCGGCCTAATGTCACGTCACCCCTCCACGATACCTCCCCCTAGCCCCTCGCCATTAATAGCCAACGTGTTCCATGCACACCGGCCTGTCACCAAACACCCCAGGCCACAGACACAGAAAAGAACTCCCACGTTTCATTCCAATTTCTTAACATTCTTTTCCTGTCTTGAGAAACAATCAAGTATCAGAAGTGGTTGTGGTGGTAGAGTGACTAATGTGTTCTAGGCACGACGTATGTTCTGTCCCCACCTAGCCAATGTGCTGTACCAGGAGGAGGGAGGGGCCTGACCGCTGAGATCTGGCCCAGAGTCCACTCCCCCCCCTGCTCTCTCTAAAGACTATTTCGGCTCCTTGCACATGAGGTGTATTGTGACTGAGGTAAGGGGACTATTTCGGACCAGCAGCTTGAAATACCACGGGGGTGGCACGCAGCTCAGCCTGGCTTTCAGGTCAGCCTGCGTGTGTGTGTGTGTGTGTGTGTCTGTCAGCTCGCAGACTGCCCACTGACACACACTGGGAAAGGTCCCCTGATTGGTGTTGATTATCAACCTGTAACACCAGAGGTCAGTCTATAAGCACTTGTTAGTCTAACAGGGAAAAGACCACAGCATCAAGCAATGAATAAGGTTTACACTACAGTGGGCTTTGATCCAGCAACGAGGGACTTTTAAACGCACTGTAAGACCCTCTGTCACTACTAAAGGGAAGAGTGAGACAGATGGGCATATTTCATAAGGCTCTACTCCAATAAGTTCATGATGTGTGCAAGGTCTGCCTGACAATAACTGAGACTCTGCAGCGCTTAGGAGTGCTGTCGCTTTAAGAAAAACAAACCACTCTCCATTGGAGGAGACGTCGAAAGCGCCAACCAATGAGGCTTCCGCAGATGCCCGACAGCAAACACAACGGTTGAAGATGCTAAAACACACACAGAGGAAGGGTGAGCGCTAGATTTATTCGCCCAGAGCCCCTCTCTGAATCGGGGCCAGGTTTTCCTCTGTAACCCCCTCCACTCAACCCCGCTGCCTCCGCCCACGGTGCTGTTTGCCATGAAGAGCACGTACGCATGAAGCACTCTCCCTCTCCCTCTCTCTCACTCCCTCACACACACACAGGTTTGGCACTCAGCGAGCTCCCAGAGGAGTAAGGAGCATCTACCAGTAGAGGACACTTGAATGCCGTCTTCAAGGCACAAAGGTCCATGGCAACTCGCATGGCAACAATATAAGCTTTCAGGTCACACAAGCTGAAGATTTGCATGTGTGTGTGTGTGTCCTCCATATTTGATGCCACCACTGACGGTGGGTTTAATCAATGTGGCAAGGACAGCCCCAGTGCTGAATTCAGAGTCTTGGATGGTTCCATGGCATGGAGATGGAGCTTAGGCACGGATCACATATTGACAGGCCAGCCCACTGTGCACACGTATGCAGTCCAGAGCCTGTGATACACCCTGACCAGTGATGTGGGCCGGCCTTCCCACTGGGCTTCCCACATCAGGCTTTAAAACAACAGTCCTCCACAGTCATCCATAATGCAGGCCTGCACAGAAAACAAGTGGCTGTCCCTATAGGGACGTTCAGATTTCCCTTCCCTGCATTACCATAATCTCCTTCTTGTTAGAAATGCCATCTTGAGACAACAGTGACATCTGCGTGATTGTTTGCGTGCTCTGTTTGTGTGTGTGTTAATGGATGATGATGATGATGAGGTGAGTGTTCTCATACAGAGAGAACAGGAGTCTAAAGAAGCGTTCACAAACCCCCCCCCCCCACCCCCCACCCCACCCCACCCCACCCCACTCCTGAGGAAAGGTATTTTTAAGCCTCTTAAAATATCGTTTCCACTAAGTCATGTTTGTTTACAGTCCGGTATGTGTTGCTGCTTTTGCTGGCAGGGTGAAGGGGGCTCGGTGCTTTGAAGGGGAAGGAATGGAGTGTGTGCTGGCGGTGTCACTGAGGTATGCCGATGAGCTACCGGCCACTGGGCAGGTCCTGGGCATCCTGCACACCGGCCCATTCCACACATGGAAACACACGCTCCCTTAGGGGGCTCCACAGCTTGGCCTACACTGCCGATTCCTCCAGCAGCCCGCTGACAGCAGAGGTCACCTCTCCGGGTGAAAACACTTTGACCGACCACAAACCCAGAGGAAAAGAAAACGTCCCCTGCTTTTATGGTTCCATCAGAAACGGTCTGTCTGGCTGACACATTACAGAGAGGAGGAGGCCAGCGTCCTACTGTCCCCAAACAGAGCGCTACACAAAGGACCCCCTTCATTGGCCCCCCAACTACAGAGCGTCCCCCGGAGTGTGAGGGGCAACCACCGTGCATGTGCGGGAGACCGACGGGTAATGGGGGGGTTCAACATTGCCTGTTGAGCAGAGCGGTATCGTCCTGTACTTTGAGATCAAAGTCTCATTATGTTCCGTGAGTGTAAATGTTACCGAGCAAAACCTTTTTGGCGCAGTACCCGATCGCCGTAGCAACAAATCATACGAGGCGCCTCCAAAAACCACATGGCTCACAGACAGAACTATCCTTATCTCCCTAACTAACTAGGATGGCCTGTTGTTACAGATCATGGCTCGTCGTCCCCCTCCTCCATTTCTCAAACCACAGACAGCATGTCTCGTAAATCACAAACGGGGTGTTCAAACTCCACCACGTGGACGGGCAGATTCCTGAGACGCTTTGTTCTCGGGTTGCCTAAAACAGGATCACTTGTAAGACTGGCTGGGTGCTACTTGATAAACCTCATCTGAGTGAATCGAATAATGACTAGCACTCAACACAAGAAAAAAGTGCTTCTTCATCATCGTCGTGCTTTTTCTTTCACCATCGGGTAGGGAATATATTTATGAAAGGCTCTTTCATCTGATTTGTCATTTGAAATGCACCAAAATGGCAGTAACGCAAACTAAGCCTATCATTGACGTGACTTATAGGCAGCCTGCTTGGCATAGCTAAGCAAAAGTTGACTTGCCATGAATTTGCCTGGCTAAAATCTTAAACTGGATGTCAGGCAAAGTAGTCTATTGCCACACACACGTTCCTCATGCATGTGACTGAAGGGAAAATGACTATTTGTAGATACCCCGGTTGGCGGGCCCCCACAGAGTCATGTAGTTTAACCAGCCTGTATAGTATGGGAGGGATAGTCAGTCAGCCAGCCTAATCATTTCCACTTCTTAGGCCTATAACTAGCCTAGCGCTGTGATGTTACTGGGCAACAGCCCAGCCACAGAGAGCTGACGCAAGACACATAGCTACTGAGACACGACCCCAAGTTCATTGAGTGTGTCCCATGATGTCAAACAGACACACACACGCACAAGCAAACACAAAGCCCCTGCTCCCCCCTCCCAAGCCAAACACTATGTGCACCTGCTTCCAACAGGACTTGCGAACCTTTCCTGCTCTAACAAATCTCTCTGTGTTGGATTTCACACACTTATTCAGTTCCGTTTGAGGAATGGCTGAAATGTCCCAGTAACTTGTGCATGGGACAAAGCTCTTTGGATCTTTTGCCTGTGTGGATTTCACCCCCCCCCCCCCCCCTCTTCCTTTTCCAAGCAGCAGCCATCTCTCCCTCTCCCTCTCCCTCCCTCTCTCCCCCCCCCCGCTCCTTCCGGGTCCTTGGCAAGATAAAAAGCGAGAGAAGAGAATAATTCTCGTTTCTCGTTTCTCATTTCAACAGAATTTCCATTTCCTCCCCTGCTTGCTGGCTCTTCTTCTGGCTTGGCTTTTTACAGGCACACCCCCCTCATTAAGCCAACCGCTAGCGACTCTTCTACCGCACGGCATGGCAAGACAACCGGGGAGAAGAGCCACGCACACACACACACACACACACACACAGGGGACCTACCGTACGTGCATGCTCCCCTTCACGGTACCCCTCCATGGGGTCTAAAACATCAGCCGCCGCCCCGGGCAGCTGTGACCGGCTCCTGCTCTCTGTGGGTAGTTCCCGTCCGAGACGCTACGTGTGTGTGTGTGTGTGTGTGTGTGTGACCAAGCTCTCAGACTCAGACAGTAAAACGCTTCACAGTCTCTCTCCCCCTTTGCTCATCCCTGTGTGTGTGTGTGTGTGTGTGTGTGTGTGTGTGTGTGTTGAGAGTGCCGCCTTAAAAACAGACCCTATCCGCTCCGCCAGCCTGCTCCCTGCTCCGCCAGCCAATCCCCAGCCACCATGAATATTTCATCCGCCCAGCCGAGTGCGCGCGTACACTCTCTCACACACACACACACACACACACACACACACACACACACACACACACACACACACACACACACACACAGAAGACATAACCAACAGACTCGCAAAAGGACACACACTAACCAAGCCGCTGAGGTATTCAGGTCACACCCACCCACCCACCCACACACACATACACACTCACACACACGTAAACTCGTTTGCCAGAGACTATTCGCAGAGCAGGTGGGATGAATTGAAAGGGACAGACAAAGCATTCACTGGGAGTGTGCGTGCCTGCCTCTGATTTCGGATGACATCCGCAATCTCAATCATCTGCCTCAAGGTCGCCCGTGTCTCTCAGCACCTCGCAATCGCCCCCTGGCAATGGACGGCTCAGCCCTCCTCTCAATAACACCAGCCTAAAACTGGAGTCTGGACAACACGTCTGTATCCACCCGCAGTACTGCTGACATCCAGGAGAGAGAGAGTCAGCCTGACGGAGCTCGCCTCGCAACGTTACCGAGCAGCGCAGGGACACGCCGGGAAACCAGCTTCCCGTCCGACACTGCGTGAAGGAGAGGAGAGGAGGGGCGCCACCTTATGGAGGATTCCCCGCAGAGCGTCGACACATGCAGGCCCAGCGTCGGCGCTCCATGTCAAGGCTTAGGCTTTAGGTCGTCCAGCTCTCTCCTCCACTTCCCCCAGCACTGTTTACTCTGCATGTGGTCCACCGGCCAGCCAGGGTGCAGCGGCTTAGGCCCAGCTACGACCTTCCCCATTCCCACCACTAAGCCCGTTAATGGTCCTAGTTTAGAGACGACCTGTCGATGACGTTCACATTGTCATACGGCACCCGACGGTCATTGTCTTGTCCGTCCCTGGCTTTGAGGGCTTTTCAGGGTCAGCTAACCCAATTAGTTGGGTAGGTATAGATAGAAGGGTTCCTTCGAAAAAAGCTAACAATGGAGGCTTTAGCTCCACGATTAGGCCTCGCTAAAAAAATCCTACCCCAGGCCTGTGTGCATTGCATTACAGTTGGGCCTTATAAGGCAGGTAGGCCGTATGTCATGCAGGCATAGAGCATACAGCACTGGCCAAACCAAGTGTAGCTGGCCCTTTCATCCACCTACCTGACTGCTTCTGGTCTCTGCTCAGCGGCTTAAGGCTCCCTTCTAAAATCAGCAGACAGGTGACCGAGAGACAATCCGAAGCAACAGGATTAGGCCGATAACGGCTACCGCCCCCTCCCCCTCCCCCTCTCCATTCCCAGAACGTAGCCAGGAGCACGGGAGATTAGGCTGCTAAACCAAGCGGTGGTGTGACAAATTAGCACTCTCCTAACCAAAGCACAAAGGTCAGCCCGTTTCTGAGGACCTGTTATGGCCTGGGCTACCTGTAACGTACAGGGTGGAAGCAAGGTCTTCAAAATACCAGGCCACTTCGCTGGTAGTGGTGCAGTGGAGGTACCAGCCAGGTATGAGAACATGGTGTGAATGTGTGTGTGCCCCCCCCCCCCCCCCCCCCCCCTCACCCCTACCGTCCCAAAGTCCAAGCAGAAAAATACCAATTAGGGTCTTCAGACAGAGAGTCCATTGTACGGCATGATCTCTTCAACACGTAGACCGTACTCCTCCAGTTTACACGCTGGCCCCGGTGCAGCCCACCTTTAAGGCTTTAGGCTGCTTACTTACCACAGGGCCCCCTTAGATTCCCTGAAAGTGGATGAACACTGCTTACGAGGAAATACATGGTCGTAGTGCGAGTCTCGAGACCAGCAGCACGCACTGTATGACTCAACGATGGCAGACTCTGTGGTGGACGTTACCGTCAATGGTCAACTGCTTTTTGGGTCTACCCACGAAAAGCCCATGCCCCCCACATAGCTTCATCTATCACTGATAAAAGCACAACATTGCCAGGCTCAGACCTCTTAGGCTGGAGGTAATTACGCTATTATAATCATATATAAATCCTGTTTAATTAAAAAAATTATTGGTAAAATGTAACCTAACTGCCTTTACGCTATTGACTGTCTGGAATATAAACTGAAGTATACCCTTAAAGTCATTGGTCATTTGTCTATCGTGGCTAGCATTGTAGTCTGGGGTTGACAAAACAAGGCTCATGGGCTAATGTGCGCTGGGAAAAATGTGACCACCCTAGACCAGCACATTTAAAGAGGACGTCCTGCGTGGTTTTGTGGTAGTGCGACACATCCGCTAAACTGCAATAAGGCATGCTAAAAATGAATGTCAAATGGTTAAGCAAAGCTGTCAGTTTATTAGCGTAAATTATGAATTGCTGTTATCTGATAGTGTACTGTAGGAATACAAATTCCGAGAGTTCTCTTTCACAGCCACATTGGAGGGCTAGTCTACATGAAAAGCAATATGATCTACATATACTTCGACCTATAGCCTTCTAATGTTGGAGGGAATCCTACGACAGCATGGGCCAGACAAGCCATGACCTCTCATCACAGGACTCAAAGAGACAGTTGGAATCTTCTCTGCGCTTCTAATGGACGCAGAGGCAGAGGAGGCTGCACGGGTTGAACTGAGACTCTGTGAGGTCTTAAACACGATACACAGCAGCCGGTGATAACTAAGCTTTCCTGCACCAGAGTTAAAGTTCCATGACAGAAGTTGTAGGGGAGCCAAAGACTTCAGTTGTTGCTGGTCGTACAGAGGCACAGACAAGAAAAGAATAATTTACCCATCTGAAAAGGTCAGAGACGTGATCAAATTACTGGCGCACTTAAGAAAAGTCAAAGTTTAAACTTAAATCATTAGTGCGAATGCAAGAAGGTTTCCGAAAGTTTCTTTGTAAATGTCAGGGGGTTAAATATGGCCCAGGTCTACAGGGAGGGGAGGGGAGCGGGTGGGTGAGCTCTCTAGAAAATGGATTTAGTAGTTTCACCAGGGTCAGGCTTCATCTAGCCAGGTCTAATAACAATATGGTACTGAGACGGCATGTCTGACTGAGAGGCCACTGAAGAGAAAGAACTATGGTAACTTTGTTGATTATGGTGTCCCGTGTCACAGTGATTGCCTTAACTCACAGCCGACATGGTACCCACTAGCCACTCCCTCCGAAGGGCAGCCAATGGTCAGATTACCACCTACAGACACCCATCCAACCACCCACTGACAAAGACAATCACATACAAACAAAATAAAACGTCCAACGCTCTGCCTTACAGATACGAGATATGAGAACTACTCTCTGGAACAAAAGGCTTTCTATGAGTATGAAGAGCACACTACCCTAATCTAGACCTTATTTACATCTATAACAATATCGTATCATTCAAGAATGAATATGAAGGCACGCACACGGCAAACAGGAAGTATAAGGTCATTGTTCTCACAGAGTACTGAGTAACCTTTAGTTTCAACTTCAGATAATGCTTTATGTGCAGTGAGTTAATATAGGCTCCCCCATCAGTTCTTTAAGATATAAAGGGAAAGCATGCACTGGTGAACTCTGGACATACAAAACCTATATTAAAAGTACCATATTTTTATTCAAATGTAACAGGCAAATAAGGTTCTCATTTGAATAACGGCAGTTAGTCATAGCTGCAATCGTTTAGTGATGTGATGGATATTACAAAACCAAAGCAATAAAACGTCTAATTTTCACTTCTGAGTTGCAATGCTGTTTCAAACCAGGAGCATAGTATGCATGCTACTCTGAAATAGATTAATAGCAAACTTAAGTTAGGTAAACAAAAGCTTGTATACAAGCTAGAGTAACTGGTAAAGTCTTGCGTGCCATAGCGGAAATAGGCTACGTTTTTATTTTTAATCGAAGTTTAAGTTGTCGTGGAAACAGATAAGACAGCCAAGCTAATCCATTCAATGAAGAGAGTCAAGACCATAGATGGTCCAGCCACTGACAGAGTGTAAACTGTGATGAGCTCATGTAACGTTGTCCCTAACTTAAGTATCATAAATAAGCGACATCAGAAGGCCAATCAAGAGTCAAGAAAATAAACGATACCAACCATCCTTTCAATTGATGTTAGCGGATTTATATAACATAGTACTTTTATTTAATTGGGCTTAATTTACTACTCTATTTATGGACAGCTATAGCTAGATATAGCTATTTTAGCCCACGTTAGCCAACAAAGCAGTACAATCGGTCACGGCCAGTGGCTAATCTTTGTGACTCCCAAAACAAAAGCATCCCTTGAGAAAAGTGCAACAAAAGCGCCATCAATTCGTATTTGTAAAATATTTAATATGTACTCACAGTCCTTAATAGGGGTCTCATTTGCTCACTTGGTTCCTCCATGTCACCTCTCGCCTTCTGCCGGGAGATTCACCGGGAGCCGGTTGGTGTACTTACTTATAGTAAACTGAAACGAAGACTTGATGCGCCTCGCTAATGTATGGAAACGGTAAGCAGACGAGGTTATGTGATTGATAGAATTGTGAACCATTAGACTTTCTAACACTGGCATGCACAACCAATTAAAATCAAGAGAATGTAGATGGGCGGAGCAAATGTCTCTCCTCCAGGGCGCGTTGTGACAACCGGTAGGAAAAAACGTGGTATGGAAGATATGTGGTATGAAAAACGTATCTCGATTGTAGCCTGTATGAAATCGTTATTCTTTGCAAACACATGATCACAAATAGTAATATAATAGGACCCATTTCTATAATATATTCATTTTCAAATCAGTGACGATTCCAGGATTTTAAGGTCACCTAATCACATACCGAATTCAACTAGATTTGCGACAGTAAAACGTGGGTTTAGTGGTTATATATTTTAGGGGGAAACAAGGTATAATAAAATGCTTTTGGTATATTTTCATAGTCCTCGGTCAGTTATTTTGCAATATTTGATTCTAACCAGCAGGTGGCAGCCTAGTATCAAGCTAGGAGAAACCCAGCTGAAACAAAGGAAACGTGGGATCCCAATAGAACAAAATCAACTTTCACTGATTTATATGTGCTACACTTAATATGTATTACACACAGTTCATTTCGATACTGATGCTAGATCACATAATGCTTAAGCACGTCTCCTGCACTTCACAATGATGCCCAAAATACAATACCCTGCCCCAGTGTGCAAGCTTTTGCTTTAATTAAATAACATGTAAAAAAAAACTCCTTCATGTCTGTCACAATGTTTCAGTGAGTATATAGCAAAAGATACATATTTACCATCTTTGACCCAGAAAGACACAAATGTTTCTCAACCAGAGGACTTGACATTTAACCCCATATTTCTTTTTGCTATGAACTAGATCAATATGCACATACATGGATGCACAATAGCAAACATACATCATTGCAACCCCCACTCCCTTCCCCAATGATAAAGGAATTTTATGAACAAGCTCAAGTTGCCAAACCAATTTCAACAGAGTTGACGAGAAACTGCCTTAAAATAAACCCTTCCCCCCTCCCTCTCAAACCCTCTCCAAAGGCATAATCACACATCAGCTCTGAAATAGAACTCAGCGAGGTGGGAGATCAAACTATCACCTCTTAATTGTACTCAGAGTCTTAAAGACGGAAAGAGCCTATTAGCGCTCAAAAGAAACATGCCGAGTGCCGCTCTTCTAGCATGTATCTGCAGAATACATCTGGGAGATGAGTCAGAAGTATTCTGCAGATGGAGGCTACCGAGGCCTTCACTTGTGCTGCCGGCAGTCACTTGAAAAGATCCAATCAGTGACACCTCAAAACACGGCAGGGCAGAAAATAAAGTTTGCGCTCTCTCTCAAACAAACACCAGTGGGGTGCTTCATTGTTCTGTGTCGCGTCAGCAAGAGGCAAACCAACAAGGTCTTTATTTTTTTCTAATTCATTAAGAATTCTCCTGCAAAGTACACCCTTGACGCGAGGCAAGGGTTTAGTGGTGGAGTGTGCCTCTGGGCCTTCTGCGGGTGTATCGGTCCAAATCCCATCTTCTGCATTCTGTTGATATTCTCGCTCATCATTTTCTTTGCAATCTTCATTGCACTATTCAAGCCCAAGAAAACATTGAAACATGATCAAAAGGATTGTGTGCTTTAGTTCCCATAATTCAACGTAGAGTGGAATCCATTAAGGAAATCTATAAACATATGAGTGTCAAGGAGTAGGTGTTCTGGAGCCCTCAGTAAGAGAAACACTCTCGAGTGTCTAACATGCCGGCCAGCCAACACATATTGACCACGGCATGTTTTGTGCCAGGGGCGTCAAAAGGGAGGAGCTCCCCTTTTCTCCCTGAAGGCCTCTGAGATGGTGTTGTTCTTCCGGTGGTGAAGGGGCGAGGAGCCAAGGGGCAGAGGAGAATGGGAAATTCCCAAATCTGTCGGAGCGCTCCAGCAAAGTGCCAATGCATTGATTTTGACTGCCGATATTTTCCAGTCGGCCGCCTCCTCCTGACACCGCTTGGGCCCCCAACCCCCGCCTGCCTCCAGTGACCAACCCATACACATGGTGTGGTGGGAGCTCCAATGGCCATGAAGCCCACTGCTCTTCCCTGGGGGGGCTGAGTGAGGGGGTAGCATGGAGAGACCAGTGAGGTGTACCCAAATCGGCTGGCGTTGGGGGGGGGGGGTCCTACCAGTTGAAGTGTGTCCCACCCACCCCCTATCCTGAGGGCCCCACATCAGGGGTCTGAAATCAATGCGCTGTTAAGTGCAGCTTAGCTGCGGGACACTGGCTCTCTCTCTCTCTCTGCGTATGACATTAGCCACACATTTGCAATCGAAGGGAATCCAAAGACACCGTCGCAGAGCCCCGTCGCCACGCTCTTCCCCCTCTGCACCTCTGAATTCTCCTGCAATACTCTAAAGCCCATTGCACAGTGCTGGGCCCTTGTCCAGACTCATTGGGACTGCGTTCACACGTATAGCTGCAACCCCTCGCTCCAGACACAGCCCACTCCTCCCCTTCTGGTGACAGACGAGCCAGTCTTGGACTGTTAATGGTCTTGTTGGTCACTTAAGATGTGGTGGTATGCTGGAAAGCATTTAGCACTTGCAAAGTGAAGACACTGTTCAGTGTCTCACATACACTACACCCAGCTTCGTTTGAGGGAAATGTTTGTTTAGTGCTTTTGTTTTGCTCCAATTGAGGGAAATGTTTTTAGTGCTTTCATTACTGATGGATGCTTCAAGGAGATCCTGGGGACTTCACTGTTATGGGGATCGATTTTCACAGAACCAATTTTTCTGACCATAGAACCACACTTATGAGTGTATTCTACTTCCATATCAACTTTGTCTGTAATCCTTGTGTCCAAAGTGTATTTGCTCTGCACTGTGTCATGACTGTCAATATTGTATGTCCGTGCCAGCTTCTTGGTATGTATGTGTGGTGGTACAATAATGTGACTGAGCTTTTCTGAGTAGTTTGCTGGTATTACCAACTGCCAAATGTAATCTGATACTGGGGTTTCGACAATTTTTAGCTTAAATTAAATTAATTATGAATTAAAAGCGATCATTCATTGTTTTATTGTTTAAGAAGCATGACTATTATTTAACACAATAACACTATTATAAAAAAAAGTATGAAATTGTAGGACACTTAGATGGTAAAAGTAAA
Source organism: Galaxias olidus (assembly GCA_026901105.3). Lineage (NCBI taxonomy): Eukaryota > Metazoa > Chordata > Actinopteri > Galaxiiformes > Galaxiidae > Galaxias > Galaxias olidus. The sequence goes on from JAPMUY010004686.1 coordinate 144,596, forward strand.
TTTTTCTCAGTATATAGAATTGACACTTGGAATAGTTCAGCAGCATAACACCAGCTTGACCTTCGTCAACGTTAATATTTCATCTAAAAGAAATGGTAAATGTCTCAAAGAGGAAATTCTCTGTCATTTTTTACTAATCTGGTTTATGTGATCGCTGTCTCCAGCTAACTTCTACCCTGGGGGCGGCTTAGAAAACCTTGACCCAGTAAGGTGTCTGCCGGCGGGCCCTCTCCCGTCGTGAGAGCAATGATAGTGTGTGACTGGAGGTGAGGAAACAGCCCCAGGACCTAAGCTGATCTTTGCTTACATGTCAACCCTCCTTGGGTGTCTTGTCTCAGTCAGCTCTGGCTTGGCCTTCTCTTTCTGGAGTCTTGAGCTGTGGTACTGAGGGCCTAGAGGGAGGCCAAACACAATTTGGTCTCTTGGATACCCGTGGATTTACTTTATGACCCTTCAGTGTAGACGTTTACGTGGGCTAATAAAGCAGATGTGAGCGATATTCCATTGAATTCTGTTCAGGGGTTTTGGATGACAATGCCGTCCACAGAGGAGACTATTAGGCCCTTTCTGGTTTTCCTGTGAGCATTTTCCCAATGCGCCCGTCTCTTTTATGGTCAACGATGTCTGGCTTTGTGGAAGCATGCTGCCGAGGTGTCTATTGATCGCTGTACTTCTTGCATGAATGGCTGAGAGTGGCATTCTATCGACTTGTTGGAGTTCCGACTTGTCGCGGACGCTCCCATGGCTCACTCTTGTTTTGTTCAGGAGAAAGATCCATAAAGGAAGGGAACAGTGAGCGATTAGAGGGGTGCCCACGCTGCAGGCAACACCGGATCAGACAAGAGACAGACGCTCAAGCATTACAAGGCTTGTAGGGGAAGCATCCCGAAACAAAAGCTGCTCATCGGCTGCTCCTTTTCCCAGTCCCTCTGGCGTGCCTCCCCCATACTCTCTCGTCTGATGTTTTCTAAATGCATAGTAACTCAGGGGCTGTGACATCAAATACGTACTAAGATGCACAGCAAAGGCATTTGTTTTTCATTTAAGCAAACACATTGACCCTTTTAAGCCATTAGTGAAAAAGTACTGATACATTAATAAAAAAAAAAGTACATTAACAGGATAATTTGAGGCTAAATGCAGTTCTTCAATAAAATTATCTCAAGGACCTTGTGGTCATGATTGCTGTTAAGTCAATGCTATCTTGTTGCCTGGCCTGCCAGCCTACTAGTTTTGTCAACTGTTGCACTTAACAGCCACTGGTGGGCAGAAGTCCACACAGGAAGAGAAAGTCTCATTGGCTGCTTCAATACCGTTTGGGTTAAGCGAACACAGAACACCCCCCCCCCCTCTCTCTGAGAGGCCAGAGCAATCAAGAACTCTACCTCGTTAGGAAAGGTGTTAATTGGACTTAGTCTAGAGTCCTAGGCTTCTGTCAAGGAGTCTGACAACAGAATTAATTAGAATTGCTGGAGTATTTAAATTCATATGGGAGTATAGCAGGAAGAGGAGGACTTGAGGTGTTCTACTAACGAGTGGATAGCGTCAACTGCCCGTTTGAATGTTTTGACTTTTCAGTTCATGACTCGATATTTCGAGATTATTCTTTTCACTTGGTGCTTGGTGATATTTGTGTAAAATACACATTATGGAGATAAGATGTTAAGTCAACTGATAGTGAATCAGATTTTGTAATTGTTTTTCATTTTATCTTGTCATTATATTGACATTATAGCCTATATTTTGAACAAAGAGAAGCTCCTTCAGGTGGGTTAAATTTAGATTTGTGCAACTGCTTAAAATTCTACTCAAATTTAATTTAATATATTTCTAACTTAACTTGGATTGACCTTTATATTGGTACGATAATAGTTTTCATAGAATAAAGTAAAAGGGTTTTTAAGAAGGCAGTAAGGTTCTATACAGCTGATTTTCTTTCTCCGATCGTTTGTATTAGCGAATCAGAATCCACGCGTATACGACAGATGTGTTAATCATATTTAAAAAAAAATGGGGAAAACACCACCTTTTATCATGAATTTGGAAAATAACCAATTGTGCCGCTCACGCACAAACTATATGGTGAAACGTAAACGAGAAAAATATTCGACGAACATCTTCGTGTGAGAAGACGCCGTTAACGCGTGATGTTATATTATCAGCAATTTTACTCGAATTTTTTGTGATGGACTGGCTTTATAGCATTTTATATATATACAGGCTATAACAAATGTTTCCTACAGAGGGGTATATATCGCATGAACAAGATAACCTCAAATGTGTCAAACCTTTGAGTTAGTTCTGTTGCTTAGACTTATGGGCAAATTAATGACTGACTAATTATTGGTAGGCAGCCATTCGGTTTTTTTCTAGTTTTTTTTTTTTTATCTTACGGCAATAATTACCCGCTAAACGCTGTTTTCACATATGCTATGTGATCCTTAAAATGCGAATACATTTTGAACAATTATGTAATCTAATTCGAAGGAAAAAACATCACGAAATATTCTAAATAAAATAATAGCACCAATATTTGCCTAGTAGAACGTAACAATACATTTAAAAAAAACTATATAGGCTTGCATAAATTTTACATTTTATGAAATATTTCAATAATGTTGTATGATTTTGCCTATAAGTTTCAGTTTTTTCTTTTTCTTTTTTTTTTAACCGACATTTAGTTACATTTAGACAACGCCTTATGAAAAGTGGTTTTTTATTACCCATTTCATAACACCTTCATGAAGACAATTTGTACAAGATACATCACATTATAAAGTGCACAAATACTGTACAGCTAAAGGACATTAAATAAACTTCACATTTGTAAAAAATTAAAAAGTAAAAAAAAAAAATATACATAACCTGGGACAGCTTTAAAAACCAACAATTTTCTCACAATGCATGTGTGTTCAGGTATGTGACAAGAATTAGGAATCTGGGCTAGGGAAAGTAAGTAACCATGGGGCAGCTTGCAACACTAAGCTTTGGCACCTTTAGATAAAAGTCAACAAGTTAAGGGCAGAGAGGGGGGAAAGGAGAGCAATTAAATGAGATAAAAAATAATGGTACATTTTCAATAAATACAGTCTTTACTAGGGGCTGGTGTAGAAAGCATAGTAACCCATGCCTTTAGGGTTGTCCTTGTTGAACTCCTCAGTGGTCAAGTCCTCACACTTGATGGTGGGAGAGTTCTCTGTGCTGGACCCCCCGGGGGACATCCTGCGCCTCTTGCACACCATGGAGTAGACGCCCGAGTCAGTCGAGTCCACGGACTTCAGCGAGTGGGCCGTCTCGATCCAGGTGGAGGAGGCCGTGGTGGTGGTGCTGTCCTCTGGCAGCTTGTCTTTGGACGCTAGCGGGTCCTCGCTGTAGGCCGGCGGGCTGGGCCGGGGGGACCAGGGCAGGCCCGTGGTCATCTTACGCTGGTAGGTACCTCGGGTGCCCCAGCCGGCTGCCATTGAGGCGAAGGCAGAGTCCGGGTAGTAACTGAGGGCGTGTGATGTGGGCAGAGGCAGGGGCTTCATGCCGTAGGACAGCAGGCTGCTGGCGGAGTAGTCATTGTCGTACGACAGGTCCAGCTTGTTGGCGCCCGCCTGCTGGACGGGGGTGACGAACCAGCGCTGGGCGGAGGCGGCGGCTGCAGCGGCATCTTCCCCCTGGGGCGACAGGAGGCCGTTGGTCTGGGGCACAGCCCGCTCGCTGGTGTAGAAGCGGTTCTGGGGCAGGTTGTTGACAAACTGGTCCTGGAAGAAGGGCTGCATGGCGTAGCGAGCACCAGGCACAATCTGGTGTGAACGCGGGGAGTCTGTCGGGGAGGGGGTCAGCCTGTCATTCTCGGGGGCCGTGTACATCCTGTGGAATAGGAAAGAGGGGGAGATCAAACTGCCATCAGCAGTTGCAAAGGCAAAGCAAACAAATGAATGTGGAGGCGACGTGGTGAGAACGGCCCAACCGCAAAGAGCCGCCCAAAAACATGCAAAGCCACTTACGAGTCATAGTTGTCCCGGAAGCCTTTTGCAAAGGGGTTGTGATCAATCTTTAGCTGTGTGATCTAAAAGAAAAACATACTAATTCAATAATTCAGCAATGCAGACAATAAATATACAATCTAAATTAAAATCAATGAACTTGAACTTTATCCTAAACTTACATCTGTGTTCTGGTAGGCTGTGACAGCGATGAACTGGTTCTCTGGGAAGGTGAAGGTCTGTGTCTTGGCCTCACTGCTGATGTCCTCCACTCCGTCCTCAGTCACCTCCACTATGTGCAGCCGAGGCTGGTACTTATGCAGAGACTGCAGGACGATCATCTGCCAGACACAGAAATGGTTTGTGATTAGTAAAATCATGTGTCTAAATCTATAGGCCTAAGGATTGAAGCTTAGATTTTGAAAATCGGTTGCACACTCAAGGTGTCATATGAACTACAAAATTAAATACTTGTACAAATGTATATTTAATTTATATTTAGGAAATGCAGTAAAACATAGTCTTTTGAAGCAAACAAAAAAAAGTAGGCTATACAAATTATTGTTGAAATACCAGACATTAGCCTAGTGTATTTGTTGTCTATTTACATATCCTCACCTGTGTATTGTTGTTGTTAGCACCCTTATTGTTGGTCAGCTTAAGCTTGCCAAAAGAGATCTCTTGTCTCATCCAGTGAGCCCCAGTGTTTGGAGACTCTGGATGGACATACATCTTGTTACCTGCAATAGAGATAAGAAAAAAAAAGGATAGATTGAATTAAAATACAATTTAGGACAAACAATGCCTCAAGGCATGATCCTAGATTTGATTACCTGGGGAACGGGGTCCTGGTTATTAATTAAAAGTTAACCACTGTCAGAACATAGCTACATCAAATGCAATGTAAAATGTTTGATTAAATAAGTCTAATAGTTATTTTGTTATAATTATGTTTGTAAATGCTAAGTTAAATTAACATTGACCCATCACTTTAGAGATCTTTACAGTCCCCTTCAACATTTTCAGTGTCATCCTAATTAAACGAAAGATTAAACACAGAATTCCTTTATGCTTAATTCATACATTTTATTTAAGTCGTATTTTGCCCCCTTTTTCTTCTATATTGTGTAATTTTATTTTGCAGTACATTGACAACAGATTGAGTTGCTGGGTTTTGCGTTATGTAAGTAAAACTAAACCAATAATAAATAAAACGCATAAATATGTTAAATTGTGTAAAAGCAACTTGACGGCGCATCTATCCGCAAAATATACCGGATTTCCTCTGCATATCTGCAGAAGGGCCAACATCGTCTTCCAATATTGTTTTAACGCATTGATTGAAAATAAATTAATTCTAGTGTCTATTTAGCAAATTAGCAACAATGTATAGTTATGTTTTTTTTCTTCTGATAAACTAAATCGAAATGAAGGCTATTCATATTTCTCTAAGAAAACAATCAATAAAAAAAAAATCAATCATTCATTCCCGAAATGTACCCCCTCCCGTTTGTAATAGGCTATGCCCTTAAGTTCAAAGACAACATTTTCAACTCACCCTGCATGTTATTGTCTGCTTTCCCACAAGTGACCCACTTTCCTCCTTGGAATCGCCAGTGGTTTGGATCAGCCAAAACAACTTCAACAAACACGTTGTAGTGCGCTGTCAAATTCAGCCCCGTGATGTTGAAGCTGAGGAATGGAAACATTCGCCTGGAAAGAAGAACAAAACAATAGTCTGAAGAGCGGATTCTGGAATAATTAAACACCTTTAAATTACGAAAATGTAGGCTACCATTCACCATTTAAAATTAAGGAAAAATAAACTGAACGAGTGGGTTACAGTGCAACACCTAGGTCCACTAGACGAATTGTGTTAAGAATCATGTTCGTATACAATTTGGTGCCCGACAGTAGATCTCGGCTAGTCAGAATTTTAAACCAAACCGCTGGCAGTAAAACGATATACTTCAAGTATCACAATGCACAACTAGGCCTACAAACATTAGGTTTTCTATTTTCCTACCTGCCCTGTTTGGTGATGATCATTTCAGTCTGATGTCGGTGAAACTTGAGCCACAAGGGCCGGTTGCAAAGATACACCTGAGCTCTCGCCCCGGCTGCAGAACCTGGGAGAGACATGGAGCCGATGCTCGAACCTGTACCGGGATAAGATGGATACAGGCAGCCTGGACCCTGGCCGAACTGGTACCCTGCACTTCCAAACTGGCTCCGACTAGTGCACACGGAGGATGAAAAGCCCGTGGGTGGTAGGACCGATCCGTAATGAAGAGAGGCCGAATACCTGGAGCTGTTTGACCCGCTATACACTGAACCAGTTTGTCCTGCGTAAGGAAAGAGGGAGCAAGGGTTCGCCACTTCTGAACTTGTCTGAGACGACGAAATGAAGTATCTATCAGAACCAAGTTCGTCTATATTGTAACGCCGGGCACTCGCCATGTCATCCTCGCCGAGGACCGGTGAGCCTTTTCTTCCATCAGGGGCAGTTTTAGTCCCAGTAAAGGTGTCACCCTCTCCCTCACCCATCATCGTGCTTCCCACTCCACTTAAATATTTCTTCGGACCGTTAGAATCGGATTCCGTCCGCTCGATCTCTTGATATTCAATCTGTGATGATCCCGGGCTGTTATTTGCACTGTCTGACGACGAAAGATTGTAAAACGTCTTAGGTAAATTGATGGCTGTGCTGGGGAGAATATTCTCTAACTGCATTATTTAATTTAATAACTACGCGGTAAGGCTCCAAAGAGGCAAGACGCAACACCACTGGCGCCCTGGTTGTCTATGTCCTTTGAGCAGGTCCCTCTCCTATCAGTGAGATTGACCCTCTCAGATTTACTGCGTTTTAGCTCAACTCCGAATATGAACTGCACAGGGATTGTTCAGGGGCTCTTATAAGATCCACTTCTTCACCCACCCAACTCACAAAAAACGAAGGGGGAGGAGCTTTTGGGGACTTGGAATAGGCTACTTCTATTTTCAACAGTCGAACTCACTTCTAATTCAATTATCATTTACTCAGAAATCATCAAACAGAATCAACACTAAATACAAAACGAATATGTATTTTTTTCTGTGTAAATTATAATTAATTGAGTATTAAATCATTACAATGTTTAAGTATATAATACTGTGGGCTCATACTTATTGCTGTTTGTGAAGGTTTTGATTATTGCAGTTACTTTCAAGTCAATGCAATAGATCGTCGTGGAAAATCAAAAGAACTGTGTTTCTTAAATTACAAAGCGGCCGTGGCTGTCTGGTGTGCCATCATGTGCTAAACTTGGATACAGTTTCTGTGTGGATTTATATTTCGTTTGACACATAAACTTAACTTTGCGTTTATATTTCCCAAATAAGATAATGGCGTTTGAACTCACCAAGCCTTCTGAAATCAATAAAAAATCGAAACAAATATCTTCACAAACAATTGTATTGAGTAATCAGATGGCACGTGCGCTAAATTGTTGCCCATTTCAACCCTTAATTGACAGTCTCCTCTTAATTTTTAATGACCATATCCCTTTCAAATATTAATTCACAATAATTAACACTTATATAATTCGGCCACATCTTATATATTCTGTCCTTTTAAAACGCCTGACATTATTTTTGTCCTGCTAAACAAAAAAAAGCTAAAGCAATAAGTAGACAAAACTAAGTAAAATGAATGCAACTGTTATGGCTGATCGAGTGGTTTTGAAAGCGTCCATTTCAAAACCTCACTAACAAAAATGTATTTAATGTCAATGGAATAATATTGAACTATATCCATAAAAATAAGCAATTTAGGCCATAGAGTGAACAAATATTTACACTTAAATGGCTAAAGATAAACATTTTATAATTTGTCAAACATTTTATAAATGTTTGAGTTGCTTCTCTAAAATCCCCAAAACGGACAATTAGACAATTTCCATCGAAACCGGTGAAAGGACACATAAAGACAACCCTGAAAATACATCAGTATTAGCATAGTAGGCTGGATTTGGAATACAATATGCCATTGTGTATTATAGTGCAGGCCGACTTTATCAAATGTGGTGCAGCATCAGACAGTATCAGTATCAGTTGCACCGCGATATATTCTCCTGCAAGGAAAATATTTTCATCATACCCTACATCTTATCTGCTTATACAGGTGACATTTAATAATTAAAAGTAATTTAAATCATTTTCGTATAGTGCAGAAAATAACACAAACACATCGACACATGCGCGAACAAAATGAACAATAAATATTTACCAACATAGAGCATTTTTCTAAGAACTATCAAGTTAAGATGTCCTAAAGTAGATTTCATGTAGGTGCTAATGTGCTGGCCAGCAACCTTTTCACAATGTGCCAATCAGTACAGCGCACTCTAGTGACTGCTGACCGCTATGCATTTTTTATTTCTATTTACATTTTTTGCGGATTTTAATAATAACACCAAAAGGTGTCTATGCAACCCCAAAATAGATAGATTTATAGTGGTTAGATTATGACAGAAAATAATTTGTGTGTGTGTGTGTGTGTGTGTGTGTGTGCATGCGCGTGTGTGTAACTACCACCTCAGACACGAACCCCATCATGTGTCTCTCACCTAGCAACCCACTGTCAATGGACTTCAAGCCCATTGGGCAGCTCAAGGAGCATACTTTTAAACTAAACTGAAAGATTGTTTTAGGGAAGAGTGTAAATAGTCTGCAAAAAAATTAAATGTATGTGTATTGTACATTTGTGTGTATGTGTCCATCTAAGACATGTCTAGAGTTGAGCTGGGGGCAGAGGTGAGAGAATTTGGGGAAAAGGGATTCAAATCTGTGAAAAGCTGGGGGAGAGTGCCCGGCTGGAAGCAGATTGGCTGGTGGCAGGAATGAGGAGGAAAAGCTGCCTGCGGAACGCTAGGGGAGTAGATCAAGCTCTGGTCCCTGCATGACCAAGATGTCAGTCAAAGGGCAGACGCAGGCAATACACCTTCTTTCTCTTTGACTCTCGTTCTGGCAATGAACAGTCCGGCATCTTTCTCAAAAACACATGCACCTGAAAACGACCACATCTATCACGAAGGGATTTGATACAAGCCACCTCCTCACTCCTCACCAAATGTCCAATGCTTCAGGGGGGACTTACAAAAATGTGACACTCGAGAGTTGCATGTGGCTAAGGAGTAAGGGTGAAACAGGGTGACTGGAAAATCAATAATTTGCTTTTAGACTGTCTCCAAATCATGAGGGACAGTTAGTCTTGAATGTTCTCAGACATACAAGTCTCAGAGGCCTGAGAAGTGACAGAACAATTAGTACAGAATGCTAACCAGCTTTTTTGGTGTGGAAAATGGGAGTAGAGCTATGTGGTAAGAACTGTGGTGTAATAGGGACATCATGATAACATAGATTGCAGTGGTTACCCCCGCGCCCCAATACTTATTTTAGGTGCTTGATTTGTTCATGACCTGTTGTAGAGCACCCCTTTGCTAATACACACACACACACGCGCGCGCGCGCGCGCGCGCACGCACGCACGCACACACACACACACACACACACACACACACACACACACACACACACACACACACACACACACACACACACACACACACACACAGAAACAAAAGCGGGGAGAACAATGGCACCATGCCCTTGCATTCAGTATGCCCTCTTTACCTGTAGTGATTGGAACTCAGATACACAGTCTTGCCAACTGTGTAAAAAATAATACAGTATGTGTTGTCAGTTAATCAGGCTACACTACAGTTAGGCTACAGGCCCACATAGGACAGCCAGCTGGAGGTCACGGATACAGGCTGTCAACACCTTGTTAGCATACATCTCCCACTAGCTTACAAATATAGTTCTAGCATAAAAGACATTGAGGCAAATTTTAAGTTGGTCTCCAACATTCTCGTTAATTTTAAGGGATAACTTGATCACCAGGTATATATATATATATATATATATATATATATATATATATATATATATATATATATACATATATATATATATATATATATATATGTATATTGTATTGTAAAGCTTATATAAATTATTTCCAAATGGATCATTATACTTTACAGCCATGCTTCACAGATGATTGCACGTGGCAGGAAACTCAATAAAACAACAAACAGTGTAAACACAGTAACGCTGTTTAATGCCTGTGAACATCTTGCAGCTTGAAATCTCGGACTTTTCCGAAAGGACTCTTGGCTACGTGGATGCCGTTTAAGAGTGAGCAAACAAAATAAAAGTGATTTATAAAGCACCTATAAATAAACTAATTCCAAATGAGGTGGATGTTTTGGTCGACTCGTAAAAGAGCTCCCGCTTCTGACCTGTCAGCATGTTCCTTGACCACCCATAAAATTCCAAGTGTGTAGAAGATGACCTCTCATGGCTAGAGGCCAGGGCGCGCACTACAGGGAAAGGGAAGTCTTACCATATTGTTGTCAGGGCAGATCATCAGCAGAGCACATGAAAGGAATACATTCCGGGTTTTATGTGCCACGGCGGCTGCTGAAGCCTTTGCTCGACAGTGAATTCATGTAGCCCATTGCAAGGATTAATAACGCTGGTCTCATTAGTGATCCTCGCGACCGAGACCCCTGGTGTGAAGGGCGCTGGGAAAAGAACCAACTGCAGCGCGCGCCAAATCGAACCTGCTATCCTTCGCAAATCACCATCTTTTCAAAGAAGTCGTTTATTGTAAACAATTTATTTAGCAAATGTATCCAAGACACCACGTAGTATATTTTCCAGTGTGGTGGAATTGCAAACACATAAACAAAGCAAACTTTATGCAACTAAAGCTTATGTTACAGACATGCTGTTATTTTCAAAAGTAGGGTAGTGACAGGTTTCATGAATTTCCATTTGCTTACATATTGCTTTCATAAATACTCTTTTGTAGATAGCTTGTCATCCGTTTCTTATGTCCTAGTGCTAGTTTTAGGCAGCCCTATTTCGTTTGGCATTGAATTGTAGATCATTTATTTGCAGCAACCCTCCTATATGTCTAAAACTATGAATGATTTTCACTGCCACATTTCACTGGCAGACATAAATCTGTTAAATATTTCTTTTATTTTGCTATGCAGGTAAGCTATGCAATTCAAATCGAATAACCATGGGAATTCTCTGGATGAGCAGCACAGTGCAAGTAATGTTAAGTCTGAGTGTCTAATGCTACATTGATAATAAAACAAAATGCATAATATAATGGGATCCTTAACAGTCAGTCAACAGATACGCTTCAGTGTCAGCATGCTGTATGTGCATGTCTTATTTGTATAAATATGCATCTGTTTGTCTGTGAGTGAGTGTGTGTGTTTGTGTGTGTGCACACACACACACAGCCATGCCTATGAGTTTGACTTTATGAATGATGGAGGGGTGGATTACTGCATCAATGTGTCTGGGGAGTTCAATTCCATGTTATGAGAAGGTTTACTGGGAGCAAAAATAATCCACTGTAAAATTCTAGAAAAGTAAGGTGCGATGTCTGCCTTCAAGAAAATGGCTTTGAGCGCCTGCAGAAGGTATTTGATCCTCCCAGGCATGCTAACATGATTTTTTAATTACTGCATTATGGGAAGTGTCACCCCGAAGGCTCTTGGGGAAAAAATGAACAGGTACACAAAGCAAGGTTCCTGAGCAAGTGTCAGGCTTCTACAGCCTTCAATATTTGTGACTCCCCAAAATTTCGTCTTGAATGTCTCACAAAAGTCACAATAGTCTGCATTTTTAAACAAATAGATGTAGTTTTGGGGCAATCGTGACTGTTTAACGATAAGCTGGTTTTATGAACAGAGTCAATCTGAGCATTTAAAAAAATCTAAACAAAAATTGTGTTTCAAATTAAGGTTATCACTCCAAAAGTTCTTTTAATGTACAGTTTCAAAATCAGGATATTGTTAAATAAAAAAATAATGCTTTTGATTCAGTAAAGGCCATTGGCATTTAGTTTTGTATGGTTCTTTTTTACACCAAATTCAGAAAACCTCGTTTTGAAATATAAATTAAAGGAGATTCAGGGAAATTAATATGAGCATAGCAGTTATTACTGAAAGTGTGTCAAGTGTACATTAATTTGTAATCACTATTTTAGTTGGAAGTAAATACTTGTTGAAATTGTTATGCTTAAGTAAAATATATTTGAACCTAGATTGAAAATGGCTTTACCAAAGAGAGACAAAGTCTACTTGGTTCACATAAATGAGAAGATTTTTGCACAATCCTCATTCATTTGTTTGCATTATTATGATCTAACAATTTCCACGAGTGGTTTAAATAGAGTATGGCATTTGTTTTTTCCGGTTATGTTATGAATAGAATTTTCTTTATCTTTAGGTGAAATTTAAATATTTTTCAGTGAAACAAGTATTCAAGACAAACATGTATAGCAATAATGAAAATGACAGCTGCAGAGGAATTAATTAGATCAATAGACGCTTAATCTCATAACTTTCTAATACGTCATCATTTATTTACCAGTTCCCCATTATGTTTTGTTCATATGTTTTTAGTTTGGCCTTCAAGCATTCTTGCTTGTAATGATTCTAGTTAGAACTTAAAAATACTTAGCAAATGTGTACTTTTGGATAGAACCATTTGATTTCTCAGGCTTCTCTAAGGTTAATTAAATATTAATAGTGTACCACTATTTCTTAATTGATATGTATTATAATAAGAAAACTCCTCAATACGGACATAATTGCTTCTTGCTTTCAGACTCATGTCTCTTGATTTTCACACATGCACAGTGGACAGCGAACCTTTTCCCTTTCTCTCAGAGTGTCATGGGGAAAACATGTCGCTTTGTGACACCAAAGTGGATGCCAGTCCTCTGGCCCCTGCCTCACCCTCAGCCCCATTTGAACATCAACCCTGGGTGACCCATTTCTCCCATCCCAACCCCTCCGAACCGAACGGGGAATCGACACGAGGGGCCCGGCCAAATGGCAGGTGCTAAAAGTTTGACAGTGCAGGGCTGGAAATACGTGTTTTCTGTGGAACGTGAGGCGTAAGGAAAGGAGGGGAGGGTGGCTGAGTTGTATCGACTCAACATCAGGATGGGAGCCTGGAGGGGAGGGCGGGGTGGGGGCGGGGGGGGGGCACCCCGGGCCAGCCAACCACAGTCACAGGACCACGACAGCGCAAACGGTGCGCAGCACACCCGCGGTACTCCGGCCCTCAAACACTATCTGTGCCGAACAAGGGCAGCTTTTATCACATTGCCGAGCCTGACTCAGAAACTGCATTTTGGTTCCTCCTTTTTCTTTTTTTTTCTTTCTCTCTCTCTCCTCTTTCTTGGACGAGGGGCCGAAACAGATTTACACCACAGGAGTACTCCACCGCCGCCGCGTGACTGCTGCTCCCGCCTCAGTGTGGTTAAATCAGTGAGTCAGAAGTGAGGGTGTAGAGTTTTTAACACTTCTCTCTCCTGGTAGGGAAGCTTCTAGAGGCAGCACGGAGGAAAGCCCTCGCCTGACGACCAGAGGCATATGCTAGCGGGAGGGAATGTTACTGTAGACAGGCTTCATGGCGAATAGCTAACCCCCATTGCGGAGTTGTGAGCTGGCCATGGGAATCTCTAGACGGCACTCAGAACGCCAGACGCACCCGGATCCCAAAGGGCACACTACTGTCAGGGAAACCCTTTGGCATCATTTTAGAGAATTTTGATTTCAGTAGTCTATAGCTTTACATATTTTCTCACCCTACGTCATAAGACAGTCAGATTCAACGTAACCCTCCTCAAATCAACGTCAACACAAAATGAACCCTTAACGCTCCCACAAAAAAACGCTCCGCGGCCCCACCCCCCTAGGAAGGAACCTCTCCAGCCAGTAAGATGCAATTAGGGACCACACAGAATGCAATTGTATTAAAACATTCCCCGCCATTTGGCAGCTGCGGGTTCTACATGTACTGGATGGAGCCATGGACACACACACAGAGGGACCTGCGCGCCGCGGACCCCCTTCAATATTGAGCCGCCGCACAGGCCGCGTCTCTGTATTTACATGTAAATGGTCTACAACAATCTGCGGCTCCCGCCCGACGTGCCCCCCATCCCCCCCATCCCTCCCCTAGCCCCCACAGCAGGCAGGGGACCGGCGCAGGGGGAGCTGCCTTGTCAGATGGAGGGACCGCATCAGATGGGCTCCCGCCGACATGGGAGCCAAAGGCAGCGAAGGGGAGAGATATGCTGCCTGGCAGCCATGGGGAAACAGCAGGGACTCCCACATAGTGTGGAGGTGGCTCAGTGAGGCTCGGCCTCCGGCTTGCAGAGAGAGAGAGAGAGAGAGAGAGGGAGGGAGTGTGTGTGTGTGTTTGTGTGTGTGTGTGTGTGTGTGTGTGTGTGTCTGTGTGTGTGTGTGGTGGCGGGCCCGTGGTTATCTCAGGCAAAGGTGCTCTGAGGGAGCTTCTTTTCCGAGCAGGCTTTATAGGAATCAGCCTGAGTCAGTACAGGAGGTTTGCGCTGGGTGTCTGGCAAAAGTAGGGGCCTTTCGGACGGAAATTGTGGTCGTATCACAACAAGGCTTTTCGTATGTAGATAGAAGTGTCAACAACAGCTCTCGCAAGTTATGACTTCCTTCAATTGTGTTTGTGTTTTGCGTGCACAACGTAATTTGTTTAGCGAAGAAACCTCCATCTCAGACTGTACTGTGGACGAGATAGAGACTACCCAGTTTGTTCTGATGGATGGGTCTGTCCAGTGTTGAGGGTGTTCGTCTGTTCCACCAATTCAGGCATGGTGTGCGTCTGGACATGTGGGTGAAACATTTTGTTCTGTTTGGGGGGTGTGTTTGGTGGGTCAGCGCCTTGGAGCTCGATGGAGGTGAACAGGAGGGTCTGTTTGTTCGTCCGGTGTTACAGCTCAATATTCTGTCTCAAGAATATGTCACATTACAAGCCTACAAGCCCCTATCTTCTTCCTGATCATTGCGTTTTGTTGCAATGCCGTTAGAAATGTAAAATATTAGAGCAATGACCTTTGTATGTTATAGATGCTTTCAGAATGAGTAAGTAATCAAGGATGTGACCATGAAAGCACTAAATTCAACTTGTTTTCTTTCCTACGAGCAAAACTGTACAGGCCGGATTCACCAAGGTCTTGAACTTTTGACCCAAACTGCTTTATTAGAAAAATAACCTGTTTTGGTTTCAGACCACCAGTACACAAACAATTAATACCTTGTAGAGCTGCAAGTTAACTGTTTCTCCTGCAGCAGTTACATGAATCAGATGACAGACCCTGAGCCATGACAATCCACTGCGAATGAACAACAGCGAGACGACACCCAAGCAAAGTCATCTTCCCTTGGTGTTGCCACTCGCTTCAAACGACAATAACCGCTTCACAGTTTGGTCACAGAGATGAAGCACAAAGGGGATCCCCTCTGAACGGGGTCCTCTGTCTTTCCAGTTAGTCAAAGTGCGATGCTGCAGAGGAGGACCTCGCAGCGCTCCTGTAACCCCGGTTCCATGCTGCCCCCCACCTCCACACCAGCCGGGCTGGGATCACACCTCTCAAAGGGGAGCCCCGGGCTGATGTAGAGTGTGTGTGGGTGAGGGGGACACTGCTGCAAGTTGAACCTGTGTAGGAGGTGTCAAAAATGGAAAAATTAAAGCAAAAATGGTTTTCTGGTGTTCAGAGATTTGTGACAGGGGTGCATCTTGCAATATTGTAATTACTTGCACATGCACATATTGCAAAGTCTACAAACCACAAAGTGCATATACTGGGGTGCCCTGTGTAAACTAAAGTCATGGTGGATTATTTGTTTGATTTGGATGATATATTTTTTTTAATATAAAAAAGTTAGGCTAATGACTAAAAGGTGTATTTGAGTGGATTGGAACAGTTCTACTTTATAAATCTAATAAAATTTTAGAACGCATAGGCCTAACTTGAATCTACGTTTTATATAAATATTTATCTTATAACTTTAGTTTATACTTGATGTAAATATATATATATATATATATACCCAGACAAAACTATATATGTCTGTATTCAATCTTAAGTTTAAACATAATTTTTACATTCATTTTAAGTTTTATATTAAATATGGGCCTTACTTTCATATTTCTCATTTAAATCTAAAATCTGGGGTTAACAGATTTTGGCTACGTTCACACCGCAGGCAAAAGTGGCCCAAATCAGATTTTTTTTGCTCACATGACTCAGGTCTGTTTTTTTTCATAGTGTGAACAAGCACAAATCACATGGAATCCGATCTTTTCAATTCAGATTTGGGGCACTTTCATATGTGGTACTAAATCAGATACAGGTCGGATGCCGTTTTAGCAGGCCTCTTGATTACACACGTCGACTAACCCGACAGAGAGAGAGAGAGTCAATGACAAAAGGTCTGGCTAGGATGCTGTTAGTCCGAACATTAAAGTTTTGCACTGGTTTGTAGGTTGTTTACTACATCAACCATGGAATATATACTTTTTTATCAAAACTTCTGTACAGGATCTAGATGTCCAAACGTTTAAAGAAAGACAAATTCAGACATATTTCAGTCACAGGGGCCGCCGACATGTTAGCAGCGATGCGACTGTGAAGTGTTTACAGCCGATGTTGCACAGCATTGGTAAAGATAACGTAACTACACAACCTCTGTGTACTTTTTAGTTTGAAGAATATCATTTTTGTGATTTTGTTTTCATGAATTCCTTCCATGACACAAAATACGGCAAAATTGGAATTGGCGGGTTGTTTGCAAAAACAGGAATGAAGTCACACAGTTACGTCTGTTATGACAACAGACAGTTAGCATGGGCTAGCTAAATCTGAGGTCTAAAGTTTGAGATTTAACATATTATGAAATGTTTAATAGTAAACCCCAGATTTAAGATTTAAATTATATAAATTAATGTAAAGCCTAGATCTACGATTAAACAGTTTTAAAATGAGAATTATTTGGCTACATAAGATTGAATATGAATAGGCAATAATAGGTAAGTATTATAAAAAAAGTTCAATAATATTGAAGATATAAATACAATTTATATATATATTCTTAATGTTTTGTTAAAGATCTAGATTTAAGACTTAAATTAGGTACATATGTTGTTAAATATCTATCAGTATTAAATTTCAGATTTAAGTTTAAGTAGGCCTAGTTGATTTAAATCTCAACAAATTTTTACTTGATCTGCATTGTACTGCACTGATCTATGACTGAATAAAACAGGCTATAGATTATGTTACCATTAGCAGAAGGTTGTTGTTTGTGTTCTTTTGGTTGTGGTTTTCATCTAGCTGTTGGTGCAGGGAGCGGGGGCAGGCTATGTGGCTGTGGTCGGCCTTCACCTGTGTGTGAGGGTAAGTGACTCAGATTTGCAGAGGCAGTGAGGGGGTGGCAGCCGTACCACGCTTTCCCTTCCCTTTCGCTCTTTGAGTCTGCTCTGCAGATCATCCAAATAAGTCAACAAAAGACGCCTAGAACGGCAAATGTAGGCCAAAGCACATTTCTATCAGGTGTAAATGACTATTTTTACAAAATCAAGTGTATAAAGTGCTACCCTTAGCGTGTACATCCGAGCCAGAGCCTCTGTTTGCTGGCCCGTGCCTATTCCTTCCAGTCTGGGCAGTGCACCACATGGCTTTAAGGGTCAGTGCAAGGGTAGACGGCAGACCATCCTACCCATGCCAGGTACGACCGCTCCACTCTCGGCTCTCTGTTAGTCTCTGACCCAGCCCATCGACCACGGTCGGGCCCCTGCCTGCGCCTGCCTGCCGAGGCTCCCAGAGCAGGATGAGCAGAGTGTGTGTGACCCTGCTTCGGCGGGCCGGCTGGCCCTGCTCCCTGCCGAGACCAGACGGCCTGCTCCCGAAGCCATGCCAGCACCACCACTTTCTGGGGCCATTGATGTCATAATGGCAGGAGCCTGTGGGCGGCTGCTATTGGTGAGTCCTGCTCACGCCGGATGCCGGAGTTTCATCAGCTGCTGGTGTAATTGGTGGGCTTTTGGGGGGAGGGAGAGGACATCGGAGGCACAGACAAGTACTGTGGTGAACTACTTGTTTTTTGGGGGGCGTTGGCAGTAGTGTGTGTCATGTTGAGGTGTTTCTGTTCCTTGAGTGTTTTTTTGTGTGTTTAAAAGCAGAAGTTGACTCTGATAAAACTCTAGCACTGGTGTCGTCCCCACGCCTGTGTTTATGGTTTGGTCGTGTCTCCTGTAAAGAGCAGCAGCAGGGGCGAACCATCACATTTGGTGCCCAGCGTGGGGGCGGTTGGTGAGCTGTTGTGCTCCAACTATCCCATGGAGCTTTTCTTCCGTCTTTTCCGTACAATTTTGACTAACCTAATTTGCATCTGCTAATTAGATCCTGTTAGCATAATTCATACACATGACACCCTTTTGAAGCTAATGAATAGATACATCTCCAGACAACTCGCAAAGAGCATATAATGAGGATTCAAGTTAGTCATAAGTGCATGCTTCTGAGGGAGGGCGGGGGGAGTCTGATATTTGTACCTGTTAAACCCACTGGCAGAATTGGAGTCCATGGGCCCTTGGGAGCTCTTCACCATGTTAAATTGCTAAGTTACAGGTAAAAATGCTACGATTCTCAAAGTTCAACGCTCAGTGAGTGAAATCGGAAGGTATTTGCATCTGTCTATCGTTTGCTGTGCACCTTGCCTGTGATCAACCAGATCACAAAGACTATGTCGAAATAGTACTACAGATGGTGAAGACGCGTTCAATCAGAGTGACAATAATCCTTGTGGAGGCCCGGCCACCATCAAGACAAGCTATATGCAAAACCCAGCGCATGAATATTCATATGTTCAAATGTACGATATGATTCACAACATACAGCTGGATGCTAACTTAGGTGGCAACGGAGATGGAGAAAGACAAGCTTTGTTGCAAAATTGTCAAAACAACAGGAAGACCAGCCGGTATATTTGTGCAGATGAGCTCCCTCGTCACAGTCTATTCCTGATAGAAGTTCACAGTAGCTGTCAGGATCAGGCATCCAAAGACAGGACCCCGCCTGTTCACCATCAGACGTAACAATGAGCGCTGTTCGTCTCGCTAACGTACCCAACCGTCCCTTGTCTCTGACCTTCATCACTGTACAAGGCACAACGTCATGTAGTATTTATGGATTCATGTTTGGATTTCTTTCACATAATTTTGTACAAGATGTAATACATGGAATAGGAGCAATTTATCAACACACGTCTACCTCATAGTTTTAAAAATGACCTTTTAATTTTTATTGAACTTATTTTATAAAAAAAAAGCTAAATAAGAAAGAGCTCCGCTCTTAAAACGCATGATCCATCGCTGACTCCACAGGCACATACAAGCACACACAAACACACAACATGAAGCTAAATGATTGTTTGCACTTCCTGATTCAAAGTACATTTTATGTGATATTTGCTTTGGTTTGGTATGGTATGCATTTAGGCTGCAGTAGGATTATTTGAATCAGTTCTTATTTGACTTTTGTAATCAACCTCTTTAAAAGGAAATTGAACGCTGTTCAATAAACTGAAATATTGACTGAAACACAAACATCTTTCAGTTTAGATATTGTAACTGCTCATTACAAAGAGGCCTTTTTGAAAGAGGCCTTTTTGAAATGAACGTTGTGTCGATTCCGGAACATTCTGTACTCCTTGTGACGATGCTGGAAGACTCCGAGTGGAGACATTCTGATGTCCCTGATGGGACACCTGCCTCCCTCGCTGGCTGCCTGACTGGATGCCTGGGCCCCCAGCAGGGGGTCCTGAATCATCTGTGGTGGTGAGGCCTCATAGCCTGGCCTGGTTGAGGCCTACAGGACATGACACCATAGTGAGCCAGTCCTCTCCCCGTGTGTGTGTGTGTGCGTGCGCGTGTGTGTGCGTGCCTGTGTGTATGTGCACTCGCTGCCGTCTGGTCCCTCCAACCGGTTGATCTTTCACATTTCGCACGGGCAGGAGGGACAGGAGGCTGCCAGGCTGTGCCCGGAGCCTGGGTATCTACGCTTCGCTCTGCCCGGCATTCATTAGCACCTCCCGAGCTGTCTGCACTTTCACCAAGCACTCTCTCTCGCTCTCTCTCCCACTCGCATGCACTGGCTCCCCTCTCCCTCTCTCTCCCCCCGGCCGTCACCCCGATGAAAGGCCCTCTTCCCATATGCATTTGGCTCCTACCCGGAGCAGCTGAGGCCTCGGCTTGGCCGGGGCCGCTTCAACTTTCTGCGGAGTTCACTGCCACTCGGGCGCAGGCGAGGCGGGGGAACTTTGGTTTCCGGCATCCCAAGATCCCGTAGCGTGTCCTTTTATTCAGTGCACGCGATCACAGACACAGTCAACGATTCCCTAACATTCGACTCTTCAGTTCACGTAAGGTCGATTTTAAGTGGTAGAAAAATGCTTGCTATGGGTCTGCTAAAGACTTTTTTGACCCGCTGTCCTAATTCTCACTCTGGTCCCGCCTGGTGGCCGTCAGAAAGAACGCCCCGACCCCACAGACCCGTGACGTCCCACGTGTGGTGGCGGCTCCTTGCCCCGTCTGCCTGGACTGACCCGGGGCAGACGGTGAGCTGATTGTTAACACGCTGGCAGGTGCTCACGGACGACATCACAGCCGCCATGCTACGCCGGGGCCGACCTGCGAGCCGAGGCGGTGCACCTTAAGAGCGTGAAAGAAGCTGAGGAACGCACACACACACACACACACACACACACACACACACACACGCGCACACACACACACACACACACACACACACACACACACACACACACACACACACAAGCTCGCCCGCACAGAGACTCATGCAAAAACACTTTCCAATGGTATGCACAAACACCTCAAGCAGGGACAGCAACATACAGCACTCCCCCAAGAAGGGGTACTCACCGTGCACACACACACACACACACACACACACACACACACACACACACACGCACACACACGCACACTCACTGACAAACTGATGACCAGGTCACTCGGTTTTTACACCTTTTGCTTCTATAGTACTTAATGATAATACTCGAGGGAGGGAGAGAGAGAGAGAAAGAGAGAGAGAGAGGGAGGGGGATGAATGGATAGAGGAGGGATACATGGATTGATGAATTTAGATGCGCCGCCGGTGACCTGAACCTGTGAAGACCGACTGACGCGGCGCAACATGCTCCGTCGCTGCACCTCTCCCCGTCCTCCCTCCTTCCCTCCCTCCGTCTCTGCCTCCCTCCATCCATCCCTCCCTCCTCTCACAGGATCAACAGGCAGGGGGATACCTCAGAGAGCGTGTGAGCTGAGACCGGGGTGCAAAGAAGCCAGCGGGAGTGGTGTTTACCATAGCTCTGGCCAGGCGCCAGCCCCCGCTTAACGGGCGCCTGACTACTCCCGCCACGCGCCACCGTTCTCCCAGCGCCCGAGGGCTGTCCTGTTTCTCACTCCGCTCCTTTTGGCTTCCACCGGCGCTCCTGCTCACAGCTACAGGAGGAGGACGGCGCGCTACTGGCAATCCGGGAGATGGCCAACAATGTTCGATGAAAGGGGGTGACACTAGCGCTGGGCTTCTTCACTGGGCTTTTAACGAGGCACACGCTCAGCGGTGCGTCCATCTCATACGGACTATCGCCGGAGCCGCCTTCGAACCAACAAAGTACTAATTTGCTGGCATGATGGCAGCACTTAAAAGTAAAATGCTACTATATGTTTATGCTGATGAATATTTTTTTTTATTATTGTTGAACAGTTTTGGTTCTGTCATAAATGTGTGGCTGAGGTAGATGTTCCGGCAAACGAAGAGGCCTAGCTGGAGGTGGATGAGGGGCCTTTTCCCTAGATGTACATGTTGAACCCTACTTGCCTTGCTCACCCTGCGCCCTGCCATGACGAACTGTTAATTTGACGAGTGTGCTCAAATGAATGTTATGAGGGAACATATTTAGGGGCCTAGTTCGAATCAACTCAGTGCCTATGAGGCTAGGGAGTGACACCAAGGGCTAGCCATATAGACATCACATATGACTGGAAGCCATCTGAGCAATGTTTGCTGAACCATAACCCCTCATAATTCACTGTCCCTGCTAGTTGTCAGTCTTACTCTCGGCAGCCGTAGATAGGGGATCCTCTAAACGCCAGCCTGCAGGCT
The DNA here is from genome assembly GCA_026901105.3 of Galaxias olidus. Taxonomy (NCBI): domain Eukaryota; kingdom Metazoa; phylum Chordata; class Actinopteri; order Galaxiiformes; family Galaxiidae; genus Galaxias; species Galaxias olidus. The sequence continues at coordinate 166,709 of JAPMUY010004686.1, forward strand.
AACCTACATGCAAGCGCACTTTGAAGGGTAATGCAATGTGAAGGTTGGTGCCGCGCTTTCATGGTGCTCATTTAAGGCCGAGTATGTTTTGGTAGGCCGTCCCGAGCGATCCTGTCGGATCTCGAGTCCACCACAACAAGCACTTTTCGGTTTTCCTTTCAGGCCAATTACCCCAAAAAGCTGTTGTGCCACATCCTGTAATGAGCAGAGGTAATGGCATGTGATGGGGAATGTATTTCACCGCTAACCAATGTCATTTTGAATCCATTCACCGAGGATGGGCGCATGCTGGGAGTCTGGGGGCTCATTAACGCCTGTGACTAGTCTGGGATCCCTCGGTGTGTGTAGACCCTCTTTGCTGCTTTACATTATGGAGTAGAGACGTCTTGCTTGATTCTTTTCATTTCCTTTATTTGCGTGAATATTAAAAAGCCAGTAATCCAAGATTCATGTTAAAACGTTTAGTAGGGCTGCTAAAAAGGTATGAAAATAATCTAGTGTCCACAACACTGGCATGATGTTGGATGGAAAAACACAGTTTATAAATACAAATATAAAAATATATAACTATATTTGTAAGTTCAAATAATAATAATAATTGTATTGATTTACACAGTTTCTTTGTAACAGCAAATCTTTATTTACAGAAATGCAAATACAAAATGATCAATAAATACAACATATTATTCAACATTTAAAGATAAAGATTTAAGACTTAATGGAGAATATAGATCAATCATTATGCCTAGAAAAGGCAGGACCATAACAAATGTAAATGCAAATTGAACACAACAAACGAGATAAAGTGAGGACCAAAGTTACCTCCCATATTTTTAAATATATGCGGTTCCTATTTTGAATAAATATAAAAAGATTATTCAACTGGTTTTCGACATGCGGACTGAGTGAGACAAAGGTGTTAATATGCTGGAGTGCTTGGATTGTTGTAACGTCTACCGAGGCAAAGCTGCAAAAAGGCCACCGCTGACATGAACTAATTTTAGGCTCTGCCACGCGCACGGGGCAACCTGCTGGGCCAAAGATGGATCTGCCACGCTCTGAACAAAAGAGTGGTGGGCGAATATTTCTTGAAAAATTGATAAAAGGCAGCACCCACGCTAGTTTTGTCTTCCAAATGAACAATACCAGCATTGTTCCATGGGGGCTCTGGCAATGGCTGGCGGCAGTGGACTGTTTTTTTTAATGAACAACTTGGAAAATAGATAAAAGATAAAAGATAAAGATTCAGTGGCTGCGGGTTGGAATATGGGGTCCACATACAAACATGTCACCTCTTCCACACGAGCGGGAGGATGTTTGAAACGGGGAACGAATGGAAAGGGCAAGGAGGGAGCGTCACAAAAAAATCAAAGACATTTTTTATTGTATTGTTACAGGACACTGCAAATCTGTTTCAATTATTTTACTCGTCAAATATCATGTTCTGCTGTTCCCTAGCACGCTTTCCACAAAGTCTGAAATGGAGTCCCTTTGACTTTCCTTCATTTCCTCACACATGCAAATGTCTTCATTAGCACAGAGGTTTTGTGCGTGTGCTTATTTCCAAAAGGTGCACAACTGTTGGGAACAAACTCTCTCAAAGTTTATTCAAGAGAGTGGAACCTGACGAGTCCATAGCACAGCAGCAAACTAAACGTGGGGGTGTTGATGTCCACAAAGATGGACTGTCCTTCCTAACACTTTGAACACCATATTTTATTGACGTACAAAAAACAAAACGCTAAACCCTTAAAGAACTCCCACCCGGTTCATGAAGGTTTCTACCCGGGTGGTTGTATTGCTCTGAATGTCCCCCCCCCCCCCCCATTCCACTGGACCTAAGGCAGAATGTAAAACACCATGACTCCAGCCCCTGTGCCCGCCGGTTATATCACGTCAGCCCCCTTTCTACTCCGACTCAACGTGAGCTGTTTGGGCAGATGCTAAATGCAAACGGCAAGCCCCTGCCCTCCCTCTCTCTGTCAACCTCCTCTGCACTATAACACCCCTTCTACCCGGCACATTCATTTTGTTGGCCTTTGTCTGCCCTAATTGAGCCCCCCAATCTATTTAATGGGCTGTTTAATACTTATTGAAACAGAGCTAGTGCTGCAGGTTAAATACGTTGTCTTGCGCGATGCACTAATCCTCTACTTAAAAAGAGATGTAAAGGCGGCGGAGCGCCGCGAGAGATCGCCTCCATTAATGAGGAAGGCCTGTGCAGTCTGTCGCGGTGCATAAGCCGGGCCGTGTGGTGGGGCTTCTGAATGGTGGAAGGGGACAGGAGAAAAGGGAGGCCGATCCTTACCCCGAACCACCAATACAGCCCGCTGCCGTGGAAAAAAGAGTGGGGCTTTTCTTTAGGAATCAAAGAAAGCTTGGAAAAGGTCTGACTGAGTTCCACTGCTCCCGGTAAACTCTCCCAATTGTTTGTGTGAGAAAACACTCTTTTTTTTTCAGAGGACGAAGTTGTAGGGGTGGGATTAAATTTGATCATTCATCATCAGGGAGAAATAAACAATGGTCTGATTTTATTTGCTCGAATAATCCCCTTCGTGTCATATAATTCGGAGCGCAGTTCACGTTTTAGTTTTTATTACAAATCATTGGAAATTGATTAATAAAATAATCAAATAATCAGACATTCTATATATATATTTTAAACAAAACTTAACGTTGTATTTTAAAACTATTACGCAACAGAAAATGACAATGCACATGCCTTTTGTATGTGTGAACATTAGTATTACTCTCACTGCATAACTATCCTGGGCACCATAATACCACACCTTAAATTGGTGCAACATCGTTCTAGTGGGTTTTTGGTGTGCACGGCAGTATGGGAGTTGCATGTGGCAGGGTTGGCACTACACAGTTGATCTCCAGGCCCCAGTTCCTGACTCCTGTTCAGGATGGCATGCTACTCTGTTATACGGCGGCAGCATTGTGTGGCCTGGGCTCCGAGCCATGCTTCATGGTTCTGGGTGCGTCGGCAAGTACACGCACACACACACACACACACACACACACACACACACACACACACACACACACACACACACACCTCCATATCGGTCTTTTCAGAATGTTGAAGCGAGCCTCAATCCTTTTTGTGTGTATTAACACAATCTTCCCCTCCCATTTAAAGATGTTAAAAGGAGCCAACAACAGAGTGGTTAAGGGCTCCACTTTAACTCCCATCTCACCACAGAGGAATTGGGTATTACATCAGACCACGCTTTTACAAAACTTTAAAAATAGAAAATGTAAATTATGGTGTTATAGTCTAATTGCACCGTATGCAGAGAGTTTTGATGACCTCCTGACCCAACGGGGTATAGTCAACCAACAATGAGGGACTCCAAGGACAGCTCAGTCGAATGGGACCAGCAGATTGGGATCCTTTTGAACGTTCCTCTCTCCCACCCCCGCCCCCCACTGCTTGTGCACTCTGCTTTAATTTCCCGACACTTTGAGAGCTTTTCTCGCTGTATATTTTATCACTTTCTCTTAAGACTTGTGCTCAGCTACGCCTCGGCTCCTCTTAATATACAGAGCCAAAAAATGAGACGGCTCGCTCCTCGCGTCTTCTCTCTCTCTCTCTCTCTCTCTCTCTCTCTCTCTCTCTCTCTCTCTCTCTCTCTCTCTCTCTCTCTCTCTCGCTCTCTCTCGTTTGAACAGAGCCGGCGTATTGGAAGGGACACGCTCAACAGAAGAATTTCGCACTGTATTAGTAAAATGTATCTTTTCACACCTGTAAATATCTTGCTTGATACATTTGGTTACCAGCTCCTCTGAGGGAGGGCCACATGCCGTTGACACAAAATGGTGGAACTTGTTTTTCTCCTGCCAAGCAAAACAAGAGCAGGTTGAAGACCTACAGAGAAATAATAAAGATAAAGATTTAGAATATATGTATACTCTATATTATTATAATTACATATGCATATTACACGGGGAAAGATACAAATAAAATCCAGAAATACTGACATATCCGTTGCCAGAAGGAAACTAACCAATACAAAAATAAGACATTTAATTCATGATTATAGTATTTTGTAGTGCTGAATTTTGCTTTGCTGAATTTTTCATTTTTTTTATTTACATAAACATAACACTTACTTATTTAAGCACATTATGAAATACAATTTATTGACTTAATGAGTATTATGAAACTGTTTGAAAAGCACGGCTATGTTAAGACTGAATAATTGGTTTTATGTGGTTCCACCCAAAATAACAGGAGTCCCAGAGAGCTTCAGGAGATTGTTAATTTGTCATCTGGCTAGATGCGTATGTTGGTTAATGTTATGAGACTGAAGTGTGACAAAAAGTTGCGAGCCTTCAATTATTTTTTGGGAAAATAGCTTGGTAGATCTGTGGGCGTGTAATCACACCAAGGTACTGACGCTCTGAGACACACACACACACACACACACACACACAAACACACGTTCACACACACATTCACTATGTCTGACTGTGTCTGCGAGTTCAGCAGTGAAATCCTGTGGTTGTGAGCACATGTAAAGTCATCACAACATTGGAAGCAGGTTCACTGAGAAATTGACAGTTTATGTTGCAGTTTATGTTTTACCTTCGAGAAACGAGAATATGCTGATTAAAATGGGATCGAGCTTACGCGAAACACTAACAGGCTCAATCACACTTTGAAACACACACACATAAACACACACATAAACACACACACACACACACACACACACACACACACACACACACATCTTATGTACAGTCACAAGTTTATTTTCTTCCCTGTCCAATAGCAGATTTAATTCTGGGATTACAGTGTGCGATCTCTCCCCCGTGCATCTGAGCCAAGAGGAGTATCTTTTGTCAGGACACGCGAGTTCTGACAGGTAGCCATTGATCCCCGCGCCGAGCGTGGATCAATCCTCCGATCGATGGGTGTCCTGTTGATGAGGTGGTGAAAGTCCTGCTGGACAAGCCCTGACGTGTGCAGTACAGCCACACGGAGAGTACCCCCCCCCCCCCCCCCGCTCCCCTCCACCCGTGGGGCTGCTGCACCCTCCCTCTGATTGCCTCTGGCCACCTTCTCTCGTGCCCCTTAAACCCCTTTCCCTCGTCCACAAACCATCCCCCTCTTTCCCCACTGCCCCCCGCTCTACCTCCCTCCCTCTGTTTGTGTTCAGGCCCCAGGCTCCGATGTCTTGTGGCTGGGTCAGAGAGCAGCAGAGAGGGTGCCTAAGCTAGGACACCCCCCCCCCTCTACAACCACACCTCCCCCCATCCCTCACTCGCTCACTCACACACTCCCTCAATCACTCATTCGCTCACTCACTCACTCGTTCACTCACACTCGGCTCAATGTGTTAATAGATCCAATGCCATCTTATTTTCGCACTTCGGGGAGATGACGAGAGGCGGCCAGGCGGGAGCGGCAGTCTGCTAGAGGGCTTGGAAGGCAAAGGAGGAGGAGGAGGAGGGGGGAGGGGGGTGGAGGTGGTGGTGGTGGAGGTGGGGGTGGAGGGGGTGCCACTCCACCGTGGGGGTCAAACAAGAGGCAGGGGGGCACAAGTTCATCAGAGCACGTTGGAGAGGAGTGAGAGGTGGGAGGGGGCCGACGCGTGGTGTCGGATCTTTTGCTTCTCTACCCAGAATGCCTCCAGGGGGCACTTTTCACGATGGGCTGATATGCCAAAGCAGGGTCACAAAGACTATCCACAAGTTATCCATACCGTTGGGCTCTCAGCGTGTTAGTACGACACAGCAAGTCCCGGCGACCCAACACCTGGGCCGGGAGGCCTTTCCTGAGCCGCCACCACTCCGTCCCATTAGGAGACAAAATGGCTCCTCTTGTGGAAAACAAGTGCAACTGCCATTAATGGTTTCCCTTTGACTGCCACTCCAATCGGTGAAACACAGAAATCTGTTAAATTGAGCGTCACTTCAATCATGAAAAGAATGTGGGTCCCGATCTTCGATACTTTTTGTAAAGGAGACGATCCAGTGTGAATTACATAGTAAGTGGAAATTCTTCAATATATTTTCGACCTCAGGTTAGCTAATCAATTACTCATGTAAGCCACGTCAAACCCATTAGATCTTACAAACACTGTAGACTACTGAAGCACACGGCAAAGGGTTTTGATAGTATATTTTTGATTACCATCTATTGGAAGGTTAGTCAGTCAAGTTACAAAGTAAGCAAAAATGTTGTAGTCAACCAAATACATGTCCAATAATTTATTTATTACTTGAATGTCCTCTTTAAATACGTATCTCTAGTCATCAAACTATACAGCCTTATTTTTGCTCCCTCTAGCCATCAAACATACATCTCAATGTCCTCAACGCCACTGTCTGCTTCTCATTTTGCAGGTTTTCTAAAACGAAAATCTAGTAATGCAGCGGGCATTTCTTAGAAACGTGTTATTTGTTATAAAAGAAAACAGAACTGTGTGACAGATACCAGGGACTTGTGTTGTGTGTTAAAAGAGCCTTAAAGAGTATTTAAATAAAGAAAAGACCAAACCCCAACCACCTGGTTACAAACTCAGATAGCTGTGAAATAAAATATACAGAGTTTTAATAAACCAGCTCACATTGGAATCCCAGTCGTACTTTGCACTCACCAAAAACCCACACAGTAGCAGAGCATGAGTCACTCGTGGCATCTGTCGGCTACAAGGGTCGCTCCGAAAAAACCAACGGAGCTTTTTCTGTTTTCCAAAGATCCTTTTCACATTATGCACCGGTTGATTGATTCATTTTCATGCGGGAAAGCGTGAATGTCTGAGGCAGAAGACCCTTTTTTACCTGTCTCACACTTGAACAATAATGGTTTTGAATATTTGAGTCCTTGTCCATGAAAAAAGCTAATGCGTGATTTCCTTGCACATTTCGTCGGCATACAGAAAGGCCCCATTCCGGAACCTTCCCAAGGACCCATCCGCTCTAATGACACTTGTCACACTGTCAGAGTCCCACATTCTAATCCCTAAGACAACAAATACCTTCCGTCTTTCTGCATCCATCCCAACCACGCAAAAGGTTATGGGGATCACAAAGTATACAAGTTTGCATGACCGCTTGGAGGTGTCAGGTTGGGGGGAGGGGCAGGCAGCAAGGAGGGAGGCAAAGGCAGAGGGACAGAGTTTGGCTCTAAGCCAAGGGTGTCTTAAGCGTTTTGGGTTCTTCACCTTCCGCCGGCCCTGTCACGGTGGTCACGGGGGCCCCTCTGCGGGCGCCGGCGATGCGAGGCGACAGTTTCCATGTCAGTGAGGTGGGATCAGGCTGTCCGCCGAGATGCCCTGACTGGGGGCACCCCTTTTGGGTACGCTGGCGCGAGAAGAAAGGAGGGGGTAGGTGGGGGTTTAGGGCACAGCAAATCACTCCCTCTCGAAGTGTCTTGCTATGATAATATTGTCAACCCCCCCCCCCCCCCCCCCTCCATCTATCCTATATAAGCTATTCTGAGTTGACTGAGATTGAGGCTGATGACACTGTCAAGAACGCGTCCGAGTGTTGTGATGTTTATCAGGGTTTAATTGAGGAGACATCAGTGGGGAGGGTAAGGAAGGTTGGAGAGGGGTGGAGTTGGATGTGTGTGTGTTGGGGGTGGGAGTGCACAGGGGTGGACGTGAGGTTGCTTGTTTGGAGTGGCAGTGTGCGTCTCGTCAGAGGTGAGAAGCGACAAGAGTCTCCAGAAAGGTCACCATGGGCCAGGGGGCCAGACATGCTACAGAGAGAGAGAGAGAGAGAGGGAGAGGGAGAGGGAGAGGGAGAGAGAGAAAGAGAGAGAGAAAGAGGGAGAGAGAGAGAGAGGGAGAGAGAAAGAGAGAGAGGGAGGGAGGGAGGGAGGGAGGGAGGGAGAGAGAGAGAGAGAGAGCGGGCCAGTCAGACGGACGGCGTAGGAAGACAGACAGACAGAGGAACAGACAGATAGTGACGCAGACGGTGAGGAAGACAAAAAGAAAATCAGAAAGATACCCTGGAAAAAGAGACATAAAGACTTACTTGCAGACAAACATGCAGGGGAAAAAAGGCACTTTGAAAGGCTTGCTGGGAGACATACCGCACATAGAGACAGACAAAAGGCAGGCAGGCGGGCAGGCAGGCAGGTAGTTAGGAAAGGCAAAGAGCCAGAGAGCCAGACATAAACCCCATGGGCCTCGGAGGGCCATCTGACTCAATGATGTGGGGTCACATGGCGGGGGCTTCTTCCTGGCCAGCCATCTTCTCTTCATGTGAGGCTCGCACCCCCACTGCGTCCTACAGCCAGCATCCTGCCACAGACACAAAGGCAAAACACATACACACGGTCAGTCATCTGTTTCGACAACAGATGCTTTCAGACTGACCGGTGGGTTGTGTGTACGAATGGGTTTGCTAGTAAGCAAGAGTGTGTGTGTGTGTGTGTGTGTGTGTGTGTGTGTGTGTGTGTGTGTGTGTGTGTGTGTGTGTGTGTGTGTGTGTGTGTGTGTGTGTGTGTGTGTGTGTGTGTGTGTGTGTGTGTGTGTGTGTGTGTGTGTGTGTGTGTGTGTGTGTGTGTGTGTGTGTGTGTGTGTGTGTGTGTGTGTGTGTGTGTGTGTGTGTGTGTGTGTGTGTGTGTGTGTGTGTGTGTGTGTGTGTGTGTGTGTGTGTGTGTGTGTGTGTGTGTGTGTGTGTGTGTGTGTGTGTGTGTGTGTGTGTGTGTGTGTGTGTGTGTGTGTGTGTGTGTGTGTGTGTGTGTGTGTGTGTGTGTGTGTGTGTGTGTGTGTGTGTGTGTGTGTGTGTGTGTGTGTGTGTGTGTAAGGGGGGAGTTACTGTTTTTACTCTCTAGCTGATTGTCTTTCAATGGCCGCTGCATGCAGGTTTGAAAGGTTGGGAGCAGCGCTGTACCATGTGTGACCTTTCTTTCCAACGCTCGGTTGTTGGACGATAACAGCTGACTAAAACCAAAAGCAAAAAAACAGTTTGTTCTGTGACTCATTCACACTCATAAAACACTTTTACACAAGCACAGTAACTAAAACACATATTTCTAATCAAATTACAATGATAAGAAGATTAGGATATAAATACTAAATATACACAGCATACCGTATTTGCAAGAAGGAGATATATGTTTCACAAGACCACAGTGCAAAGTCCTAGAACAAAGAAATGAGCAGAGAGCGACCGGCACTAGACCACACTGCTGAATGGGGACTGAAAAAGCTGCCTCCTCTCCATTTGGAATGGCGGTCCAGGATCGCAGACACTGCCTTGCAAGCTGCTTTTCCCCTCTCTATGAGAGACTGGCCATCTGCAGACCTCTGGCCACTAACCTATGTGCGCCTATATTGGTTTCCTATGCGTTTCAATAGTAACAGACGCACACTCAGCCTGTGCGTAGGTGACGGAACGCTTTTCTTAACACTTCTCTCAATGTTTTCATGTTCTTCAAAATGTCTAATGTTGGCGCGCTGCAATTGAAGGCTGGCTGAGGTGGCAGTTTTTAATAACCAGAGTCTTCCAAGCAAGAGCATGAAGGCTTGATGCCTTATTAGGGCCTTTTTCCAACCATGAGGTATGATTTGCTTTTTTTTAAATGGCAATTTGCGCTAAACATCCAGCTATTATAAATCCAACTTTTTAATTCAACTTGCTAACTATCTTAATAATTAACCTGCTGAAACTGCTGACGTATTACGTGACTAACAACATGGCGTTCACCATAGTGGATTCCTGGTGGCTTTATAACATGGGGAAAATAGACCGATATTTAATGTATGATGAATATTAATGGTTAAATATGATTGCATAATGTGACTATTTCAGTTTACAATAGAATATATGGCTAACAAGGCCCTTCTCTACGCAGAGCGCTCAAGCCGTTAAATTGATCAGGTTGCGATTGCGGACTTCAAAGAGTGCCTATTTTTTGACTTACCATGGACAGGCTTATCCCTAGAAAATGGGATGTAGAGGTCTATCCCGAAGTATACGTCGACCTACCAACTTTGAAGCTTATATTTTGACGAACATTTCTCGACTTATTCACGCGCAAATATGGTATATCTTTTTATGATATATATTTTCATGCTACACAAAATCAAACAAATTGCTGGAAAATTGTATTGCAGTTACTTATTCTAACCTGCCTGACTAATTTAACAGCGGTGCAAACCAATTTTGAGAAAGGCTTGTCAGACTTGATGCTTGTTTGATGTGGTAAACAGTTAGCAACAAACACTATTCACTTAGAACAGGTCCTCCCTCCATTCTACAAACACTATTCACTTAGAGCAGGTTCTCCGTCCAATCTACAGACACTATTCACTTAGAACAGGTTCCACATTCTACAAACACTATTCACTTAGAACAGGTCCCCATCATACAAACTATTCACTTAGAACAGGTTCCCCATTTTACATGGCGGAGGCCCAAAGTAATGACCATAAAAGCAGAGTCAATCAACCAGCAGTATTTTAACAGCACACATACATACACAAACGAGGGGTTACACTCATAGGTAAACATTCTCCCTGCACTTTCTGGAACTTATCTTTCCATACAGAGCCACACCCGCTTACAGCAGGCTTCAGACTCGTGCTCTGCCGGGCCTGGGGCCCATCCCGCCAGGGCCCCATGATGCGTGTATTTGTGATGACCAGCAGGGCCTCTGTCCACACAGTCAGAGGGGTCAGTGGCCCCTCAGCGGGTGATAGAACACATGGACACACACGGAGGTGGGGGGTCCGCTCCTTCACACACAGCAGCCAACGTTACGCCAGGACAGGCCATCGGCCCCTGCTCTCTCCGTGGCACCGGCCCTGGACCCCCCGCCGTAATGGAGGCGTAGGCCTGGCATACGCTTCCTTGCGGCACTGCATATGATTAACTGGACCATTGGGTAGCTTGGCCGGCACGCTGGCCCTGGTCCTGGGCATGGGTCCACAGGGCAAGGGCAAGGACGAGAGGAGACCGTGCCAAGGTGGAAGCGGATCTTAGTCTTGTTTACATTTATGGTGGCGAATTGTGCTGACGGTGGACTTTTAGAAGGGTCGATCTGGAAGGCGTCAGAGGAATAGTCTTTACTGCGCCCATGTCTCTCACCTAGTCAGGCCCATGTATAGATGTGGTAAAACTGGGACGTTTAGAGACAAAAAGATTGGCTCTTGTTGGGTGTACGAGGATTGCATGAAAGCTTAACGTTGAACTGTCAAATAAAGGGAATACATGTAAGGATTACAGACAGAATGGCTTTTTCCCATCCCATAACCAGGTGCGTCACACACATGGGTGTTACGGGTGTTGCAACACCCGCACTTCAATAGAAACATAATTCCACCCCCCTCACTTTTTTCTGAGATAGTCATTGATGAAAGAAAATTTGTAAAAACATTACTTCAGCGAATGAGTTCCCTATACATTAAAACCAGATAGTGTAGTTAGATTGATTGAATGGCCATCCAGCCAATCCCAGTCATTTTGCTAATCCACCAGGCCAGGGAACATGAGTGAACGGTAGAAAGTACGGTATGCGTGTGCATTCAGTCACTCACTCGCTATGAATAACAACTAGGGAAAACATGCAACAACTTAGTAATGTAGAATTTTCTTTTGTAACTTTGTGTTGTTTTGTGACGTGTCAGCTAACATTAGTCATTGAACTAAAAATTAAATAGGCTATCCGTTGTTTTGCTAACTGCCGAACACACTTTAATGCAAGCTAATTGTAGCTGACATTATATAGCATTGTGTCACAACTAGATCGCAAATTAAAGTCTTAATATCCCCACCCAGGTACATGTTCTTAATCAGACATAAGAGACATTAATACTATGCAATATTTAAAATGTTATTTCTGACACTGTGTAGAGTACTGTTTTAGTAATGAGAAAACGGGTTCAATTTCAATTGGCTACTAAAGAAGTCCCACTGACACTAGTTTTCACATTTTCAACACATAGGGCTATACGAGGATATGTTGCTCCCATCCCACCCTTAGAACCCCCCACTTTTAAAGTCGCTGCTCAACCCCTGCCTATAACTCATAGTACCACAATAATTCCTGTTATACTATTGTATGGATTTGGGAGTAGCTGAAGTGCGCTATTAACACACTTGATAGAAATTACTAAAACATGTAGTTTATGTATCTTCATATTAGTATTTTGGAAAGTAATATAAAACTAAAACAACAACATCTTTATAATTGCCACAGAACTTCATGGTTTTGTTCACAATTTAATATTCTTACTTTAAAATAACTGGTGCTAAATAATTTTCTCTTATAATTAAATTTCGTAAATTGTCAAGCAGAGTCTCCAGCAGTACAATCTGTGACTAATATGTATACTATGGCTTGATAGCTAAATTCTTTCTAGATTTAATTGTTTCCAAACTGTGATTGATTTAAGGATCGAAGTATTCTTTTAATTTTAGTGAGTCGGTAAAACACTTCAGAGCTTCTATCTCTATACTCTATTTTGAAAACACTTCGATGTTGCATATTGCCAAAATGTAAAATGTGTATTTGAATAAAGTTATAAATATGCACAGTTGGTGTTTCTCTTTGAATCACTGACAAAGACATGTGTTTCATACATTGTGTGAGTGCTACTTATTTTCCACCTATATTAGCCACATCCCAGCTACTAAAAGATTGACACAGTAAAAAGTGATAAAAAACGATGGACTGCAACTTATATTTAGCGAGATACTTATGACTCCTTTTCAGTGAGGAAAGAGTTAAGCTCACTCAGTGGTTTTAAAACAGCAGTCCAAAAAGCTGCCTTTAAGCTTGATCAAGTCTTTTTCTTTCACACCTCCGGCTTCACAAGTGTGACTTCCGTCTGTTGCTCTCTCTCTCTCTCTCTCTCTCTCTCTCGCCCTCTCCATCCCCCTTCTGTCTCTATCTATCTTTCTCTCCTCCTAGTGTTTTTTTCTTATTCACGTGCAGAGCTCAACACTGCTGCCTGGAAGCAGCCAAACTGCTTTCTCTCCTCCACTGTTCTCATCTCCCGTCCCACCATCTCTGCCTAAACACACTGAGCCCCCGCTCATAACCTTACCTCCCTTTACTTCTCTGGTCCACTACCCCCTCCTGAACCCCGATACCCTTGGCTTTATCTCCACTCTGCTGCCCACCCATCTTCCTCCCTCCCTCCTCCCCTCCCTCTCCTTGAGGCCAGTGTCAGCGCGGATGGCTCCTCGCGCCCCTCTGTCCCGCTGTGATTGAGCATTACGAGGTGTTTCACGCCTCTGTGCATTAGGGCTGGCTGAGGGTGTCGGCCAGGGAGGCGCGACGGGGCGAGGCGCGGGGTAAATGATACGTATGGATCGCAGGGGCCACGGGGTTCAACCAGGGGTCAGGTCGGCCCGAGTGGGGGCCATGGCCCCGGTGCCAGCGTGGATGCACACACACACAGACACACACACACACAGGCACGAACGCTGTACGGATGAATGGATAAATACACACACCAACCCCAACACGCTCTCTCCCAGCCATGATAGGCAGCCACACAGACGGCCTTGCGTATCCCACACTGGCTAAATCAGACACTGTCAGCACTCCTCACGTGACCCACACAGAGCCTTTGGTATGAATACCACTCACAGTCTATCAATGACTTCAGCGACAAGCTGCCAAAACGTCCAATCCTCTGAAGCCACCGTCTCCCACAGAGCCATCAAAGACGTCGCGGGCCGCAGCGTCCTTCGACTGATTCCAGCGCGGCGCATTCCAGCATACGGCCCTGGCTGCCTGCCTGCTGAGTGACAAAGGGGCTGCTGCACTGTGACAGGCTGGCAGACCCCCCGCTGCCTTTTAATTCTGCCTGTCACCGTGACCGTGGGACGTCCCGTGCACAGAGGAGGACGTGTGCCCAGCCCAGGGGTGGACCAACCACGGAGAGCCTACGGGCGGGGGCCCTCTCTTCCAAACATGGCACAACCAGTCCCCAAAATGTTTGGATGTAAACACCCCCCCGCCCCGCGCGCGAGGCTGGCATTGGTAAAATGGCGTCGCGCTTCCCTGAACGTCATGACATCGTCTTCAGCTAGCTTCAAACGCACTCCTCGTCCATCTTTCATTGTCCTACTCGTGTCCAAATATGTTACCGTCCCCATCATAATAGTTTCTAACGGGCTGTCCCGTCAGAGGCTAAACGGCCGCGTCCCCGTGTCCCAGAGGGACCGAGGCGAAGGGGGGGGGGGCTCTGCAGCGGAGGTGGCGACTGACCGGCGTGTGCACTGCACCCTGCACCGTGGTTGACCTTTCCCTCCGGTCCCCTCCAATTAGCACACAGCCTGTCACACTCCCGTGAGCGATGGGGACATGCTCGATAACGCGCCGAGTCTCCTCGACTCACCTCCCCCGCCCCCCCTAACCACCCACACCTCCCTCACACACACCCACCCCTCACCAACACACACACACACCGTTCTGAAGACAAGCATGCAGACTGACATCTCATTTAAGGGTTTAACGTATAGGGTCATTACTTGATACGTGATCGGCTAATAGCCATTTGACCTCGTATACAGGGCGTACTACTTATCTCTGGAGAAAGGGCCAGCGAGGGGGAGGGGGTTGACTTTGCCTTTCCTCAGCTGTCCCATGTGCTGTAGTGCTACGGCCGTGGCATGTCGTCGGCGAGGGTCTTCATTTGATCTTGTGTCACCGTCGCCTGTTCTCCTATCTCTCAGCCTCCCGACACTCTTCTCTCTGCTTGGCCCTTTGTGTTTTTCTCGTGTAAGGGCGTGTTTCTTACACGACTTTAATCAGCCTGACTACCCTGCACGTACACACACACACACACATTAAGGGCTGCTGTATGTGCGCTGTCAAAGGCCGAAAGTGCCTCTCAGTGGAGGGATGGTATGGCGGCCTTCCAGCCAGGCCCCTTGTACGTTGTCCTCCTCCTTCCCTTCTTCCTCCTCTGTGTACTCTGGCTCCAGGAGGTGTGTGTGTGTGTGTGCGTGTGTGTGTGTGTGGTGGTGGTGGTGGTAGGGGGGGTTGTTGGGGACAGAGATGTTCAGATCAATGCACTCATCCAGGGGCAGCTGATGGGGATGGAAAGGGAAGGTGGTTTGGGTCTCCTGGGTGGCTGTCGTCTCTCTTTCCCCGTTCCTCCCCTCTCCTCCTCGCTGTCTCATCCTGCCATTTCTCTCTCTCTGTCAATGCCCATCAAGTTTCCGTTTTTACTTTCCAGGTCGCTTCCTTTTCCCCTCCCCTCATCTTTTATCCGCCTCATGTGTCCGTTTCGTCTGTTCTGTACACACCTTCCCTTCATGTTGATGGTGACCGTCTCTCTCTCCCCGTTTTCACCCCTCCTCTCTCTCTCTCCCTCTCTCTCTCCTGGCCGCCCGCCACCCCGGGGCTCGACAAGCTGCCCGGGCCACGCCGCATCTGCCAGCACATCTTTAGCGGCTTGGCAACTGAGGAGGCGTCCGTCACAGGTTGTAATCAAACCTGCCTGGAAACGAGAGATCGGGGGGAGGTGGGTGGGGACGGGGTGGGGAGGGAGGAGGAGCGGGGGAAGGAGAGCCGGCGCCCCTCCTTCTCTCCCGCCATCCCCTCGCTCCCCCTCCTTATGCCTGATTAATCATAATGTAATTTTAATTAAAAAGCACAGTGTCAAAGGGTTTAGCTGCCTGAGAAGCGAGCCCAGATTGCCACACAGCGGCAGCGCTGCCCCCTCTCCCCTCCCCCTGCCTCCACCCTCTGCCCCCACGCTCCCTTCACCATGCTCGGTCCGCCACGCCGGCAGGAAATGTGCACTGACAAATCGGTGCGCCCGGCCAAGAAAGTGAACAAACAAGAGGAAAACAGGCCAGGCTGAGGATTACAGGGTAGAGGGGGGGGGGCAGGGATATGGAGGAAGAGGGGACAAGAGGTAAGGAATAGGGGGAGGAGTGATTGAGGGGACAGCTTGAAAGGAGAAAGGGTTGAAGGGGTTTCGCTGTCACACCGATTGGTGTTCCAGCGCAAACGTGCGTGTGGGCGAAGGTGGAGGAGAATGATTTTGGGATTAAGCCTCCGTGTCAGGGCCGTTTGCCGAGTGTCTGTGATGAGTGGCGCTGTGAGACGCTCTAGGGGCCGGTAAGTTTGTTTACATCTCAGGTTGGCTGCACTGTCCATTCAGTGTCAGGTTTACCTACCTGCACCGTGATCCCCTACGCCATGATCCAAGAAGCTCCAGGCCAGGCTGCTGACTTGTGAGCCGTAGCCAGGGAAGGAGGCCCTTTGGTGGGGCAGCTAAAGGGTCGCGCTGGAGACAGGGGTTGTCAACACGGCTAAAATGGGGGTTGAGACCTGAGCACACATGGCAACATGACATTACCCAGGGTTATGGTGACAGGTCAAGAGGATTACCTACACGGATGAGCTGGATCTGTGTATGTATAAAAGAAGGTGTGTGAAAACTGGCTGCACGCACGCATGCACACACACACACACACACATGCACACACACACACACACACACACACACACACAAGAGGTGCCTGTAAATTTGCATCTTGTAATTTTATTGGATTAAGTTGGATTGTACTATGCTGATCCCAAGGGAAATTGTAATATTATTTAAGTGCCAATTTATAAAATCAAAACTAAATAAAGTTAAATGAAATAAAAAGTTAATAATTTATGAGACTAAAAATTTGCAAAAGCATTTCTAAAAGTCTATCATCACAAAGTTGACTGTGAATGTCTGTGTATCTAAAAATGTATTTGCTGTCGCTATAAGTAGCATTACTCTGTAAGTGGGTCTTGCTTTAATTGGCCTTGACATGGCGTTGGCCTGATTGTTTCACCTGTTTGTTGTGTCGTTATCTCCACCTGTGTTGTTTTGTTTGGTTCGGTTCCGTTGATTGTTTCAGGTCCCTGTTTATCTAAGCTCTGTCTTTTCTGTTGCTCCTCGTCTGCTCACTGTCGTGTGTATAATCTTCAAACCTACAATAAGTCTTGTTCTGTCAAAAAATACCTATATCCTGCTTTTGGATCCAACTCCAATCTTCTCCCCTATGACAACAAGGATCTTGGGAATCTCCAACTTTTAAATGTAAAGCTCACACGGCTGTTTACTGTTACCCAAGATGGTTTGCACCTTTTCTTCCACACAATCAATTAAGATGATATGAAGGCCTGCAAGGTTATGACCAATTACAGTAGGATATAGTGGACAGTAGATACATTTAATTTTTAACTATTTTACTCCGTCCAGTAGCATCATCCTTAGTGATCTTATGCAACCAGAAGAAGCATGAAAATGTCAACGAACTAAAAATAACTGTTATTGAACATATAAACTTCTCGATATCTGAGTTTCTGTAGGATGTAACATTTTAAAAGATTTTGAAAAATAAAAATGTTGTGACAAATTTTTACATATATTTAAAACATTTTTTTTTACTTTCGATCAAGTTTTGCTATAAATAATACCAAGCGATAAACAGATTAACACTGACAAAATATACATTTCTGGCTGGTACATTGAAGTGAGACGCCATTTTAGGATAACTAATGGTACCACCAGTAACTTGCAGCACTACTTGATGGGTTCATATCCACTTGCTAAACTGTTCTCAGTCCCTCAAAACCCTTCCGTCCACAACCGCAGTCAGCCATTACATGCTCCCTCCCCTCAAAAATATATCTATATTTCAAATGGATTCTTCCCTTAACCACTAGCTGGCCTGAATTTTGAGGCTAATCCAAGGGCACAGCCTCTGTGACCGAGGGAGGCAGAGTGCCAGCACCCCCAGGATGACAAAGTAGTGGGGGCAAGAGACAGTGAGGGGGAGAGAGACTGACAAGAGAATAAGAGAGTAACAGAGAAAGAGACCGTCCTTACATTACAAAAGGACAAGTACAGTACACAGGTCCCTAATGTAGTTTGGAATCAAAGCCTGTACTTTGAGAGCAAGGGTCTCAAGTCTCTCTCTCCTCTCGGATGACCTTTGCTAGCAAGTGGAGGACATGAGGGTCTGGGAGAGGGGGCTAAGCTCCTGGGGGTCTAGGCCCGTCAGTGGGGGCTGGTAGAGGGGGGTGGAGGGGCGTCTTGGGCGAGAGGTGAGAGACCGTGAAGGGCCTACCACCGAGCCCTAACAAGCATTTGATTTCCCCCCTCCAGGGGTCGGGGCCTCTGCGTCCCCGTGCCAAGGGGTCAGAGCAGGGGAGGGCTAGGAGGACCTCTCCTTTGTTGGAGCACCAGAATGCCTTGATACACACCAGAGAGCCACATTTGGTTGTGTCCGAGGATAAACATGTTTAATCCCCGGTTCAATTTGATGTTTCATTTCTTGAAACCGGTTTGGAATGTTAATCAAACGGTTTTAGTTCATAAAGCGCACCTCTTTATTAATCCATATCAATTTTCACATAGCGTCGCACTTCTTGAAGCTCACGAAACAAAAATTATAAACAATTTTGAAGTGCTTGATCATTACAAAAAGCTGGTGTTTGAACACACACTCACAGTAATAGAGATATTTTGCCCCTCAGCCACCATGTCACAGAGACAAGGCTGGAACATTGGGATCCACCCAGCTGGGCTCGTCAGAGAGTTTCATCCACAAATCCTAATCAGTGTTATTGCTTGCACCTGTGTTTGGTTTTGTGGCTTTAGGCCCCAGCCTTTGGTTTCTCTATGAGGTAATTGTCTTACCTGTGTCAGTATAGGGTGCAATCTTACATGAAGTATACTTGTGACAATTATATTCATTTACTTAGAATACTCTCTATTAATTTCTTGTTCATATATTGTTTGAAGGTCCGTAGAAATCATCTCTGCACTTGTGTCTATATCCACACATGCAACCATGATAACACCATCATCGGTTGTCCGCCTCCATGTGCAGCGACACAGCCCTGTCTCCCCCTGTCTTTGTCCCCTAAATCAACCTATTGACGGGGCTCAATGGACCAACACCAGTTAACCAGCGTTAGAGGACAATACTAACAGTCATTGGATTAATGAGGTCCCCATCTGATCTGATGGGGGCCATATTGTCTCTTTGATCCAGAAGAGGAGGGAGGGAGAGAGGGGAGGGACAGGGTCTTTTCCCCGACACACGGCCTCTCGTTGGGCACTAACGACAGGCTGGCAGAGCTTCTCTCTCCAGCAGGGGACACAAAGGACGGGGACGGCCCCCTGAATGGAGCGCCGGGTAAACAGACAGATGACAAGGCGCACGGCCATCTACACGCAGGTAGCTAGCTAACGAAGGTAGCTCATTAGCATGTCAAAAAGCAGGCAGCGCTTCGAGGCGGGTTTGTGTAGAAGAGAGGTTTATGTGAACGTTCATGAACAACACACACACACACACACACACACACACACACACACTTAACTATCAAACCCATATCATTATAACAGGATCTGTGGCTGAGGAGACTGTAGCGTAGAACCAACAGTAGAGGAGAGGAGCTCCGTGGCTCTGCTGTTAGTTTCCTGTCACCCCCCTCTGGTCTCCCTCCGTCCCCCTGAAGGAACCACCCGCTGGCAGCCTTAACCGCCTCCTAAACAACCCATCTGTTGGGCCATTATTAGGTCTGGAGGAGGGGAGGAAGGCAGGGAGCAAAGTGAGCATGGTGGAAAGGTGTGGGCAGAGGTTCGAGGGGAAGTGAGGAATAACACGACTCTTGTTTACTCTCCTCTGTGTGTGTGTGTTTGTGTGTCGGTTATGAGCCAGTTGTTAAAGTGACCCTTTGTTTTTAGAATAGGATTGGCTGGTTAAGGCACTACATCTCAAAACTGCCGCCCATTTTAAGCCAGTAGTTTATTCATCATTAGTGATACAATATGAATTGTAGAAATACTATATCCTAAACTGGTAAAGAAAACATCCCAAGCAATAAACGGTTATGGTTATGAAAACTGAATTAAAACAAGACGCCTTCTGTACATAATCCTCACACTAATCCCAACAAAGGGAAGTCAAAGCCTTTGCGTGCATCAATGTATTCTTATGTACATGTGTGTAACAACCTGCCCCTGTGTGTGTGTGTGTGTGTGTGTGTGTGTGTGTGTGTGTGTGTAACAATATACGTGTGTGTTGTTGAGCTCTGCTGGCATGGGTGGCGGAGGCTTTAACTTTGCTAAGCTTTCTCCTGCCAGGTCTCTGGGAGTTCCGACTGTTGGTTGATATTGAAGTTGGTGGCAGGCTGCCTCTGCCAGGCTCCCCTGCCTCCTGCTCTAATATAGGTCCTGCTGGGGAGCCGGCCCACCGGCCAGACCCTGGCCTCCTGCTCACACCGCTCACGCTGGCCCTGTGGTTATTACATCGCCATGCGCACGTGTGTGTGTGTGTGGACTGTTAGCCTAGCATATCAGGTAAGTGCTCCTATAATAATCTGTGTGTGTGTGAATTAGGGTGTGATTTTGTGTGTTAGTCTGGTTTGTTGGGAGAAATGTTTGCATATTTACAAGGTGTAGGTGCCGAGATATTTCTCACAGAGTGTGTGTTCAGTGAATTGCGTTGGTGTGTGTGTGTGTGTGCGTTGGTGTGTGTGTGTGTGTGTTCAGTGAATTGCGTTGGTGTGTGTGTGTGCGTGTGACAGTGGGTGCAGTTGGCAACACTCCGCTGTGTCCTCCCTAGATCACACAGCCACTGTCATAAACAGCCACAGCCTCTGGCAGGTGTTGCACTGTGGTGCTCAGATATGTGTTTTCCAATGACACACACACACACACACACACACACACACACACACACACACACACACCACACACACACACAGAGTAGTCCATTGGGATTACCCACAGGTGAGCGGTAGAGGGTCGAGGCGACACCTTATTATTAAAATGCACAGACGCGCACGCGCACGCACGCGCACACGCACACGCACACGCACACGCACACGCACACACACACACACACACACACACACACACACACACACACACACACACACACACACACACACACATCCTCCCACGGACACACACATAGGGGCTGGCAGCTGTTTAGGCTGTCTCACACAGTGGCCAGTCCTAATAGAACATCAGCCCAGTCCCAGCCGTTTGGGATTCATTAAGCTTTTTAGCCCATACAAAACATCTAGTCCTTTTTCAAACCAACTCAAATCTTTTTCCAATTACAGGTGCTGAAAACATGCTTGGATTGTTCGGATGCTGAAAGAAGGATTTTTTGTAAAAGGAATTTGGATAAACAAAACACCACATCTAATAAAACATTTGTATTATATCTAATACTACATAGATATAATCCCAAAAAAATAGCAAACAAATGTAACTAAAATAAAGATACAATCGTTTAGTACAAAATTGTGGACGTTTTCTTCGTCACTGATTTAACAAAATAATAAGCGATAAATGTATCTAAAGTAGTGGATCTAACCAATTTGATTTATCAAAATAACACAAATCGCAGCTTTGCCTTTATCAGAGGCATAGGCTAATGCCTACAAAGCAGTGTGTTTACCCTCGACCAAAAATAGCAATTCATTGGTGACCCTATAGTGCTATTCTCTGTCAGAGTCCAGCAAGACGGCACTAAATGTCCAAGTGGAGGTAAGTGCCGGCCAGTCCTCTGACAATACAAGTTATGGTCTCATCATCCAGCTCAATACCGCTCTGGTCCTCCAAGGGGGGCTGGGTGGGGCTTCAGGTCACGGGGTGGGCGGCTTGGGACTGTCATATGTGTTGGACTGTGAGAGAATGTGTGTGTGGCTGTGTGTGTGTGTGTGTGTGTGTGTGTGTGTGTGTGTGTGTGTCCGAATGTTTTTGCCTGCAGTTCGTTCATTAGTGTGTGTGTGTGTGTGTTCGTGTGTGTGTGTGTGTGTGTGTGTGTGTGTGTGTGTGTGTGTGTGTGTGTGTGTGTGTGTGTGTGTGTGTGTGTGTGTGTGTGTGTGTGTGTGTGTGTGTGTGTGTGCTTGTATGTGCAGCTAGTGTGTTGGTGCTCCACAGGTACAAGGTGCTCTCCTAACGCTGCCTGCCTGGCTGAGCGGGCTGCAGATACCACGGAGGAAGAGTCAGACCTCCTCTCCCTCCCTCCCTCTATAGTCTTAGCTCTGTGGACCCTGCTCCCCTGACAGTCAGAGGTGTTGGAATGAGCTCCATGGATGGCCTCGTTGCACAGGAGCGAGTAGAACGTGGTGAGCAGAAACAATGTCCAAGAGATTTTTTGTCATCTGTACAATGTCCGTCAATGTACGGAATAAATTTGTGTTCACATTTTTCGATGTTCAGCCAAAAGCTCATTGTTTGGCCGTAAGAGACACATGCCATCGCCGTGGGCCTCATCTGAATAGCCAGTGGTGTTACTACCACAGTTCACCCTCCGTCCCCTGTCTCACCCATCCACAGCATGGAAACAACCCCGGGGCCCCAGCCGCTAAACGGTGGACTGGAGGCGCGGGGACGTCAAAACACCCTTCAAACACCGTGCCACTCACCCTGCCACGCAATCTTTGATTGGAACAGAAGTAAGTGTCTGTTGTGATTAGCCAGCCGCCATTGGCTGGATGCGCAAAGGAGGACCGCGTGTGTGTGTGTGTGTGTGTGTGTGTGTGTGTGTGTGTACGTGGAGGGGTGTGAGACTGCAGGAGGCCCCTGACAGGAAAGGTCAGCGTCGTCTCGTCGACAGGGCGACCTTGCCACCGAGGGCATGTCAG
The DNA here is from genome assembly GCA_026901105.3 of Galaxias olidus. Taxonomy (NCBI): domain Eukaryota; kingdom Metazoa; phylum Chordata; class Actinopteri; order Galaxiiformes; family Galaxiidae; genus Galaxias; species Galaxias olidus. The sequence continues at coordinate 189,306 of JAPMUY010004686.1, forward strand.
GGCCATGTTGGAAGGCGGTCCGTCCTGCCAGGCTGTGTGTGTGTGGACATGATGGAGAGGTCAGCTGTTTGTGTGTGTGAACACTTTGTCTCAGCGTGATGAGTACCTACGCTTAGAGAATAGACCGTGTGTTGGCTGTACTCAACGGCTTGATAGTCAATAATGACAAAAACGGCTTTTGCTGCAGATGAAGACATTTACTTTTCAATTTTTCTCCTGGTATATATGAGCTATCCGAAGCATCTAGCTGTCAAAGGAGCAAAAAATAGGTCTCCTGTCTCTGTGCTACTGCTGTGAAAGGACAAGAAGCAGAAGGGGGGAAGGGAAAGACGGAGGAAAGGTGCATTAGAGAAAGAAACAAATATCATTGGAAGAAAGAGGACAAAATGAAGACAAGACAAAGATAGAGGAGGTAGAACGCAGAAGTAGAGGAGCAAAGTGAAGAAGAGAAACCCAATGAGGGAAAAGAAATAAGGAGATGGAGACAGATGAAATGGAATTGATCAAAAGGAGCATGGGAAAAGAAAGAGAGAATGTGAGGACATCCGGGTACGGAGAGGAAGAAGACGGAGCAGAGGAAAAAAAGCATAGTGAGAAGGAAAGAGAGGAGGAGGAAGAGGAGGGAGGAGGAGGAAGAAGCCCCGGCGACGGCGGTTAATCCAGCCTCCACGGCGAGTCGCTGGGAGAGCCAGATTCTTCCACACCTCGTCGTGTTCTGCCTGAGGGCTTCTCACAGGTACGATTTCTTCTCCTCGGCATCGGGAACCTGAAAATGAGAATCTCCAAATTAGAGGCATGGAGTCGTGTCAGAACCTGACCCGGGGATTCGCACCTCCCGCTCGGCAGGACCTGTGAATGCTCGGGCAGATCCATGGCCTTGGCCCCTCAGCTCCGTCCTTCTTCCTCTCCTTTTTCCTACGAGTTGGTCTGCGTGTCGGGGGAGGTTTTTTTTTCCCTCCAGACTTTCTTTTTTCTCTCTGACCTTTCTGATCTCTCTCTCCTTTTTTCCCTCTCTGTCACTTCTGCCACGACGCACTGAGGGGTTCACCGTGTCCTCTGATTTTTCAATCCTAAATGAGGTGTTTCGATGTCACACTGTGCCCGCTCCCGAACACTAAGCACTAAGAAATGTGAGATGGCCGTGAAAAGTGCTCCTTCATTTCAATAGCAATGATAGCCTGGGTGGAGGCTGACAGGGAGCACATCCTATATGTCTCTGTGCCTATAGTGCATGGCTTCAGAGCCCAGCTCACATACTGTTCTGTAACTCTGTTTTGTGGCTCTCCTCTCATAGTTTTACTGTACGTCTGGAAAGAAAGGAAGTCCAATAGCATCACAGTGTATTTCAGTAGACATTTCGTCTCTTATTTCATGTTTTAATAATACTAATTCATATACATACGCGCATACACATGCACTCTATTGCCCTTTCTCAAACAACACACAAACACACGCACAGGCACACACACACACACACACACACACACACACACACACACACACACACACATGCTGTGTATGTATACATGTATTTTTTATGTAGATTTTGGATTAAATGAAGCAGAGATCAATTAAATTTTTCCAATTAAAGAGTGGCATGTCTGATATGTTTTCCATAAAGATGGCATGATGGCATCTTTTTGAAAAGAGAAGTTCCTCTATTGGGGCAGTCAGAAGAGATTGACACACACACATGCTGTCCCCTCCACTCCATATATTGGTCTCCAAATTCTCCATAGCGTTGTACTCTTCAACTTGTGTCTATGTTACATCAAATCAGAAGACAATGAGAGAATGGTCCATGCCGAAGTGACCACGTCCTGGTGGCGGTTTCCGCGGCGACAGACCTGGGGACATCGCGGCCCATTACCGCACATGCTCTACTGAGGCGGGAGTTCCTGGGGGGTGCGCACGTTGGCCCAAGTCTTCCCATCCCTCCGCCCCTTTGTCCTGGCTGGTGTGAGGAGAGAGCACTGGGGGCTCGGGGAGCCAGGGACCAGGGAGGCCCCGGCCCAACACGGCCTGCCTGCCCGCCTGCACTCCGTTAGTGCTGGCTGGGTGGAGCTCCCTCCACAGGGGGGGTGGGGGGCTGGGGGGTGGGGGGCTGGGGGGTTGGGGGGGGGGGGTGACGGTGGCAGGAGCTGGGGGAGAAGGAAAAGGAGGAGGGGGCGCGGGGGACCCTGCTGGTGCGTTGGCCTCTTGAACCAGGCAGTGATTTGAGTCGGTAGTGCCTGAGGCTAAAAGTGGCACCTTTTGACTGGGCCAGGGTGCTACTATAGCGCCGGGCCAGGCTCCACACTTCTGGTACATTACACACCAAACGCTCGTCTGCCCGTGTTCATGACCACTGGGGGGAGAGAGCCAGGACAGAGGACATTCATTGCTGCTGAATATGAATATGAATGACTTCAAATAGGCTCCTACATGGATTTCTGTGTACAGTTTAAGACATTTGAATTGTCTACACCTGTCATGTATGTGAGTATATTTCATGTTGTGCTTGCTAGGTGCCTTTGCAGACATACTGAGTACAATGAGGCTTATAGTACGCGTTTTTTCATAAATGTAATATTGTTTTTCGCACATTTTTGTACACTATATTATTTATAAGTGAATACATAGCTATTTTTACGTTGGTCAGAGTGATCCAGTTTTCAATAATTGTATAACTATATGTATATTTTTGGTACATCTATTTGGTAGAACAGATGATGCAAATGGGGCAGAGAGTGGCTTCAAACCACTCCTCCCATCTTCAGTAGAGGTCGAGACTGTTTGTTAGTCTGGCCTCTCCGGTCTGCAGGGGCCAGCAGCTCGTCAGGCTGGGAGTGCACTTCACTCTGTGCACCGCGCCCCGGGTGTCTGTGAAGCCCAACAATTCTGCTGACTGCCCTGATCCAGCAGTTCCCGTCCTGGATCATCGGGGGCTCAGGACACTGGCCCTTTCAGAAGGCCATGTGGGGGACCTGGACTGTGGCATGGAGGGACATTTAAAGGATTTCCATAGTTCAATGTTTCATACAGTGGTTTTAGTTTACTATATACTCTGATGTGACTTGCTTTTCAAACAGGGCACTGCTGGAAAAGAGAAGTGATCTCAGTGAGTGACACCCGTATAAATGAATACCACAACCCCCTGCCCCCCACAAATAAGTCTTCATTTGCTTAGTTACTAAGTGATTTGATACATTGGAAATCCTATTCAAATTCCTTTTGCATGGGGATATTACACATTGTGTCATCAAATAAACACAAAAGAAAGCGTGGGACTGCACATGGAATACGGTCGTGTCAGGTGCTCTTTCCTCGGGAAAAGAAAAAGTTGCGTAAGTAAAAGTTGTGAAAAGTGACGTCTCCATTTCCGAGTCGAGCAGGACAAAAAATCACGCAGTCCCCACCTCCCTCTGTGTCTGGGGAGCGCTCCTCGAGAACGAGAGAATGGAGGAGAAAAAAAACGAAAAAAACACGTGTCACAGACACCTTGATCAGTGTGAGATTGACTGCATACCTCCTATTAATTAAAGCCTAACAAATTACACTCAGGGGAGCTTGTGTGTTCGTAGCCAAAGTAACACAAAGTCTGGTGGCAAACTTAGCATATTTGCTCTGGGTGTAGCTGGGAGCACAGTGCGTTTGCGTCTGCGCGAGGTCAAACCGGGATAGCAGAAACCCGTGATCTGAGGCGCTTTGCCCAGAGTCAGTCAATGCTTACCATAATGTGTTTGACAGCGCAACGCTTGTGTGGATCAATCCATTCACTTGTAGAATTAGGACCTCAGGGCGTGGGTGCCTCCGGCTACACATACTCAAGCACACACACACACACATACACAGGCAGTTCCATCGAGCTACCATCAAATCCCTTGGCCCAAGAGTGCAAACAAGAAGAGAAAATAACATTGCAACAATAACCTTGCGACTTCTGCTTTTGTAATTCTATAATGCTGCAAAAAAGGTGCAGTTGTACCACTATTTTCACACCTTAGGTACCGTGCCTGATCATGCCAGAGTAGGCTAAGCACTTTTTTCAGCCTCGTTCCGCTCTATTTCAGCTTCAGCTGAGCAGGGCCGGCTAGGCTAATTTGACTCAAACCGAGTCCCAACATGTGGGAACCTGGAACTAGCAGGCCCAGATCAAAATACCCTGATATTCTGGCCTTCTGTGCCACTGTGGAAGAACTGCCGAGGGATTGAAGGGAGCACATCGAGTAACTTCCCTCAGTTGTACGTGTTGTTTCAGCACTGCGGGCAAGGTCTTCCACTGTGATGTGGAGGACCCGGGCCGTGTGGCCCGACAGAGAGATACGACAGTGGGGCCATTGTGTGCTTCGCCCCAAATAGAGATTCAGGAGCCTAGCGTTCCATGTCAGCGGGTTAAAGCCCCTCATTCAGAGTCTCAAACCAACACTTGGCCCACCTCCAAGGCCTCCTCGGGCCTCTGGCTGTCCCACCCCAGATTGGCGTGAGCTCGCCGCGGCCCGCGCGCTAACCATGGACAGACTCTTCTCATCACATTCAAAGGGCCCAGCCACAGATGAGAGAATGGAGAGGGACATGAAATCACTTTCAGCGGCCATAAAGGCAGCGTTGTGGAGAGCCAACCGCTGGCCATTTAGCCGCGCTGCCTCCATTGAGGGCCCCCTCCATTAACGCCGCGCTGCCTCCATTGAGGGCCCCCTCCATTAACGCCGTGCTGCCTCCATTGAGGGCCCCTCCATTTACGCCGCGCTGCCTCCATTGAGGGCCCCCTCCATTTACGCCGTGCTGCCACCATTGAGGACCCCCTCCATTTACGCCGTGCTGCCTCCATTGAGGGCCCCCTCCATTTACGCCGTGCTGCCTCCATTGAGGGCCCCCTCCATTTACGCCGTGCTGCCTCCATTGAGGGCCCCCTCCATTTTGCCGCGCTACCTCCATTGTGGGCCCCCTCTATTTAGCTGCGTCGCTGCGGCCCCCGGGCGCCTGCTGCCCGCCTCATTTTGCGGGCGTTAATTAGTCCGCTCGGCGTTGTTGACACAGCAGCCACGGGTTGGTCAGGTCGGCTAACGGGGGGGGGGGGGGGGGGCGTTGGTGTTTGGCGGGCTGACTAGATGTCAGTCGGTGTTGCAGGCACCATGCAAACCCTCCCCAGCAAGAGTCCGCTACTCCTCAGTCAATGACAGCTGGGGCTGCACCCCATTCACTGCATTCAGTCTGGCGGCCACAGCCCGGTACAATAGAGAGCCTGTTGGCCTGCCTGGACTCCCTTTCTCCTCCGTCATAATTGGGGACTCTCTGTCAAAAACCTGAGTTGGAAGTGCATTTGGGGTTGTGAGCGCGTGTTTGTGTTTGTGTGCATGCGTGTGTGTGTGAATGTGTGTGTGTTTGTTAGAGCGTGTGCTGGGGAGAACAGGTGTGTTTAAAAAATGTATTACTGGTTTTTCTTATTTATTGCATGTCATACTATGATACACTTCTTGAGATAGTATAGCATTCTTTTTTATTTTTAAGACTGTGAAGAAATTCTCATTGACCTAAACAAGTGTAAAGCAATACATGTTGTAAGACTCTCAACAAACAAAAATGGTTATAAGGTTTCAGCATGACAACCACACCAGCTGAGCCAACCAACGAAGATAAAATCTTGCAGTGTTGGTGCTTAGCAGTTGTTAAAACATACTTCTCTGAGAGATGCTCAACTTCTCGGTTTGACACCTCCAAAACGACGACAAAGAACTCATTATTACAGTAAATGGCACCACCCCATTTAGCTGTCACACTAGCTAAATGTTTTATTTTTACCTGGTTTCTCAAGTTATTTTATCACTGTTTTTGTAAACATTTCTTGACTGAATTTTTTTTTTTGCAGTGATAAAACTAGATTAAAACCATACCATACCTAAATGAGATTAGTCTAAATTAAGTACACTACCAAACATTTATCTAACAGAATCTTGTCTATGAAAATAAATTATTGGACAGAAAAGCTATCGAATAGCTGTCGCAAGCATCGCAGATTAAGAAACAGACAGAAACAATTAGATATGAAAAGATGACAAACTCTCAAATTAAAATTTCAAAAATATAGTTGACCAAAGACATACAACACAAGAACATGCGATTATTAAGACTAGAACTAAAAGTAAAAAAAAAACAAAAAACAATGCTCTGTTACAACAGATACTATGCTCTGTTACAACAGATACAATGCTCTGTTACAACAGATACAATGCTCTGTTACAACAGATACAATGCTCTGTTACAACAGATGCAATGCTCTGTTTTTCTTACAACACTCTTTAAGGGGTCTCACTCTCAAGGTGCTCAGGAAAGCGTGTCGAGGTGTTAAGAACCAAACAATATTTGGCCTTTGCTCTGATGTATCGCAGTGGCCAACATCCACACCCCCATGCCTTGCTGGAGAACGAATTGAAAGGACACCCACCTCAGTACATGCACATGGAAACCCCCTCCTCTCTCACACCTACCCACATCTGAAGAGCTCTGTGCCCTGAACGCGCAGATAGAACCCGCTCTCTGAAAACCTGCTGCATACCTCTCTGTTGCCTCATTGTGGCTGCCAAGACTATTGTGCTATTTTTTCTTTTTTTACCAAGGTGCTTTATATCAAACAATTCTCAATAAATTTGTTGATTTCTCTTTTTTTGCAAGGCGTTGAAAAACACTCTTTTGGCTTTCATGCAGGCAGCTGTTGGCTCTCTAACTGTGCTGACGTCTGCTTGAAATCAGAGTTAGATCCGGCACAACAACAAGGCACCTGTGCTACACTAAACCAGGGACACCCAGCCTGCTGAAGGTAAACCATGGTGTGCGGCACTGCCTTGTTTCCATAAAATGGCCGTGGAGCTGCGGGGCGGACGACTGCTGGCTCAAGGCTGGGCAAAGGTAGCGGGGCAGATGGACCTGTCTTGCGCTGACCGTGCATCCCCCGCGCCAAGCTGGGGCACCCGGGAGGGGTCCCAACAAAGGGAGGGGATGTCCCACTGAGACCCTGGCACCCGGCCCTGGCCATGCCTTGGCCTGCACCCATCCCTCCCCTCCCCCCCTTCCCGTCCTCTGCCCCCCCTCCTTCTGAAAGCCCAAATGCTGACCAAGCCCTGAGAGCCTAGGGCCAGGGCCAGCCTCCTGGGCTCTTAATGCCCTAGACAACAAGCTGGTTCACAGGCTGCTCTCTGCCAAAGCTGGATGCCCGTGTTGGACACACTGGGGAGAAAGAAGTTTCATAAGTATGGTACTGTGTCTCTGTACGCTGGTATGATTTGGAGTGAGCTCCTCTTTCGCAAGGAGAATTCCAGTTTCAATGCAATTTCATCTACCCTACTAAAAGGGCCATTATTCATATCTGAGATGTCAGCGTAATGTGTGGCATTATGCGCCATAGATATACAACTATAGATGTGACACAGAATTTCACAGAGTGATTTTGAATGTTTAAATTGTACAGTGCTACTGCAACAGAGACAGTTCTATGGTTCTAGAGATATTTTTACACTATGCTGTTTTTAACTGTTTTAATGCCTTACCTTGTGTGTGTGTGTGTGTGTGTGTGTGTGTGTGTGTGTGGGTAATGTGTGTGTGTGTGTGTGTGTGTGTGTGTGTGTGTGCGTGTGTTTTTGTACGCATGTAAAAACCTCTGCTATCTAAAATACCATGTATTATCTGAATTTCAACAGTTTCAATATTATGACAACCTCTATTCATATGTTCGTTCGAATGTTCCTATGCATAGATTATCTTGTTGATCAATGTCATCACGTTCGATCTATAAGCAGGCCGAAACCCAATAGTTATAGTTTTTGCAGATTTTAATCAAGATAATTACCAGCCTTTTTAAGTGAATGGATAAATTATTGCTGGAAAGCAATTAACCAAATATATATGTCTGCAGTTGCACATTACTGCAAATTTTTTGTTTTATCATTTGGGGCCTAAAAAATTCAAAAGGAAAGATGTCATCATAAAACAATTCTTAAAGAAAAGACGACCATTCATTGCTGGGATTGATAACTGCTGTCATTGTCAACCCCGTTTTAATTTGAAAACATATTTTAGATTTTTATAATATTTTTTTCAATACCAAGGCATATGCTGTCAGCACATATATCAATGTTCTCTTTTAGGAAAAAAACAACCTTTCCAGCAATTACCTTATGCCTAACTTTGTTAAGTCATACAAATGACTCAAAAATATAACTGTGGGCTTCAAATTGTAACAAGAAAGAGTTTGTGCCATTTTCTTGTGGTTCATTTCTTTTCACCACAGTAATTAGCCAAGGTTCTGAAACTCCCGTCATGGACAGACTAAGCTGGGATCTTTCTGCAAGGTGCTATATCATGCCAATGCATCAAACATACTAGGCCCAAAGTAACACATCTGCAAAGAAAACACTCAAGTCAACTTGTGTACGACTCACACGTGACACATGACCGATGACCAGACTGGTGGTGGTACCTTCTCCACGGCTAGTCTCACTCACCCCTCCCCGTGCTGAAACGAGCCCCACACAGACCCTGGAGAAGAGCCCATTAGTGGAGAGCTGGGCAGTCGTGTGATGTCGCCAGCAGCTCCATACAGACCTGTGTGGTCGTGTGGGAACATGTGTGAGAGCGTGGCGGAGGAGGCAGGGCCAGGGGGGGGGGCCTTGGGTCTTAAAGAACCTCTTTATCTCCTTAGTCCGTATTCACCCACATGAACTCAATTTGCAGCCATATTCAACTGCAATGATGTCCTGGCCAGCCGCCTAGATTTAATAGCTCCTGCTGCTTCCATAGGTTGGGTTGGTGAACTGTGGGGGGCGAGGGGGATGGGGGGGGGGGGGCTGAGGGTGGGGAGTTGAAATGACTATATTGATGATAATTGGTCAAATGAAAATATACGATAATAAACTGCCATGGAGTCTAAATACATCCTGTCATATTTTACCACTACGATATTCAACCCAATTAAACCTTGTTGAAGCCTACGTGATGAGAAAAAGGAAGGTGTGAACGAACGCGCGCGAGCAACAGCAGACTAAGGTAATTTCCCACACCTATTTAAATAAGTTTCAACTGGAGTCCATTATTCTGAGGAGCTGTGTTGATTGTTGATGTATGTTTGCCTCCACGCCCTCTGACCACCGAACACACCCGTGGCACACTACGGCCTTTTACTTTCATGCGCAAGAAATCCTACATGGTATGCCACAGCCCCCTCCACACACACACACACACACGCACGCACGCACGCACGCACGCACGCACGCACACACACACACACACACACACACACACACACACACACACACACACACACACACACACACACACACACACAAACAAACACACACCTCGGCTCTTTAACACAGCGAAGATGGTGGATAGTGCTATGGCAATGCGGCGTGTTGTTTCAGTGTGGCCAGCAGTAGCCCTGACACACAGCCTTACCCAGAGAGCAGAGCACAGGGTTAGGTGGCAGGGCTTGTCTGGGCTTCCTGTTTCGCCCCCAGCACTGAGGCCCTTTGTGACCACAACGGAGGAGGTGGGAGCTGCCCTTTAGACAAAGAACACACGCGTGACATGGGACCACACTCAAGCCTACACACAGAGACACAATCTACACACAATTACATAGGTACATACATACATATACAGTGCCTTGCCAAAGTATTCACCCCCCTTGGCTAGTTACTTATTTTGTTACATCACAACCTGTAATTTAAATGTTTTTTTAATCTGAATTTTATGTGATGGATCTGCACAAAATAGTCTAAGTTGGTGAAGTGAAATGAGAAAAATATATATTAAAAGTTATTTTTTAAAATAAAAATCAGGAAATTGGCATGTGCATATGTATTCACCCCCTTTGCTATGAAGCCCCTCAAAAGTTCTGGTGCAACCAATTACCTTCAGAAGTAACATAATTCGTGAAATGAAGTCCACCTGTGTGTAATCTAAGTGTGACATGATCTGTCAGTATAAACACACCTTTTCTGAAAGGTCCCAGAGGCTGCAACACCACTAAGCAAGAGGCATCACACCATGAAGACCAAGGAGCTCTCCAAACAAGTCAGGGACAAAGTTGTTGAGAAGTACAAGTCAGGGTTGGGTTATAAAAAAATATCCAAATCTTTGATGATCCCCGGAGCACCATCAAATCCATCATCTTCAAATGGAAAGAACATGGTACCACAACAAACCTGCCAAGAGAGGGCCGCACACCAAAACTCACAGACCGGGCAAGGAGGGCATTAATCAGAGAGGCAGCACAGAGACCAAAGGTAACCCTAAAGGAGCTACAGAGTTCCACAGCAGAGACTGGTGTATCTGTACATGGGACCACAATAAGCCGTACACTCCATAGAGCTGGGCTTTATGGAAGAGTGGCCAGAAAAAAGCCATTACTTAGTGTTAAAAATAAGAAGGCACGTTTTGAGTTTGCCAAAAGGCATGTGGGCGACTCCCCAAATGTATGGAGAAAGGTGCTCTAGTCAGATGAGACTAAAATTGAACTTTTCGGCCACCAAGGAAAACGCTATGTCTGGCGCAAACCCAACACATCCCATCACCCCAAGAACACCATCCCCACAGTGAAACATGGTGGTGGCAGCATCATGCTGTGGGGATGTTTTTCAGCAGCAGGGACTGGGAAACTGATTCGAGTAGAGGGAAAGATGGATGGTGCTAAATACAGGGATATTCTTGAGCAAAACCTGTTTCAGTCTGCCTGTGATTTGAGACTGGGACGGAGGTTCACCTTCCAGCAGGACAATGACCCGAAGCATACTGCTAAAGCGACACTCGAGTGGGTTAAGGGGAAACATTTAAATGTGTTGGAATGGCCTAGTCAAAGCCCAGATCTCAATCCAATTGAGAATCTGTGGTCAGACTTGAAGATTGCTGTTCACAAGCGGAAACCATCCAACATGAAGGAGCTGGAGCAGTTTTGCCTTGAGGAATGGGCAAAAATCCCAGTGGCAAGATGTGGCAAGCTCATAGAGACTTATCCAAAGCGACTTGCAGCTGTAATTGCCGCAAAAGGCAGCTCTACAAAGTACTGACCTTAGGGGGGTGAATATTTATGCATGCTGAATTTTTCTGTTATTTTGTCCTATTTGTTGTTTGCTTCACAATAATAAAAAAAAATCACATCTTCAAAGTTGTAGGCATGTTCTCTGGATGAAATGATGCAAACCTTCAAACAATCCATTCTAATTCCAGGTTGTGAGGCAACAAAACATGAAAATTGCCAAGGGGGGTGAATACTTTTGCAAGGCACTGTACATGCATGCATACACACATGCATACACACATACCTTCTCATATTTTTGGTACATTTAAAAAATGTACCACTGACTGGTCAAAGCAGTGATTACAAAATTGATGACAATCAAAAAAAAAATGATACGGCCACATCACGGGGAGTAGAATGGCGCCAGCAGCTTAACAAACTGCCTCTAGCCAATTGGTTGAGTTGCTTAACACAGCCTAGCGCCTGCTGGGAGGGCATGGGATGACATGTTAGCACAACAAGGCCTCCCGGAATATTGAGTGTTTCATTTGACATCATGTCCCTGATTGAAATATGGATTAGCTTACCTCCTCCTAGCTTCATCCGAGGGGGAGGGAAGGAGGATATCTAGAGCGAGTGACGGATGGGAGATGGATAAAGGAATCTGAGGTGGATAGGCCATCTCTAGGGGCGTCTCCTTTCCCATGATGAGCTTCCTCTAATCCAAGGGGCCGCCTCATTTCAAAGTAAGATGGAGCGAGGCTGCAAGGGGATCCCGGTCTCACTTTGAATACGCGAACGCCCCCCCCCACCCCGCCCCAAGCGACGAAATTGGCTTAGGCGTATTAGATATTCCATGGCAGTCGGACCATGATGGATCTGGTGTTTTGTCACTCGGTCAGGGCTGAAGATTGCACAGCTCCATGGCTGGGTACAGGCCCCTACATGTCGGCCAGGGCTCGTCACGACCCTCTCCGACTAAGACGGGAAAAGTGGGAAGACTATCTATTGGGATGTGGCTACTGAGTACCGATTCGAACATCATCTGACATATATCCACCATCTCTCTGTCCCCAGTAATCTGTTCCCCCTTTAGAATGATCTGGTTAGTATTGTAGCGTGACTTTGGACGTGTGCTGGTTTGGAGAGGTTACACAAACATGTCATATCCTTTGTGATGGCACATCTTGTTGACTATAACCACGAAGACGAGGTGTGAAGATGGTCGACGCGGCGTTGATTCTCTACAACGTATCACCCCAAAACGGAACTGTACAGACAACTCAGTGACAACCAAACGGGACAAAAGGAAGGAAGTCGTGGAACACAGCACAGAGAACCCTCACTGGTCTGATAGAAGTGGAACACAGCACAGAGAACCCTCACTGGTCTGATAGAAGTGGAACACAGCACAGAGAACCCTCACTGGTCTGATAGAAGTGGAACACAGCACAGAGAACCCTCACTGGTCTGATAGAAGTGGAACACAGCACAGAGAACCCTCACTGGTCTGATAGAAGTGGAACACAGCACAGAGAACCCTCACTGGTCTGATAGAAGTGGAACACAGCACAGAGAACCCTCACTGGTCTGATAGAAGTGAAACACAGCACAGAGAACCCTCACGGGTCTGATAGAAGTGGAACACAGCACAGAGAACCCTCACGGGTCTGATAGAAGTGAAACACAGCACAGAGAACCCTCACGGGTCTGATAGAAGTGGAACACAGCACAGAGAACCCTCATGGGTCTGATAGAAGTGGAACACAGCACAGAGAACCCTCACTGGTCTGATAGAAGTGGAACACAGCACAGAGAACCCTCACTGGTCTGATAGAAGTGGAACACAGCACAGAGAACCCTCACGGGTCTGATAGAAGTGGAACACAGCACAGAGAACCCTCATGGGTCTGATAGAAGTGGAACACAGCACAGAGAACCCTCACGGGTCTGATAAAAGTGGAACACAGCACAGAGAACCCTCACTGGTCTGATAGAAGTGGTGGAAGGAGGACCATGGTGGGCCGAGTGGGTCGAGGGGCCTACAGACGTCTGCAGGGATGGCAGTGGGTCACAGCTGAGGACAGTAAAGTCCCCCCCCCCCCCCCCCCCGTCGCAGCGAGTCTGTGTTTACGTCTCCCATCCAGTTTTTCCCCCCAGCGGGCCTCTCCATCCAATTCTCCTCAAGCAGAGAGGACCAGGGAGCAGGAGAGAAAGGGAGCGGGCGCCCAACAGAACTGCACCAATTGACATGTGGCGCGTCGCGAGGTGGGTGCCCAACCTCTTGGCCACCGATTACCATTCGCTAATGAGCGACCCTGTTTATCTCCCTCCGCGTTCCCTCTCTCTCTCTCTCTCTCTCTCTCTCTCTCTGTCTCTTTCTTTCCCCCCGCCTCGCTCCCTCTCTTCAGCCCTCTTTCTCCTTTTGCGGCTTAGTGCTTAGGCCTGCAGCGGCCAGCGGACCATAGGTGTGGCACAAATGGGGAGGCGCGCAGAGCGGTAATTAAAGCAGCAGGGGGTCTTGTGCACAGCACCGATGCCCCCCTAAAAAGCAGCCCTCCTCCACCCCCCCCCCCCCCTCTTTTCAATCCCGTCCGCAGAATTGATCATTGTGCCGAGGCCAGTTTTGCCCCCGGCGGTTTTGTCACATTCTAATGAGAGGCGAGGCCCAGGTCCTACCAGCACTGGGACCAGTTGGGGCCAATCAGTGTCTCTCACACCAAGCCTTACTCTTACCACCTATCAGCCTGGCATTGAACTGCAAACAGACACGCACACACACACACACACACACACACACACACACACACACACACACACACACACACACACACACACACACACACACACATTCAGATAGACGCCGCGTTTGCACCAACTGCCGTCTTCTCCTCCTGCACTGGGACCCTCGGAGCGGTGGGTTCCTCCCCGCTGCCATCTTGTCACTTGTTTTCTGCTACGCCTCATCCCCTAATCTCCGCACTGCCAGCCCCTTCCAGCTGCCTCTCGTCTTCTCAGAAAAGCACGGGTGGCTCAGGCACCATTCAGGGCTGCCCTGAAGGGCACTGATCTCTGTGATTAGAGCGAGTCAATTGCCCGATGGGAACCCGTTCAAAGGAGACGAGACACGCTCGTGCTGAATCCCGTACACATTGCATTGTCGGACTTTTGTAAAGGACACACACGCATTTGTGCCACACGAGGACGGAAAGTAAATCGAGGAATTCCCAAATAGCAGAATAGCTCTGTGATATCCAAATTTAAAATGTAGGTAAAAATGACAAAAAAACGTTTCATGGAAAAAACAACAACTTTCAAACCAAAATGTGAGGTAACGTGTTAATCGTTCACTGCTGGTGAACTGTATGACATTAGACACGGTGGTGGAGAAAAAAGCCTGTTTTTTATTGATCGACTGTTTTGATCGGTGTAGCCCCCTCTACCCAGGGCCCGGGGACTCAGCAGGCCACCACAGCCCATTGGGAATGTCTCTCACTTCAGCCCAGGGCTCCTACTTTGAGTGTACATTCTCAAGATAACAGCAGAGCCTCTCCGGGAGACCACAGGGCACCGCAAATATTTTTTTTCCGGAAGCAAAAACAGAGGAAAAATAATTGAGTTGTATCGCGGTGTGTGTCTCTTTCTGTGTTAATAGGAAGGGAAGAAAGCGGTTAGGTTATCCGTCATATATTTAATCCTCTTTTAGTCCATAAAGGGTAAACAATACTTTTCAAAATATAAAGCATGAACCAAATTTCCAGTGTTTTGAAATAGATAATAATAATAATAGAATATTAAATCAAAATGTATATTATATCTGCATGTGCATTCTGCAATATTCATGTAAAGGTACGTCTTACAGTTCTAGATATTCTCGGTCTATTTCGATTGCTGTTATATAGGTTCTGGGAGACAATGTACGCACAGCAATGACGTTCTTGAGTTTGACGCGGTGGCTCAGCCCTTTCCTCCTCTCCCACACCAACGGCAGCCATGGTGGCGCAGCTATTGTTACTGGTGTGGCACATGTAATTAAAATAACCTGGTGGAGGGGTTTTCTTGTGCCACTCTCTGCCTCTCTCGGCCACAATAGTACCATTTCTTGCTCGGGCCCGGCTCCCCCCGTATCTCGCCGACCCCCTTGAGCATGGCGTTTTACATTTCTGTTTGTAAAACTGTCAACACTTCCACTGGCTGTACTAACGTGTGATTTAGCACCGACAGAGAGGAGGGATAGAGAGTGAGAGAGAGACAACTGCATGAGATATTGCCACATTCTCAAAGTGGAATATTTTTTCACTCCCCCCACGAAGATGCCTTGTTGTTTTTAGCGTGTCTTGTTATTTTTTCTCCTCTTCTCACAGAAGCATTGTCTTCCTTTGCTTTGAAAGGACCTAGAGTGTTCCTCTATTTGAGCTTTGAATATTGTCTATGCTTATGAACAATACCTATTCAAGTGAAAACAGTCAGATAGTTATTGTTAATGCTTGTGCAGTTTTTTTACACATTTTTTAAATAAAATTAAAAAAATTGACAACCACAAAAAAAACACACACCCTATGAAACGTTTGATCCCATAAGATTCCAAGACAGAAGAAAGGAAACAAACAAAACAGAAGTCAACAGGTTTTGAATTTAATTGGATTACTATGTGGAGCTGGATTGTGTGTGAAATTTACACTTGTCATGCTGTTCTCCAATCAGACATCACCTGTCAACACTAATACACACCTGAGGGGAGTGATGGCATCTACAGGAATAGGAGGAAGAGAAACACAACAGCAATCAATACCAACCTCAGATCTTTTTATAGATTATGTTTAAGATGTTCCGTGCAGCAAAAACGAGCCTCATCCCCGCGCCGGCATTCATCTAACCTGTCCCTAGCACGCACTTACCTCACAAAACAAACAGCCTAACAGGCAGAACACAATCAGAAATGTAACCTTTCTATCTCCTACCCAAAGTGCCATTGCAGACGAGGAATGAATTCTGTGCTTTAATCATTGGACTAGAGCAGCCTGGGTATGCAGGCTTTTTTGTAGGCTGTTTTGCTTTAATTTACACCTCTGTTTTGCAGCTGCGAAGGGGGAATAGGGCTCCCCTCCCCCGGAACCAGCGAAGGTAGTGGCGGTACATAAGCTCATTATAAAGGCCACTGTAATAATCTGTGTACCGCCGGGCCCCGGCTGGAAGTGCGGCGCTGCTCCAAAGCACCGGGCTCCCCTGTCAATAGCATGACAGTCACTTCATTATAGCTTCACAAGTCGACCATTTATTAGCTATTGGTCCCATCAGCGGAGACTGTGGAAAAGGGTCAGCTGTTACCATACATTATTTTTCCTGTTAAAATAAAAAAAAAATTCTTGCATTTTTTTTAATAGACCAATATTTTGTGGTTCAAATGAGAAGGGGAAGAGAAAAATGGTCACTAGACATTTCTTTCACCATTGACACAAAAAGAGCTAAACTTGCTGTGTTGTGTGGAAGTATTATCGCATAATAGTTCATCTCCACCAACAGTGTGCAAAACAGTGGAAAAAGAGAAATGAAAATCAGTAGTTGGTTGGTGATAAGAGGAACCTCATTTTTACTTCCACATCAAAAAGAATTATGGCTCACATTTCAAATGTACATTTAAGGTGAATGTAGATTGTGTATCAAATAAAATTTACCTCTTTATTTATGCATATTTCCCTACAAAGGGGGACATGATTCTTTAGCATGCCTACATTTTTTGGCGCCCACTTAAATTTAAGATTCATGGTTATAGAACAGACACTGTTTTAGCGTAAGAATCTATTGACTTAAGGTTTTACCCTCAAAAATATAAAAAACAATGTAGAAATGAAGAGAGCAATGTGCTCTTAGTGTCGGAATTCTCACTAGATTGGTGTAGTGGCTCAATGTCAATTAGGACATCAAATAACACACAATGTGTCGCCGTGAAAAATTCTCTCACAACAGCAAAGCTGTTTAAAAAAAAGACAATAAAAGGAATTAGAAAAAAACAACAAAATTAGTGAGAGGCAACTAAAAGCCAAACAGAAAAATTTATGAAAAAGAAATATGCAGAAATATGCGGCACAAATAGCAGGACACAATTAAGCCCAATTCATTTATATATATATATATATATATATATATATATATATATATATATATATATATATATATATATATATATATATATATATATATATACATATATTCATATATCTATATATATCTATATATATATAGATATATATAGATATATATAGATATATATATGAACGAATACTGTCCACAATTTAAACAGAGGTTGTCTGTGGACTAACCATGAGTTCAACTTAAACCTATAACTGTAATAGACCAACCAAGATCTCTGACAGAACAATGGGCACATACATCTCTGATCACTGCCTCTCACAAACATTTCTTGTGCTGTCTGGATTCTGCTGCGGCAACCAATTGCTGCCTCCTGCGACCAGCCAGACCTGAAACACACATTGTTGTAGGTTATTCATTGTGCCCTTCTGCTATTGTGACCTGACATCCCCTATTCAAACCAACAAGTGCACGGGAAAACCCTAGCCCTGTGGAGGCAAAGTTATCAGTCTCACAAACACACAGACGCCCCAACCACCAGCGACAACAAACAGCAACCCTGTGAAAGCCTATTGACTTCTAATGATGATTCCTCTTCATTAAAACTGTGCCTAACCCTGTTAGACGGGAATAGGCTCACTACGGGTAATCGTGAAAACACTTTTAATCAATGCACGACAACAGCAGAGACCTTGCTAGAACGCATTCACTCCAAATAAAACGGGCTCTTGTGAAGCGGTGTGCAGTGAACAGCAAAAAGACCTTGGTAGACTTCTCACACTCATCATGGCGAAACCTGCTTGTGAAAGCCTCCTGACAGCTCCTTAGACCTTGTTAGGGAGAATGACTTCCTAATGATGCAACCCGGCTCGAAGAACAACAACACACATAAAGCACCACACACACACACACACACGCACACACACACACACACACACACACACACACACACACACACACACACACATACACACACACGAAGCTCTCACACATCCATGTCCAAATGCACATATATACACAGACATGCAATAGACAGAGGCAAATTTATCACAAGGTGTGTTCTTAAAATTCTCTTTCAATCAGTTGTTATTTATAATAATTTAGAATTTGATAATTGTACAGACATGTTTTATGTTAACAATAATTTTGAGTGTTTGAATTTTTCGTAGATTTTTATCCAAGCAACATATACATACAGTATTAACAGTATATATTATAAATTTATACACTGTTTATATTCAAGAATTCAAATCTTATTTTTAGTACGATTTTAGAGCGTAAAAATCTGTGATCCGTTGGATCTGTTAGTTTTTATCTTTTACAGTTTATTATTATTTTCATTTAAATTCACAATTGAAGTGGGAGGTTGAGGCTTTAATGAACAGTTAATTTTCATAACAAAACTAATTGGGCAGTAATTCTTTCAAGATTCACACCCCAGCAAGTCATTTTAGAATTTCTTTGCCACTTCTATACACACTATGGCTGACACAAATGTATGCTCACACACAAGTCTGTACGTAAACGCACACACACACACACACACACACACACACACACACACACACACACACAACACACACACACACACACAGTGACACATGGTATATCAGCAGGCGCAGTTCTTTTGTCCTCATTTTATTTCCAACAATGCCGCTTTCATGGAACACATTGTCCTGCATTTTACTCAGTACATCTGTTCCAAAAATTCAAGCAATACACCTATAAGTCCATTTTTATTTTGTTTTTACTTAAAGACTTAACAAACATGATTATTCGGGGTTTATATTAAATGTAAATGGAATTTTCCACCGCTTTGTTTTCCGTTCATCCCATGAAGATGACAGGGAGTGCTCGGTGACTAAGATGTTTAGTGGCATTGTGCTCTGAGTCAGACGTGTTGGCTGCTTGGATGAAGCGGCGGCTGCAGCAGCTGTATTTTGGTGATGGTGTGGAGTGGCCGTGTGTGAGCTGAACTTTGCCTGTTCCACTGATCTGTCACTGACACCAATGGGTGCGGGTCTGACTCAAACCATGGCTTTAACTGGCATTAGTCACTTCCGGTGATAAGGCCTACACTCACCAACGAACATGCGAGAAGGCATGCACAAGCACACCCTTCAAAGTCCTCTGGTCATGGGCAAGATTGACACTGTGACCAAGAACCACGTCTCGTCCCTTCTTTGTATTTCTTTCATCCTCGACTGAAGCGTGGGGCGCCTCCTATGATCTCTCAGGTGTCTTTGCACGCTGGTAAAAAGCCAAAGGCCTACCACTCCTAGCACAAGCCTACCCCCCTCCTACACACACACACACACACACACACACACACACACACACACACACACACACACACACACACACACACACACACACACACACACACACACACACACACACACACACACACACACACACACACACACACACACAGCACACATAGCGGTCCTTGCCAGGGTGGTAAGAAACTGTGTCTCAACACTTAGCACCCTGGGTGAGATGAGAGATGTAGAATGTGTGCGGCGGGTTTTGATCAGGTGGATGCCAGGATTGTCAGACCGAGTGGGATGGGGGGTGGGAGGGGTGGGTGGGGGAGTGATGTGGTGGTATTTGCACAAGCCTTCTTCTCTTTGCAGATAGAACACAATGGCTCTGCCAATACCGCGACATTCATAAAGCGCACCAATGCGATTCAAATTTACTAATAAAGGTTGCATAAGTGGGCTGCTACAGCTTTTCTTTTCATAATCATACGACGACCCTCCTTAGAGGACCCAACTGAGATGACCAAGCACTGTTGCTTTACTTTCCTCAGTGTTTAACAAAGTTAGGCATTTTATCTCTCTCGTTTACATGTAGTGAGACCCGTGCAGCATTTGTGCACCGACGTGCTGACATACACAGCAGGCTAAGAACAGCCGCTTCTCTCCAACCAGAGCTCTGTGTGTGTTGAGCTTGCACTCTCTAGTGGAAGAACGTTGAACAACCCACTGGCCAGAAGATCAGCCCTACTATTAATGCACACTCAAAACCTCCATCCTTTTGTTTAATTTTGGACAGACTAAGTCCCGCTGCACACAAGGCTTAGAATATCCATAGTTTACAATAGTGATTTTCATTTTACAGGAACCGACAGATGTTCTAATGACAGTGAAAAAATATGATATTGCCAACATGTAAACAATTCCTTCTTTAAAAAAAGACAAAATCACCAAGATGTGCTATGTGAATAGCGTGTATCTTTAATCTCTTTAGCTACTTTTTGCATGTATAATAAAAATACTCCAGAATAGCTCCAAAAACAGTACAACATGCCATCCATCAGGCTGGGGAGATGGAGACATGAAAAGTCTGAAGATGCCCTCTAGTGGTTGTTTGATGGCACTGGAGGCTGCTTGCGGTTGGACCTGACATCTCTCTAATAGGGCCCTGGTCATCCTGTGTGTTAATTGGGACCATTTTCGACATCGCAGGCTAATGGCAGACACAGTTGGAGGCCCTGAGTCCATCCCCTTACCCTAACCGACTGTTAAGTGCTTGTGAAACAAAGTAGGTAGCCCTAGCTCCGTGCAGCATGGTCCAATGGCTAACAGTCCTATGAAAAACAGACAGCAGAGTAATCGACACCGTCCGCTCCAAAGACATGCAAAATGAATATCGTATGACAAAGTAGTGTAATGTGTAAAATACTGTCAGCACAAACATAGCACCCGTACCCCAAACCATTGAACTGTAATACTGAATTGTCATTCCAATCCCATAAGAGACTCCAACTGACTCTTTATGCAGGCATATCTCTCCCCTTATTCAATCCCCTCGTCCTCCACACTGTTTGTTTTCTATCCGGACCACATGGATAACATGGGGGGAAATGCTGGACACCCAGCACGGTGGAACTGCCAAGCCCAAACAGATCCACCCAGCATCCCCAGACCCTCCCTGGCATCTCAGCCCGCTGGCCGAGCCTTAAATAAAACAATTAGTGGCCGAGCGGAGCAACAGTGTCCAGAAAACATCTGCCCGGGGCCGTCAGGGGAGGCCCTGTTGGTTCAATCAGAACCTGGCCGTGGCTAACCAGCCGAGGCGTACAGCAGGGACCAGTCTCGGGAGCTATTAGAATCCTCAATGTCTCCGTCTTGGCAGTTTTAGCTCTGTCAACACAGACGATGGCCCAAATGTCGGAGCAGTTGTTGGTTTGGGCGGGCTCCCTTGTGCTTGGATGAGACGGTGCACCAGCGTGTTGCTCTTGGGAGGCGCAGCAGCAGGCATGGCACGGCCAGCGCCCATATGATGCCTGCCACATGCCACCACGCCTGCTCTAACAGACGGGAGCAGAGCCCGGTCCTGAGGGTAAATACATATTTAAGTGTTGACACGACATGTATAGTAAAAGTAATAGACAATAAATACAAATCTGCAGTATGTTGTGGCTACATTACTGTGATAGGCATTGTAGATTGATACACTAAGGCTTCAATTTGAACAGCAAAAGAGCCTCATCATTGTGTTTAACTAAACATAAATGGCCTCAGGAATGGGTACAGTTCCAGTAAAGCAGGATGTTTTTAATTTATTTATAGGGATAATCAACCAGAATTTAAATTTAAGGGCAATCAGTAGGTCGACTCAAGTCCTTAAGAAAGTTTGTGTTGCCACCTGGTGGCTCATTTTAGGCCTAACCAATCTGCATTTCTTTTCTTTTCACAGTATGCCCAGAGGAATTGGTATTGCAAAATGTGTACTTTATGATCCTTAATGAGGATTTCAGGCTTAATTCGTTTTTTTTCTTAATTCAGTAGCATGTAATTCAGTTGCACTCGACTAGACAGACAATATTGCAGTCTCCTGATTTGCAATTGGCCTGTGTCCAATGTCTCGTGACGATATAATCTAACACATCACACTATTATTGTCCAGAGGGTAAGTGTTGGCTTTATCACAAATAAACGGTATCACAAGGAAACATATTTCACTTTCTGACTTGACATGTTTTAGTTGGTCACCCAGTCTTCTCAGTCCCTCCCTCCATGAGCGCGCTGACTCTCTAGGAACCCGAGCCATTTGACACAACGTTGCTCTAACCGCGATACAGAGGAGGATTTGTGACAGCTCTCGGGGACGCGCTTCCGTGACAACCAGCAGTTCCATAGTCCCGTTTCCTTAACGTTGGCAAATATTATTTAGCTTCGTCTAGTTTTAACTGTATAACTTCCCTTTAGTGGCTACTGAGTCGTTATTTAGTCCCCGACATTTGTGGCTTCCTGCGTCAATGCAAGAGATGTAATCCAAGTTACACTGTGGCATCTTCCTCTTTGATATGATATTGACATGGAGCGTAGAAGTCACTGTCAGGTATTTCGGCTTTCTAAAGCCAATTGTTTCTGATTCAACTGGTAGGCAGTGCACGGTGATACGTGGTATCCTGTCGTGCTATAAGTGCCAAACAAAGTAGCTTTCTGCTCAATATTAGATGTTTAACAGGCTAGAATAAGACTTGGTTAGCCGACATGTAGCTTATGTTACTTGCTCGCAGGTAGGGACGGATAGCTGCACAGTAACAACTTTGAACATAACTAAATAGATGTATCTTTATTTATTGTAAGTAGACCAAAGCTATCCATGCCATCCGGTTATTATCCCTGCATAAATATAAGCGAGAATGGGCTTTTGGAGACTACGTTTAAAATGGGAAATATTTGATGTATTTTCATCAATTCGGGTTTATTGAGTCAATGGACAATTTAGGGTTGGTCACGTGGCTTGGTTTTTACACCTGTGCTGTCAGGTTTTCTAAATTGGGCTAATGGAATGTATCAAGTAGTTTCGAATAGTGTATACTTTTGGCTTATCACTTTTGAATACCTTCATACAAATAGGCCATTCAAAGTGTTGCAAATTAAGAAAACAAAGCAAGGAATAAAATATTTAGAATAACATAATAACAATAAAAGAGATTAAAATAAAAATAAATAAAAATGGCAAAGAAGTATTCTAATACAATTATAAAACAATGCAGCAAAAAGCAATATGAGGAGGGCGTATTCGTTTTTGATCCGGCTTTAAAAATGTTCAGGCTTGGAGCATGTTTTTTTGTTTTAACTTTGAGTTAGCAGATAAGTCCCATATGATCTGAGGGGTTTGGAAGGTTCATATTCTATTAACATGGAGGCGGTGTTTTGGCCTACACGATTTATTGACTTGTAGGTGAGCAGCAGTATTGTCAATCCTCTGACGCACAGGGTGTGTCCACTGCAGTGATCAACGAGTCAGTGTGATGTGTTCATATTTTTGATTCTTTGTTAGAAGTCTAGCAATTGCATTCTGAACAAGCTGCAGTGGTCAAACCACTTTATTAGAGACCCCAGAGAAGACAATTACAGTAGTTACAGAATGTATTGTTCCTCAGAGTAGTCGACATGCATCACACTGGAGCACTGCACTTGACTGCTAAACTCCACCTAGTTACTTGGGGGCGAATGCAAGTCATGCATGTCCTCAGGGCCTGTCTGTCTGCCCTTGTCGACAGGAGGCTGAGCGTAGCTGTATAAGGCACACACTGCACTTAGCTGATGATAGGACGACGCCATCAAACTCTGAGTGACCAAATAGGGCCAGCTGAAGTTGTGAGGCACGACCCCTGAGAGTTTAGCCTCTCATCCAAACTGCTTCCAGATCAGGCTTTTTTTTTAAGTTGTGCGTTAGGGCTTTGTGGATTGCATTGCTTTATAGTTACACAGTTACAGACAATCTTACCTTCACTGCTGCTGTGCAGGCTTTTGTGGCGGTTATCCTTGGTTTTATTTTTAGCCTCAATTTGATTATTCCCAGAGTTGGAGTTTGCTTTCTATTTCCTCTGCCAGATGTGTGTGTATCATCATGCATGAGTGCAGCAGCCTGTATCACGTTCCCATTTATAAACATATCCTGTAACACCCTTGCCCCCTATTTTACTGTCGGGCTTGGCGATATGGCATATAAATAATATTGTGCTATTTTGAGGCTATATCGCGATACATGATATATATCTCAATATTTTGAAATCTCCTTTATAGCATTTACTTAATGCTCGATTTAGCCCTTTGATGCATACAATCACACCAGTATGATGATTCTAGTAGTCCCTGTAATGAATGTCTGCATTAAAACATTATTGTCCATATTCATTAGTGGTTTCTATTCGGAACCATTTTAAACTTGCACGCAAAAAGGGGAAAATCGCAACCAAGTTTAATTCAACAAAACAGTTTTGTTTTTGTGTCTGTAAGCTGGCGGCTTAAAAAATTGTGACAAATTTTGAATGTTTGCGATATAGTCCTTTACTACATCCCACGTAGAAGAAGATACATTGAGTATATTCGATATATTGCCCACCCCTACCGTCCCGTCACTTTCAACCCCTCCTGTGGTCACCCTCTCCATGGCAGCAGGGGAAGATGGAGGTCCAAAGTGGCACTCAGCAGCAGATAGAGCCCGTCCACCTCTCCCCTCCTACGGCGGGGGCCCACCCGGCCAGCGAGCTGGACCATGGCCAGGAGGACAACAGCTCCGTGCCCTCCTTCGCCACCACAGCCTCGACCACTGCTGCCACCACTCACAGCCCTGATCCACAGCCAGCCGACCAGAGAAACCACCCAAAAGTGAGCCTATCTGCTTGTGTGTGTTTGGGCTCGTATGTGTCCGTGTACTTGCGTGTGTCTGTGTGTGTGTGTGTGTGCCCTTACATTACAAGTAGGGGTGATGGCTGTTGGGAGAATGTCTTCAGTGCACAATAGCCAGGTCAGGTGGTGTTTTTGTTCAGTGCTGAACTACTCATTGGTCTCCATGCATTGGTCACTAAACGCTCTGGCATGCTATAGCTGCACTGTTTCCTTTTGTGGATGCGACCCTGATAGCAGAGTTACAATCGTGCATTATTGTCAGAATTGTCTTAGCAATGTGTAGCAAAGCGCTGCATAACAAAAGTGAAAGTGTGCTGCTATTCATTTGTGGTTTCAGAGGAAGTCACAGATTGTGCTCCACACTGCTATGACAACAGCAAAAACACACAGCCTCCACCCCTGTCACCTCCTCCCCACGACCATTATACTGTGTACATTGCAGATCAGTTAGAGCCTATACCTAATCCTCGACAGGACGACTAGGGGGCTCCCTCCATCTGTGTGTGTGCTGGGGCTCCAGTCAACCATCCCCCCCTCACACACACACACACACACACACACACACACACACACACACACACACACACACACACACACACTGCTTCTTTGTGGCCTTTCTCAGCATCCAGAGTGGCAGCGGAATCTTATCCCTCTAGCAGATGTCAATCACGACGGGCTGACAGGCTACTGAGCCCCTCTGCCTCCCCATCAATCATCTTGTGAGGCAGCAGAGGCAGCAGCAGAGGCAGCAGCAGAGGCAGCAGCAGAGGCAGCAGCAGGCCTGGTGTTAGCGTGGCTCTGTGGAGAGTCCACAGCATCCCACCGACCGGGACTGACAGCCTTCCAAAGGGATTTTTCACACATCAGCACCTTATTGATCAGGATCGCCCCGAGACGGCAATGGCGTTGTTTGCAAACTATCGGTTGGGTGTTATTTCATGTTTCACATACACTGCTCCTGTGTATGTGACTTAAGTGCCTGTTGCCATTGGTAGCTATGGAGGGTTTGGTGGTGAGCTAAGCCTTTCTATTGATCTGGAGTTGTTTGGGTAGTGTGATTTTAAGCTGGTATGTGGATGCATTCCGTGCAGCGGTTTGGATTATCTACGCAGTTCAAGGTATTCTTTGAAGCACATGTCGTGACTTTCCACTAGCGTTGTTGATTGGAGGATTATAAGTAGAACAATATGTATATTAGTGGTATACATATATAATATATGTAGACACACATACACACATCAATCCATTATTCGTGATAATGGTTAGTAAGGCTAGTACTACAATTTGTGAAATGAATGAACCGACAGCATTTGAGTCATATCTAGTTGAATGCTTCCATGTTTGCAGCTTTTGTCACCTTACACTGTTTGTATAGGTATGGAGCCTAGGCTCCTGGTATGTGTCTGTTAAGGCTGGTAATGGCTGCATCATGGGCCCTGTCTTCAGAGAGACAGCCTGGATGGTGGCCACCAAATCCCTCTCTCCAAAGCAGCACTGACATCACATTTTCTTCTCCGCTTCAAAGTAAGTGGCCTTGAGGACACCACTCCTCAAACGGCAACGCTGTCTCGGCCCACTTGCTGTGTGTGTGTGTGTGTGTGTGTGTGTGTGTGTGTGTCACACTCAGGAGAGGAGACAACCACCGCGGTGCAGCAATTTACTCTGGGCCGCCCCAGGATGTGTGTGCCTCTCTCGCGGGCCCTCTGTTATCATCGATCCCTTTGGAGAGTTTATTCATCAAGTTGTCATCAGTGGAAGTGGACTCGTGTTATGGTCCTTGTTAAGTGGGGCCGCGCCTCCGGACTCGTCCTATGTTTATTAGCGATACATCACAGAGAGGTTAGGAGGTACTGACCAGCCGTTTTACTGCTAGCAGAGGCCTTGTATACCAAATACCAGCTCTTTGTTCAAGGCTGTTTTGGAGACGGTTTTCCCTGATCACAGCATCCAGTTAATCTTTCCGTGGCAGCTTTTTCTGTGGCTGTGCTGCAGGGAATACTGCCTTTGTTTAGTGGTTGATTAGTAATTCAATTCATAAACGTGTCTCACGTTCAAGGAGCATACCAATGTGTTTAGTCAATATGTGAGAGGTGCGGTGTCTTTTTCCAGCCCACTCAAAGTACATTTCTTTTTCACTTTGAGCAAAAACAAGAAAAGGCTCTAAATTGATGTCCTAGTATTAAAGAAACAACAACAGCACAAGTACAGAGGAAAAAACACACTGTCTGAACACACTGAGCTCTCAAGTCCTAGTGGGGGAAGGCCCAATATGTCCAAATGCCAGTCAGCATCTTTTCTTCCACTACTTAAGGCTTACTCAAGGGCTTTGGCTCTATCACGCCTACTGCCACAGACACAACGTTCCATCAGGACTTACCTGTGGCAGTAAGTAGGTTAGTTAGTCTAATGAGGCTAACCTGGCCCTGCCACAGCTTAATTAGCCTCAGGACAAGGCTTTCTCAGCATCTCTTTCAATCCATCTATAGGATGACCTTCCGCCCCCTCGACCTCGGCTGCACATCCAATCCTTCACCCTGACCCCATGGCTATCTAGTCATTAGTGCAGAGGACGTTAAAGATCAACTCAAAGGGCTTAAATCCAGCGCCGTCCTTCTCCCAGGCACAGCCGCTCTGTTGGCGGTGGTGGAGGCTCGCTCTCATTATAGCCAACCATCTTTGTTGAAGGCAGGCGGATGAGTTGGGGCCCCATGCTCTGCTGAGCTATGCAGCTGATTTGGAATAGCGCTATAATTGGTGTCATAACAGCCTAGTGACCTTTAACTCATTAACAGCCAGCCAAGTCGGAACGGCTAGTAAGCACAATGGCTGAGAGCCGCACGCAGCAGAGAGCTGAGTTGGCCATTTGAAGGAAACGAGCCTCCCTTTCTGGAGCATGATGAGTTTGTCTGTTTCCATAGACAGGGTTAATTGAGTTTCCTATTGGAATTTAGAAGGAGTGAAAAATTCAGAACATTGGTTAATTAGTATTATAAGAGGTTCATATGGGAATTTTAGGCGTGGAAAGAAATTGGTTCTCGGACTATTATTTTTGGTTGTATTTGATTACAAATGCATACAAATCAAAAAACACGAGTCTAAAACAAAGCTTGCAAATCATATAAAATGGCTCCCCATACGGACGTGGTGTGCGTGTCAAAACAGAGCAGAGGAGGATGTCAAAATATGCTTCACTAGTTCACTGTTCTATTGGAACTTAATCGTTCCATATAACATCTGTGGCTTAGCGCCTCCACTTTGCTGACTTGTCATCCAGATGGTTTCTTTGGGGACCGTGATGAACCTACTGCCTTTGGCGTCTCAATCCTCGACCTCTGGATGAGCAAGGAAAGCAGATGGCCTCTCACCTGGACGGCTGGGACATGTAGCTGTAACGGAGACGTGGCATTGGGATAATGACTCAGACCTCGTGCTGTCCTCTGACGCCTGACTGTCATACAGTCAAACCACAGCCTCAGGGTGTCCACAGGGACCTGCACAGAAGCACTATTTCTATATTTCTACTATATGGTCAGACTGTTGAGGCGTGCGTTTTTACTATTTCAAATGTTGAATAAGCGTTTTCATTTAGATGGCTAGCAAAGGTGCAGGTCTCTTGTCAGTCTGGCTAGCACAGCAGTGTGGTCAGGCGAGGTGAATACGGATGGACTCCTCCGGTGCCTCTCTCTCTCCTCCTGCAGTCCCAGATGACCTAGTAGAGACTGCTAATTACCTGGCGGCATTTCCCCTCCCACACCTCCCTTTGAAGTCCTGCCTGCCTGGCCGCTGCAGCCTAACAGTGTCCCCGCATGTCATCGATCCTCCAGCGGGGCCTCCTCCGGATATGAACGGGCCGCCCCGCGGGCGTCCTCCAGTCCCGGGGTAATCGATAGGCCAGCGGGCTTGATCACAGGACCCGCACAGCGTTTAAATGATTGCTTCATGCACCCCTGCACAGTAGATTATGCAGTTCCTCTGAGTGCATTAAGCTGAATAATGGGAGGAAAAAAAACATGCATTTCTGTTAGTGTTGGCCTCCCTATACTAGCCAATTATTCAGACGTAGTAAAGGAGCATGGATTCCTCATCGTACAGAGTAAAGCAAGTACAGAATAAATATACTGTGTGTATATATATATGTATATATGTATATATATATATATATATGTGTGTGTGTATATGTATATATATATTTGTGTGTTTATATATATATATATATATATATTTGTGTGTATATGTATATATGTATATATGTATGTATATGTATATGTATATATATATATAAAAACATGAGTCTAATATAACGGACCATTACTATTATGTTGTTTAAAGAAACGGGCTCCTGAGACAACCCAATTGGAGATGAAAGATGAGAAGCAGGATCGTGTTCCCTCTGTCTGAGTGCTGCGGAGCCTGCGGCTTCATTTCAGTTTTGCCGGGGCCATGTGAGACTGACATGACCACAGGCCCAAGCCAAGACTTCTGTGTGAGAATCTTTCATCTACAAACACCTTTTTTTAAGATATAATAGTTAGGTTACTTTAACAAAAAATATTGATCTTTCGTAGATAAGATCCATTCATTCATTCACTTAAAGGCATGTAAAAGTTGCATTGCATTAGTACTAGCATTTACCCGAGGGAAGTCTGAACAGGAAGGTTATTGGGTGGGCTGCTGGTTTGCAGACCTAGGTCAAGCGTCCATCCACGATCCACAGGATTAGGACCAGAACATCGCTACTTCAGAAGTCAAAGGGCATGCCTAATTAGCCTTACTGCCATAACACCACCCTGGTCTGGAACACCTGCTACATGATCTGTCAGTAATAGCATGCTAATGTTAGCTAAATGTTCTACTGTATGGTGTTTTCCTATCAACCGAGGTTTTGTGGGCATTTTGGAATTGCATGCCAGTTCTCTTGTTGGTCATTTTTGTAGGCTGTATCACGGTTATTTTAATAAGCTGTACTCTTTATTTAATCTGACATGAGAGTGGAGCCAGAGGAAGCAATCCCCGCTATGGACATCCTAACTGTCAGTTGTCAAAGCACAGCCTCTCTTATTTCCTACTCCCTTTATTTCTGGTTTATCTCTCGCTTTTTTATTTGTTTTTATTTAATTTTACGTGGACAGAACATGCACACGCAAGCCTGCCCATGTAACATGGACAAAAGCACGCACACACACAAACACAGATGCACGCATCCTGGACAGAAGCAAGCACACACACACACACACAGGCACAGACGCACGCATCCTGGACAGAAACAAGCACACGCACACACACACACACACACACACACACACACACACACACACACAGGCACAGACGTGCACGCACTCACACCGGCAGATCACTGCGGACCTTATTAGCGGCTGTCACAACACATTTATCCCTCATCTGTTTCTCACTGGCGTGAGGACTAGAAGGTGGCTTTCTGTCGTAAAGTGGCAAAGTGGCTTCCGTTTAGTGTTTCCCCATTGTGTCTAATGGAGAGTGATGGCGGAGGGTCCTCGGCCACGGGAGCCTTGTCCAAAGCGGTGATTTCTGCCCTGAAACAGCCCCGCTGTCAGGGACTGAGGAGAGGCTGGGTGAGGGATCAGCGTTCGCTGGAGGGTGCGGCGCTGCGCTTCAGGCACGGGCCTGGTGACACACTGCTTTGATGGGATCACTGTCAGGCTTCCTAATCCTCCTCATCCTCTGGCCCCGACCGACTAAACGGACCACCAGTTCCTCAGCGCGCCACACTGTGTCCTGCTTGTACCCTGTACAAATCCCAATCTATGAGCCAAGGCATTGCTTCAACTACCTTTTTTATTCTAAAAATCTTTTTCTGGTACTGTGCTGGTTTCCAGGATGTCATCAAGACTACTGCTTGTCTCTTACCAGAATCGGATGCACATGTCCCAGTATTGGCATCATGCATCTTTTTAGATGGATGAACTTGTGCACTTTGTATAATCAACTCAAGTAAAAAAAGGTTTAATATGAAACTTATCATATATCCAGTGTTTGCACTGAGAAAGGTATTTAGATTAAACTGCACCTAGTGCCATTTATGCATGCACTAGATGGTTAACAAATTGAAAGCCACATTGTGAATGTGTGCTGAGTGTGTTGCGGGTCTCATGCTTTCCCACATATTCAGAATGAGATCATTTAATTTGTGTTACCAGGGTTAGTTTCTAGCTACTAGGGTTAGTGTATACTTAGTTAGGGTTAGTGTATGGCTACTAGGGTTATTGTTTAATTACGGTTGCCTGAATGCCTGAGGAGTGCCTCGTTAGGGGATTGGTTTCAGCTGTGGCTAGCTGGCCACTAAAAGTAGAGCAGCCACTGAGTCAGAGTTAAGGTTGCAACAAAGAGGTGAATATTTTTCAGTTCACTAGTGCTGCTGTAGCAGTTGGTTTATGGAAACTTTTTTTTTTGTTTCAAACTTTGTTTGAGCTTTTCCGTTTGTTTGGTAACCAGTTTACTGGGTTTGTTCACATTCACAGCTGGTGGTTGTTGTATGGCCATGTTCATTTAGTGGACTGTACCACCTTTTTGAACACACTTTGGGATGGATTCAGTTTGTTAGTTGTCAGGACACTTAACTGTTGGTCATCCAGAGCAACAGCTCAGAGAATGGAGTTTGAAAGAAGTGTCAGACAGGTTCATCTTCTTAGTGAAGACAGAGCAGCTGAGGGAAGGTTGTGGAAGATGCCACCATACTGAGAGATCTTCTAATCAGGTCAAGTCCCTAGAATATTGTATGCTCTTAATTTTCAATTAACCAAATCATAAATCCAATCTAGAAACTATGTAAAAAAACTTGAAGCTTTGGCTACAGAGCTGTATCTGTATACTGTACAGATACGTTACTGTGTCGATACGACCTTGTCAGTGGGACCCAGCAAAACCAATGCCTCTCTTAAACTAACTCTGCCTCTAGATTGTCTGTGTACATGATTGTTTGGAGGAATATGCTACGGTAGGAATTAAGCTGTCAACATTACTACGACATCTAGTCCTCAGTAAAGATTCCTATGTGTGTGTTCTTGTATTTATTTGACTGTAAGCCCAGTCTGGTTTGTGAGGCCTGGCAGGCCAGACTGAAGCCCTCCTTAGGGATCGTGGCCTCAATTATGTCTGCTGCCGTTCCAGATGCTCCGGTGTTCAGCAGTGACTTCTCCCTTCAGAATCTGTTTTATTTCATAAGATTAGTTGTAATCAAGTGATATAGGCATCAGCATTTTCTAGTGCTTAGACATAATGTGGCACAAGAAAACAGAAAGCAATAACAGCATGATTTATTAAAACGTTTTCTTCCTGGCATAAAAAAAAGGTTCATATCAAAACAATTCCCAAGAAATTAGATGCGTGAAGTGGAAATGTATAGTGTATATTAAAATCTGAAACAATTGTTACACAAGCATGCCCGGTTGGCTTTAGGGCTTAAACTAATACAAACTGAGTTTACTGTGTATGCACCATAGAAAGGGCTCTATTTTAATAAAAGCTATAAGCTTGGTATTCATGGATGGGGTTGGCCTTTGTGATTAACGAGTTCTTAAGTCATAAATGATACATCCCATTCACATAGGGAAAAGGTTTCCAGAGAACTAATGTGGGAACTTTCTATTTGAAAAGTTTTATATGAAATTATTGATTTCAAACTCAGGCCCACACTGGTATATACATTTATATATATATTTTTACGTAGCCTTTTGTATGCGTTTTGGCTGTTCGCCCACATGCAAACTGCGTTTTAGGTCACTGGAAATGGACCTATTGTAAAACTAGGGTGGAGATGTTCAGTGTTTTCTCAGTTTTCAGTATTTACATTTCAGGGGAAAGTTTTTGCCTTGTAAGGTCAGAATGTGCACTGTTATTTGCTTTGCGGTGTGCACCTTATCTCCTTGGTTTACATGGTGTTTTCGCCACCTGTTGGTTTGGCATGCTTTTGACTGCGTGTTTTTGTGGTGTCTTTTTTTAACAAGGAGGAAAATCCCTGTTTGAATAAATGTGTGTGGACTAAGCATCATGTCACAAAAGGATGACGTATACCTGTGCTGCGTTTCAATAGTAGTTCCACTTCCCCTCATTCACTTACCCTCAGCCCTTAGGATGATGTAACAACATACGGAGGCCACTTGGAGAACAGAGGGAAAGTGGTCTGGGGATTTAAATGGAACAAACCTGCCCTTGTACACTTTACACGCAAACTGTCATTGATCAGCCGCCAGTTGTAGGCTTGGCACTATAGTGCTTTTTACAAATCATCGAAAATACCTGCATACTCGTTTAAATGAGGCTTGTTCAATCAGTTCTGTCAGTTTCTAGTAAATTATAATAATAAATGTTTCTGTTTGTGATATGTATCATGATTATCCTAACTATTATTGCTAGGTTTATGATACCTTCCTCTATTTATTAATATTCTCCTTCGGTGGTGAGAAACTGGAGTTTTACGTGCATTACTGCCACCTAAACATTGATGTATTATCTTGCACCAAACGCACAGCAACAATGCATTGTGGGTGATATACACCTCTGGAGTGACCATCATTGTTCACTCGCTCCCTCAGCCCTCCGAGGGTCAATCTCACCAAGTTCACTTCAGATTTTCAGACTAATGGAACGACACTTAAGATGGCGGCGGGGATTCCCCCGAGGGCAAGTGCAGAGGGGAAGTCAACAAGGGCATGTTAAACGACTATTGAAACATAGCACTGGTTTCAATTTGCATCAGAAGGACAAACGCTGTTTTCATGAACAGGCAGATGCAGTTTGCACAACACAACATTTCATTTCTATTCATTGTCATTAGTACCTGGATATTTTCCTTTCTTCCCATTTGTTCTCACAATGTTGTCATCTGAAAATTCCTGAAACGTATGCATCCCTACAGTAATGAGTGCTATTCACTCCCAAGCCAGATTTGTAACCATTGACACACACACACACACACAGTAATGCATAACTGGCATAAACAAAGAAATTATCAAGCAGGCCACCCAGTCGCTGATAAAATGTGAATACGCCTCTATTAGCTTCCCCAGGGTCCTTCTATCCATACACCAACACATTCACACCTAGGCTGTGTGAGCGGCATTTGAGCTGTGGCAGTCCCACCTCTCTGACCTGCTCATTAGCACTGCGGATAGATAGAAGACGCCCACTTAGTCCTGTTGATCACGTTAATATAGTATACGACCCTTCAGCTTGGGAGATAAAAGGGGGAAATTGGTATCGTGCCGTGTTTGCCTGAGCTAGAGGGAGATGCAATTTTCAAAGCTGTGAAGAAAGAATTGTGCATAACATGGTCACTTTCTCGGCAGAGTAATTAGGCCATAATTGAGGGTGTCATTACGTTACAATGGCTGAGCGTGTCTGTGTGTGCGTGCGTTAGCATTACGCTTTACTGTTTGTTACTGCGTCTCTGTTGTAGTTCTGTAATTGGGACACTGGCAAGTGAATGAATGTTAATTGACTGGTTATTTCTGTGGCATTAATCCCCAGTTTATCATACGATTTCATGGTATCTGAAGGCATAATAGGCTTGAAATATTTGAGTTCACGCCATGCTTTTTCCAACATGCAGTAGACAATCCAGAGGAGTCTTTTTTACAGCTTTGTTGACATTTGATTTGTGTTTTACGAATGCTTGAGTCCATATCTGAGCTGAGTAAGCACTCTTAATAGCTAAAATGAATATCCCAATTATCTCAACTGAACAAATCACCTTTATTACTTTTTATATCTTTAATTGTTAATGATTGTTTTTTTTCCAGATAAGCACATTTGCAGTCTTTATTGTCCCATCTGTGCAGCATTCAGATTTCTAAAGGGTGCCATAAATGTTTGATCCACTGTTCGTCCTAATGCCATTAGTTTACCTCTCCCTCAGAACGCACAGCTTCTTTTAAACAAACAATAGACCAGTGTGTTCTGTGAAGGAAGCTATGTCTGCCCCAGCATACAGTGTACAGTTAGAGAAACACACCGGGAGAGTGACTATAGTAGATTTAAGGTTTCAATATGTTGTATGGAATTGCAGCAATGCTTACACTAAGTAGCCCATAGAAAATGTGTGTCACTGCAGAGTTAGAAAGAACTAGCCTTTCGCTATAATAGTTGGCGTCCTGTTATCGTATAATTGTTAGTTTGAGTTATTTGGAAACTGAATTTACACACACACTTTTTTTGTCTGTAATGGGAGCGTTATCAGCAGTGCCTCACTAATCCAGATTGTTTTCTAATCCCAGTCCTGCCTTCATTGACTCCAGTGTTTTGGCCCCAGACCAACATTATTCTTCGGAGTGACACTACCCTTTATCTCTCGCTCTCTCAAATTAGGGACTATCTTTAACCTTCTCTGCATTCACGCCCTCACTCCTCCCAAACTCTTCTCCCTACACAGCTTCTACAGACCAAGGGGTTTTGGAAAACCTTTAATAGAGAAATGAAATCACAGAAAACGGGAGGGATAGACAGAGGGGGAAAATACAGGTGAGATAAAGAGGGAGAGCACCAAAGAGAGAAAAAGATGGAGATTGGGTCACTTGACCAAGGTAAATCCTATCAGGACGCCGGGCCGGAGTTCACTGAGGACAAGGACTCATGCTGCCTGTAATCCTCCTCCTCCTCCTCTTCCTGTGACCGCCTGCCTTGTGAATAATGTTCTTGTGAATGGGCCTATTTTTAGCACTCTGGGGAATGTTCTATTAGAGACAGGCTCTGGGCCTGACTGGGAATCTCGGGGTTGGTTAAGTTATTCAACACACCCAGGCCTGATGCCTAAAATGTCTTATGGGTGTGTGAAACGTGTAAGAGTGCTTCTTTTCATGAAGGGGGGAGACGGAAGAGCAAACTGATCAGCGCGTCCTGAAGTATTGACGTTCACCAGTATTGTATAAGGTTTTGGATGAATTCCACTGAAAAAGGTACCATAAATACTGCAGCTGGTCAGTGCTAGCCCCAGTGACGTGAGTGTGTGTTTTCTGCTCATGTGACGAGTATCTCGGAGAGAGAGAGAGAGAGAGAGATGAAGGGTCCCAGAATGGATGTGGTGCCCGGAGGGGTTAGAAAATCTCATTTACAATTTGCCGTGCCTGGAAATCCTCCTCCCCGCCTCGTCTTTCTCCCTCTCTGTGTCCCTCCCGCCTCCTCTTTCTCCCTCTCTGTGTCCCTCCCGCCTCCTCCTCTCAGAAGGCTGTCAGGGCCAGTGGAGCTACAGACTCAAGGCTGTCTTTCACAGAGACCCTCAACATGCACACACGCATAAATACACATGTACCACAAAATCCATGCATGCATGCATGCATATTTTTACACATGCAGAAATCCATAAATATATTAGATTTTTGGGTGCGTAAAATATATACAGTATATATGTAAATGAACTTAGAGGTGCCAGTCTGAAGTCTGACTTCATTTGGGATTAGCTATTTCCAACCCCGGAGAGCGGAAGAGAATGGGATTCGCGTGGACTCTCTGGGAGCTGGAATGGCGAGCGATGGTTTGGGGAGTGAGAGGCTGGAGGGAGAGGGACCCGCTGCTATGGAGACAGTACAGAGTGAAATGTAGCAGACCTCACAGAGCAATAGAGAGGGAGATAATGGAACGGAGGACAGGGCGAGGGGCCCGGGAGCTGAAGCGTGAGAAGATCCAGAGAATTGCCCTGCACTGCCAGAAAGCTTTTCCAATGGATATGTGGTGGTGATATCTGAGGAGTTTAGAGAGGCATCCGCCACACCACTGCCGATCGGAATACTGGACCCGTGTGCGGATCCTGCGGGACAGCCTAAACATTTTGTAAGCTAGCTGAAGGGTCATGGTAGCGTTCAAAACATGATGCGCCTGTACCCCAGTAGTGGAAACCCGTCAACATCCGCAGGCACTGAACCCCCCCCCCCCTCTCTCTCGCCTCCCTGTGTACCAACGGATGGAATCAGAACACTGGCATTGACCATCTGCTCTCTTACTAACCTCTCGATTCCACCCCCGTGTGTGTGTGTGTGTGTGTGTGTGTGTGTGTGTGTGTGTGTGTGTGTGTGTGTGTGTGTGTGTGTGTGTGTGTGTGTGTGTGTGTGTGTGTGTGTGTGCGGCCAGGAGAGGACAGGCTGGTGATGTCATAGGCCAACACAGAAAATATTAATCGGCACGCTAGAGCTGGCGAGGTCACCCAGGCTTAAAGCCAGACAGAGTGGAGGGAGAGGGCAGAAGAGGAAGAACAAAGAAGGAGACGGAAACGGGAGGGCACCGACTAAGAGCCCAGAGGCATGGAAACGAAAGAGAGAGAGAGAGAGAGAGAGGATACATTGGAGTAACCACAGGAGATCAGAGTGTTAGTCTGCCTTAGCTCATCAGCAGGCCATGGCCTCCGTGAGCGCCCTGTCACCCTGCCAGAGGCCGCGCCCGCCAACCTGATCAGGAGGCGGGGGCTGATGGAGAACACCGTGTCCAGTCCCAGCCTGACCGGGGCCTCACCCGTCTGAAAGGCCTCCTGCCCTGGACGCCTTCTCATGAGCTGCCCCAGCAGTGGTCTGAGGTGGCAGTGAAGGAAAAGTCGCGAGGAGGAGCAAAGAGGTTACGGTTGTTAGATCATTTGAACGCATCTCAAAGGCTCTGGCAAACAGATGCAAGCTACTGTAAGACCGTGACATTGGTTTGTTGGACCATGACGTCTGTATTTAAAATGTGGCAGCACATTTATTTATCAGATAGCCTTGGATATGGGGTTGCCTGTCATGGTCGTTTGCTCGATTTTTATTCCAAGTTCCACCCCCGAATCCAAACATGAACTCGCTGGTCCATCTGAGCTGCTTCAGATCCGGCCAGCGCTGAGTGGCGCTCCGTGCAGGAGTACAGAAGAGCGGGGCTATCGGCGTGATCTCCAGACGATTTGTCCCGCCTGGCTCTGTAGGGGCAGTATCCCTGCCGTCCTCCCCTGGCTCCAGCCTGCAGCTTGGCTGGGCTTTAATGCCAAGCAGCGCCAGCAGGAAGGAATAACAGCGGCTCACTGACCCCTGGCTGCCCGATAACAGTGTCCTGTAAAACACTGGTAAATAATGAGGGCCCAGCCACCGCAACACGGCCCGGCGCTTTGTTCCGCTGCCGGCTCAATCGAGCAAG
Organism: Galaxias olidus; assembly: GCA_026901105.3. NCBI lineage: Eukaryota > Metazoa > Chordata > Actinopteri > Galaxiiformes > Galaxiidae > Galaxias > Galaxias olidus. The sequence goes on from JAPMUY010004686.1 coordinate 227,160, forward strand.
GAGAAGTGTGTGTGTGTGTGTGTGTGTGTGAGAGAGATAGAGAGGAATTGTCTTTGTTTAAAATGCTGTATGTCTGTTTTTAAGAGACTGTGCTATGTGTTTTTGTATATAAAAACAGTGTTGTGGTAGTGGAGATGGAAGCAAGTAACTAGTAGTTAAAGTTATGCTTTACTTTACAAAGTCTTCTTTGTTAGGGTTCCTAGTTTGAGTAATTTGCTTCATTGCCGTCAGCAATGGAATCTTTAGTAATTAAGTTATATCAGTTATGTACCGTTGCATATGTTGCATGCTAAATTTAGCATCTCACTTTAGAAGTTTCTTGAGATTACTTGATTTACTGTACTACATGATTTACTTCATCATGAATAGAATATAGGAAAATAAAAAACACTAGTAATGGCGTTTTCTAATTACTAATCTATTAAATAGTCAACACTGAACAATAACATGTTACATTACTTGTTACCCGGTGTATTACTCAAAAGACGTTGCTGCATGGTGTAAGAGTCAGAAACATCTAAAGTGGTGAACAGTGTTTTGAAACCATAGTCCATACACGGAACACACTACTTTTCCCCCTGAACCTACACCTTTAGCTATTCTTTCTCAGTGGACTGTGGCACTGTGCCAGAGGACAATGCTATTTGCCCACATTGAAAAAAATGAATTAATGAAGGAAAAAGGGTTTAGGCACTCACTCGTGACTCATTTCCACAGGGTGGGTGTGCCAGGAGGGGTCTCTGCTTTGTTAGTCTCCACAATGAACACGGCAGTGGAGTGGATTCAGGAGCTTGGCTATCCTTAGTGCTATTATTCAGGGAGGTGTTCAGTGCCCTGCACTCAGCCGTAGCCGCGCTGTTTAGATGGGGATATCCAATGATTACGAAGAAAAAGGGGCCGCTAATTCTTATGTCTGGCAAAAAGGGAGAGTGCATGTGTGTGTTTGTGTTGGGAGTCAACAGTGTTTTCCAAGCCTGTTGAACCACTTAAAAGATTCTATTTAGCGGGTCAGCCCGCCAATTAATCAAGGGTTTAATTGGAATCCCGTGTGGAGTGACATGATTTATGCAAATCAGCTCATTAATATGCAGGCCTGTGTCCGACGTTTTAAATTAAAAAAGGCTCATCCGCCCGGCGCCGGCTAGCGCTTTCATTACGCTAAATTAGCAAGCGATAATAACTCCAAATACACATATTTATTTTCCGTAGGCATCCTAGCTGTGCACATGCCCGGAGGACTGGGAAACAAAGCGAGGGGAAGTTTTTCCGGTGCTAGTCTGTCAAAACCACACTTAGTCTACCACTCCTAATTCCACCTCATTACGGGAGAGGCCGCTATCTGCGGGGGCTTCACTTTTAATTGGATTACTGAGCAATTTCAGCTGCGTTGGCTGCTTAATTGCTTTTTTTCTGGGGCTTTTTAAAAAAAATATTATGGAAAAGTGTGAAAGAACATCTCTCCTCCAAAGTCGTCAGAGTACGCCATGGCAATGTGCCAGCGGAACCGCGCCTGACCTAAAGCTGTGGCTCTGTTGCCCTTGGTTACAGTTCTCAGGGGGACGGGGCGGGATGCTGGTTCCAAGGTGTCCGGTTGTCTTACTGTCAGTGTGGGCTGCTGATTCTGCTGCTGCTGAGCAAACAGGAGGAAGAGGAGGAAGCACAGAGCCCAAAGTCACACTGCCTGATACTTGGTTTAGGCAAAGGCCCAGAACCATGGAATCTGTTGAGAGTGACTCAATCTAAACAGATGGATCTTCTGCTGCAGGGCTATGAACCCGTAATGTGCACCGGGCACGCTGCATAGTAGATAAGTGTGAAGCCCCAGGCACACTGCCGACCAGCAAGTTGTTAATGGAAAAAAGTATCGCTGACGCTTTTGAATTCCGCGACAAGACAGTGACTGTGAGCTAATCCGGAAACATCCTATGTGTCTCCGTGGGAACATAACCAATTGCAGTATTGCAGAGATCAGTGTGAATAGTAAAGCCAGAAAGATGATGAAAGATGAAGATATTAAGAAGATTAACGGCACTCTGAGAATGTATTTTTAATTGCTACGGTCATAAATAGTTAGCTTTTTTATGGCGTCAAACCAAGCTATTTACTCCCACCAGCCATGTGTACACCTAATGGTGCCCTTTGATGGTCTCCCCCGGTCAGTGGTGGGTGTAAACAGCCTCTGATTGAGGGCAGTCCGGTGAAACACGCCAAGGGGACGACAGGAGACTAGCGTCACAGGCCTTCTGTTCACCTGTCGGAGGGAGAGCTTCTCAGTGTGGCTGACTGAAATGTCTTCCATACCGTAGCCACTTGCACTCTCATTGGTGGCAACCTACAGTGAACCTTATTACTGTACCTAGCATGGGAGCTGCTGTACACACACACACTCACACACACATTCTCACACACACACACACACACACACACACACTCTGTGGCTTGCTGACGGCACAGAATTGTGTGCAGTTACAGCAAAATACCAGCCGTGAGGCAGCAGGTTCTCTCCACTGTTTTTTGCGCGGCAGATGGTCCGGCGCTCGTATCATCAGGTGCATCAGGTAACCGTAACAACCCTTCCCACCGCCCACGACCCCTACCCGCAGCTCACCACCACATCACGGCAACTTAGAGAGATCAATGGTTGCCATAGCATCCCTGCCAGGGGCCTGTAGGCATTGTCTGAGGAGAAAGAAAAGGAGAGAAGAGAGAGGGGCGGGGGGGGGGGGGGGGGGGGGGCTTTTGTGTTACGGTTGTCCAACTGGTGTTATCTAAGGCATGCAGGCTGTGTGGCTATAGACAGCAAAGAAAGCCACGTTTTTTTGCCTCTCCATTGATCTTTCCTAGAGCTGCATCCTCTCCTCCATTGATCGGAGCATGTCTTTTAGGAACCGTGTGCGTGGCCGGGAATAGCGCGCCGATCATTGCGGACGACGGCGGCGCGGGAAAGTTGCGACCGGTGTTTCCAATTACTTTTTCACCAACTCTTAATCGCTCATGTCGATCCGACAGAGCATTGTTTTCGAGGCCCTGTTTAGGGGGAGGTGTGTGTGTGTGTATGTGGGGGGAGAGGGGCACACGACCTGTAATGAAGAAAATAAATCTGGGGACTCACAGCTGACAGCATGGATACTGCTCTGGATTGATGGCGAGCTGGGCCGGCCACGGGCGTGTGCAGGCGTGCACTTCCTCCACGGGCCAGGAGGAGGCAGTGTCTCACTTCCCCACGGCCACTGGGGCCAGCCGGCTGCCGTCGGCGCCATTGAGACGTCTCCTCGCCCATTAATCACTAAATGGTCTTCCTCGCCCGCTCGCTGCCTCCAAGACCGCTCCTCCCATCGGCTCCAGCATCCCCGCAGGTGGGCCCCCCTGCCCCCGCCGTCGGCTCTCTCGCTGCTCAGCTGCTACCCAGCATTAAGGTTCTGACTGGAACACGTCTATTTAGTGGAAGCCGCTCTGCCGTGGGAAAGGAGATGGGGAGGAGGATAGCGAGGCAAAGTAGGACACGTTCCCTCGCCTGCCTCGCCGCACCTCATGTTGTTCAGAGATATTGCGTTTTATCGGGAGGATTTTTCCTCCAGAACACGTTCCCTTTCATCGTTCAAAGAGAGATGGGGAGATGGCTGCTGTGTGTGTGCGGGAGTTTGTTCCCTTTCTTTTTTTCCCCCCGATGGCTTTTTGGTTCTTTCTCTACGTCTCTTACTCCATCTACTTCCCCCACACTCTATCATAGATCTACCAGCTGTGTGTGTGTGTGTGTGTGTGTGTGTGAGAGAGGCTGTGCTGGCTGCAGCCTCCGGCCTAACGCTGCAGTCTTCCTGCAGTAGCAGCAACTCCCCAGGGCCACTACAGGAAGTCAGCCTGCACGGATGCACTCAGCCGAGGAGAGTTATTTACACTCGTCTCAGTACAGTATATACATGGAGACCGCGTACAGCACGTGCGAACACACACACACACACACACACACACACACACACACACACGGTTATGTTATAATGCTCCCAGTTTTGGACAGCAGTTAGTATTAGCACCCCCCTAGTGAACACAGACCCTGGCATGCATACTAATTCCCTGGCATGGCGGTAGAAAGTGTGAGCTGAACCTTCAGAGGCCGTGCTGCAGAGTCCCTTTCAGAACGCCAGGCCCCGCTCACTGGAGGAGCTCTCCTTCACCTTAACGGCAAGATTGAGATGCCGGCCGGCGGATGACGAAACCTGCTTGATTGCGGCGCACACAGTCGATCCGCTCCTCGATTGCTCCCCCCTTCCCCTGCCCTCCTCTCCGCTCCTCGGTTCCAGCTCCTCGTGTTCCCTCCTCTCCGCTCCTCGTGTTCCCTCCTCTCCCACGGCTGGCCATCCCTCCCCTGTTAACTCCTTGGTGTTGCTTTCTGCTCCTCCTGTGAGACACAATGTGGGCCTGCCTGCTGGGAGGGAATGATGCTGCAGTCCAATCCGAGGCGATGCACAGACGCGGGCCAAGCGCAAGCTGTTTAGCAGTTCTCACTGTAAGCACAGATCAATAGTGGGTTTTGGGGAATTATGGTGGTATCGTGTTATTTTGTGCACCCGGCGCGTTCATAAATGTTCCTTGGAATCCGTGATCCGGCACTGCCGGCTGGAAATCAATAGCAGTCCTGTAGGCCAGCTGTCCAGGCTTTATTACTTCTTAAATCAGATCCCCCAGTGTTGCACCCCACTTTTCAGACCAGTAACAGTTAGAGGTCTATACTTCACTATATATTTTGTGAGTTAACAACCAACTCTGAGTCAAACTAATCTTGCGCTGCCAAAAAACGGCTTCCATATTTTGTGAGACATTCATTACTAGACATCCCTAGACATGCATCCCTCTTTGTTGGACTGGAAGTGTTGAAGCCATGAGCAAAACATTGTGGGTTCTTAGAACATTAAATGGTATTAAGTGGAATTTAGTACACAAAGTAGGGCATCAAATGAAGACTGTGAAAGTTCATCAAAAATACTGACCACAAAGGCAGCAATATGTAAGATTGTTAATTAGTTATTAGGCTAAACCTTACGTTATTAAGGAATAAGCCAGCCAAAACTATAAACTCCAGTCTGTGCTTACTGATGCTTGGTGTTCGTGGAGTCTAAAGAGTGTAACAGCACTGAATAAAGAGTGGGAAATTGGAATGCAGTGTTGATTTATTAACTTCACTGAAACCTTTTCATGGTGTGTGTGTGTGTGTGTGTGTGTGTGTGTGTGTGTGTATATATATATATATATATATATATATATATACATAGCTATGAAGCCAACAGAAGCAGACGAGTTTGAGACTAAAGAGTAAACGATAGACAATACTAAATTTAAATAAATTGAACTACCCTGAAATGTTGTTTTAAAACCGAATATTAACTAGGTTACTCATTGGTATTTCACTGAAAAGACCGAGTGCAAACCCAAGTTTTGCATAGCCACCAGTAGAAGCCTTGCCGTGCTGTCATTGGCCTGACACTGGCCGTGAGAGGTCCCTGGCTGGCCTTCAGATGGATGACGCTCCCCCTGGAGCGGCTCTCTAATCCAGCCGTCATCCCTGTCCACACCCGCCTCGTCAGACCAAGGTCAGGATGAAAGCTGGGCTCTGGCTGGCTGCGTGGCTGGAGAAGCGGCAGGAGGCCTTACCGGCAAATGTCAGCGCGCCACCTTTGAAGTGGAACTCATCAAAGGGAGATAAGTGTGGGGGGACACGCGGCCTCGCCGGGACAAGTCCGCTCTGACGGCCTAATCTGCTGCCTCGAGAAGATTTGACGGGGCCCCACCGAGGGGGCTGAGTGGCCCTCACACACACACACACACACACACACACACACACACACACACACACACACACACACACACACACACACACGCACACACACCGAGCTCGGTGTCCCTGGGCCCGAGGCTTAGGCCGTTTCACTCGCCCGGCCACAAAGGCGCTGAATATCATTAGATATTAGCAGGGGATTATCCACCGCCTGGCCTTCTCAGCGCTGCTGGTGAGGTATCTGGGAGATCTGTGTCTGCAGGATACACAAACACGGTGAGCCCCTGTGACATTTACCTCAGACCCCCCCCCCCCTCGCGGCTTCAAGGCCGGTCGGTCACTTGAAACCGCGTTGCTTTGTTTAAATGGGGTGTCAGAAACAAACATTACACTGATTCACTTCGTAAATAACATGGCAATGATGTCACCTTGTTAGTTGTTTGTGATTTACAATGGCATCACCCGGACAGATATTTCACTTTTTGTTTCTCTAGAAGAAAGTTTCAAAGCAACAATGACCCATAGCCACCTACTACTTTGAGGCCACAACAGCAATATAATGGATTGGCTTGTTTTTAAATTGCATAACTTAGGTTCTCATGCAGTGTGCTTGCGAGAGTATTTTTGTAGTATCTGGCCTTATTACTACAACCTAATTACCTTCCTGAATGCTGTAACAAATAGTACTTAATGCTGCAGTATTGCCATTCATAGAATTAGCATGTTGGAAGAGTCTGTGTACCGTACAGTAACATTAACTTTCAATTGGACTCTAATCCCATTATTATGTCCCTGATGTCTTCATCCTGGGATCCGAAGGACTTGAACTGTTAAATGACTGCGTATCCATCAGTTCGTAGCTAAATCAACCATTTTGCAAAAACGAATACACAGAGAAACAAATAGGAACATCATTCCTCATTTCGAGAGCTGCCAAGGCGCGTGATGGGAGCTGAGACACAGTGTGCTCTCTTCATTAGCCCACCTGTCCTCCTCTCACACAACAGATTGGGATTGTTGCCCTGCAACACTGCAGGCAGGGTCAAAGGGGACTCATTTATTCCTCTACTTGGAGCTGGGAAAAGCATCTCCGTCTTCATCGTGCTGTGTTTCGTCATCCCGAATTCCAGCAAGTCAATGGCGGTACATCTACTGGGAGATGGAATAGATAATTTCATAGATAAGAGATGTATCGCCGTCGTGTTGAAGACTTCCTTTTTCTAGAACTATAAACGTTTTCTGTGCTATTCAGGCCATTTGATGGGAATGATCAGGAAACGCGTATCAATTGCTTTACCCAGCGTCTCCCTATGAAGTCATGGACAACTGATAGCATTGAACTCCACACAACGCACCATTGTGCAATTTGCTAATGCACGCCTTGAAAACAGCGTTTTGCTCTTTCAAACAATCTCAGACTTGACCACAATGAGATTGAGAGTTGGCCAGAGGCATCGTGTTTATCTACCGTGATGATGATGATGATGATGATGATGATGATGATGATGATGATGATGATGTGGGCGTTGTGCTAGCCAAGCCCACCTCTCCTCGATTGGCAGGGCTGATGGGAGCTTTCTGAAGCAGGCAGCAGGTATTGCACAACGGGAGAGCATGCCTGGAATGGAGAATGTTTACCGTGTATCATAAGAGGCAATGTAGCAATTCTCGGGCGGTACTAATAGCTGAAGCCTTGGCAGCACATATTTTTCTTTTATCCTATCTGCATCAAGGTCGGCATGGCAATTACCACGGCGCGGGGAGGGGAAAAAAAACAGCCCCAAAAAATGGCGGCGCCTCCAATATCCAACAAATCACCTGCGCTGTTTTGGGCAGGGCGCTTTTCTAAACTGGGGGGAATAAAGCGTGGCACCGAGGCAGAGCTCGGATGGTTTATGATGGGGCTCGGGTCTGTTTTGAGTCTCTGGCAGGAGACTGAAGGCCTAACATGTCTCCATAGACCCAGCACCTGAATCCACCTCTACTCATCCATCAGACTAGGCCTGTGTCTGGGGCGGCTTGTTTGCTTCACCATTCATCTGTCTCTCTGGCGGTCCATTCGTCTCTGTCTTATGTATGTGTATCTATGTTTACATGTGTGTGTGTGTGTGTGTGTGTGTGTGTGTGTGTGTGTGTGTGTGTGTGTGTGTGTGTGTGTCTGTGTAATGGCACGCTCAGCCAGCAAGCAGAAGCAATTAACAAAGAAACCCTACCTGCTCCCTCTTCATTAAGATGCACAGCACAGCCAGGTCTGTCTCAGCTTGTCACCCAGTACCCCACCCCACCCTGAGCCCTCTGCCACCTGCCCACCCCCCACCCTGGCTCGCTAAGACTAGACCTTGCTACCGTCCGGTGGAGATTGGCATGCACGGCGGGCTCTCCCTGAGTGACCTGGCTGGCCGATCCTCTCTGTCCTATTAACATTCCTGTGCCAGAACCTCCGCTCCGCCCCCCTCTAGCTGGAGAAGGAGGTGCAGGGTCAGCAGCACTCCTTGGACCTCCACTCCCCTGGCCTGCCTAATGAAGACGACGCCTGCTGGGTTCATTATTAAGCAGCTAATAACAGGGGAGAGGAGGAAGAGGAGGAGGGGGGAGGAGGAGCAATAGAGAGGGCTGGCAGTCTATCATCCAGGGAAACGGTCTTGCCAGGGAGGGCACAGGAGGAAGACAGGGAACCTTGCTCTGGGTCTTTTTGGTTTTGTTAAACCACCATAAACAACGTGCCATGGATGGCAGGGCTATTCTATGAGTCTGTCCTCTATTCTCTCACTGGAACATTTGCATTAAAATACCATTGATTTATTCATGAGTGGGACGTTGTATTGGACTTAAGCTTTAACTGTAGTTTCACAGTGGAATTGTACCCCAGCACCACTATTCCTTTAGGACTGAGACAATTCACAAAGGTTGATGGCTTGTAATGAAGATGATAACGATAAGGCAGGCAGTTCTTTAAAACAAAGACATTTTAAGCCATGCTTAAATAATTGGAATAGAATAATTAGTGTTATGCATTAACGGCTATCATTATTTATAATTATCCGGAAAAGAAATCAGGGAAATTCAGCAGCAGCTAAAAGCAGCCTTTTAAAATGTCGTCACGCCTGAAGGCTCTCAACCAACAACACTTGCTCCTCCTCAAAGAAGACCTGTCAGTCATGTTAGCTGGCAGTTATTTCCTATGCAGTGAGAGAAGTTTATCATCTCCACCATTGATGCAACGATGGGGGTTTGTTCGTTGAAGTTGGGCTTGTCATGGCCTGGCCCATCTTGGGCCTGATTTCAGTCAAGTGTTTGCACCTGCCCCCTGTTACCTTGTCTTGGGTCTTGTTTCTTACTGGTTGATTGTATTTTGGTTGGTTTGATGATTTTGTATTTAAGCCCTGATTCTTGGGTTGTCCCTTGTCTGTTCATTGTTCCCACTGATTCCCACTGCACTCACATTTGAACGGAGGAATTACCATAGATATATTTACACACACACACACGCATGCCTTTTGGTAGCGATAATCAAATTCCTTGTAGTAGCCTGAAGTACATCCATTTGAAACGAGTCCCTCTCCCAGAGCAGATGCTCCCGGTAAGTGTGGCAGGTATTATACAGCGTATTAGGGAGGCTCTCTGTGGTCTTGGCCCTATCTGGAAGACAATATACGTGTCTCTGCTTTAGATATATCCGTGAATACGCTACTTTCCCCAACCATATGTCTCTCTGGTGTCCTGCCTCTCAACTCACAAAGCATGAATGCAAATCCTAAACCAAAAACAGTCAGGCATAACTCCATAAATATGGATGCTAATCTCAGTTCTGTATGTATACGGTCCCTTTGAAAGGGGGAGAGAGGCCCTCCGTGACTCGCGAAAGCGCTTCAGAAAAACAAAGGATGGAATGCAGTGTGCTTCCGATGATCAAAAGGCAGAGATGTTTATTTGGTTTTCATGGGGACTGACCGAGTCATTCGTGCTACGTCATTGTTCATAGGCTGTCCACACGGTCTAGAAAAAACAAAATGACGGACACGTGATCGTGACTGAAGCTATAGGCTGTGCTTGGAAAAGCCCACGGTGCTTACCTCACATACTAAACGTGACCTACGTTTCCGGCGTATTTAGTATTATAGGACTCATTGTGTGCGATTCTTCCAAAGTATGTGTGGAAGAAAAGCCTCCATTTCAGGGAGATGGCATGTTTTCTTCAGCCAGTTTCAGGGAGATGGTGAAAATGAGACTGCTTGGTTTAGCATAATGGAGCTTCCTGTCGGATCGTATCAGGCTGGGATGTTTACACTCAAGTGCCAATGGAATGACAACAAGCTGCAGGACAACCCTGAAATGTAGACAGGATTTTGAAGTTGTAAGTATTCCATGTGAAAAAAACCCAGAACATCCAGCAAAACTCACTTACACGGAGAGGGTGATGTTACAACTTGTTTCCCCTGGATAAGGATAAGGACACAGAAAGGAAGAACAAAATATAACGTCCTCTCACTATGGAATATATTTTGGAAACCGATACCAAACATGCTTTGCCTGCAAAGCCAGTGAGAACTTTGCTTTAGGGTTGGCCTAGTCTGAGTAAAGACGCTTCATGCTTTCCTTACACATCCACCCTAATCTAGGCCACAATTGGATTGCTCATCCCTGTGCAGAGAGTAAATCCGCCCAACGATCGTCCAATGCCTCATCTGGCTGTTTACACCGGTCCCTGGATCGATGGCCGCGGGAGCGCTCCGATAAACAAACCATAAAAGCGGAGCTTCTGCTAGCTTTGGAGATCCCGGCCCGTAACAGTGATTCATTTTAACAACCTGGGCTAATTGTCTCCCAAACTTTAGTTAACAGCCAATATGATCTGGCCCTGGGTGATTTTCTCCCCCATAATGAAGAATAATGAGGGGTGGAATTACTGCTGGCACTTTCCTTTTTTTTGCCGGGGGATTGTGTAGAGACCAGATAGGCTGAGAATGAAGAGATGGAGTCAGACGTGTCTGGTAAGGGTGGAGTGCAGCTTTGAGGGGATGGGGGTTCATATCCTCCGGGGGTTAGCCCCGTGTCTCTGTTCCTGGCTCGCTCGTGCGCTCGGCTGCAGGGCTAGACGTGTCAGCCCCTCGTGAGCCACTGATCCTGCTCTGCCAGTGGTGGTTGTCCACGTGTTCCTAAAGCCTCCTAAGTTGACCTCCTTCCCATCTCCTGTCGTAGGGAGAGGGAGTGGTAGAGAGAGGGAGCAGCCACGGCAGAAGCCTTATTTTCTGTCGTTTACCCGTGACAACATGGAACGGCCATTGGAACCGGCACCGTAAGCTAGAGGTCTGTGGGGATCATCGTGGCCGTCGCCTTCTCAACTCTGCCCGGGGCTACACTACCATCAGCTCCACCCCTTTAAGACACTCACACCCAGCCATGAAGCGATGTGACTCGGTGCAGAGACAAAAACCCCTGCCGCCTCCTTCCAAAGGCTGGCCTCTGCTTCTCTGTCCCAGGACGGTCGATAGACATAACAAAAGTTAGTAAAGGCGTGGGATTGAATATGCGCGTTCCACTGGCGACGCCGCGGAGCAGTTAGACGCAGTGGGCCGAGAACACCGCTCACATCCAATCCATCTCCCAGCAAGCAGCAGGCAACTCCATTACGGGGAGGCCTCTTTTTGTCCTCTCTCCTGGCAATATCTCGTGAGAAAATTGGCAGCTCTCTCAGCCGTCGTTTTAGAGAGCTGTTCTGAGGCCCCTTAAAACAGTCAATCCTAATTGAACCGTAGGGGCTCGATGGGGACTTCTGTTCTGTCCCAGATAGAATGGAGAGCGTGTGTCAGTATGCATAGACATCGTTTTCATGACGGGGCTTAAGCATTTAATAGTTCAATCTCAGCCTGGTTACCGTCCGACTTTTTTGTCAAGATTATTATTATTAAACCTTTGATATAAGGAGCCCCAACACTTGCCCATTCCTGAAACAGCTGTGTGCTGAAAAAGCCCCGTGCACAGTGTCTCTTGAAGCCTTGGCTGCTTAATGTGGCCTAACGCACAGCATGGCCTTCAGCGTGAGTCAGACTGCTTGCTACCCACTTCTCTGCACCCGATCACCACTTTGGCCGTTGCAGCAGTCCACTTGAGAGGGTCATTGACCTGAAGGGCAAGACTGGGAGGAGAACATGTGTAGGAGTGCGATCCGCTCCACTGTCTACTTGAGAAACAGTGAACTCTACTCAAGAGCAAGCACTAGGGCCGGTTGCAACAACTTGAATAGAGTTCAAATTGAACTGAAATCCTTTTGGCAAGGCCAAGAACGCTAGCAGTACCTATCAGATTGGTAACGATAATGTTACAGCAGTAAAGGTTTGGAATTTGTGTTTACCTTAAGCCCAATAATGATCGCTGTATAAATTAAACAAATCTTACAAAGGGTTTTGAACAACAACATGTACAACTATGAATGATTTTCAATTGTAAATTAATGTCATTACATTTGCCATAATCAACTTCATGCTCTGCTGGCCCAGTAACAAATGATTGAATTATATTCAATTTGTTGTTGCCACCAGGTGGTTAGTACAAGGACCGATAGCTGACCATTGACTTTCACTGCCATTACCTCCTAAAGCAGGTCTGATTTACATAACACATTAGACTGTTAAATAAACCACACACTTTGCAATTGATTTAATTGTTCAACCCACTGATAAGCCCGCATTGCTATCTATGAATATAAAAGGTGGCCATCTATTAATTAGAGCACATTTACTCTCGCATTGTCTTTGGCTGTAGAATCTATTGAGCCACTAAGAATGACCTACAGACTAGCTAGATAGCCCCCCCCCCCTCTTTCTCTCAAAAACAAAAGTATAGTTCTTAGCATGTCACACAAGTCTTATTTACCCCTGTTGAGAGGGCATCTCTAACAGGGACCATCTGAAAATACAGTGCTGTGGTGTTCTGCTGGGCTTGACGTAATTAATTTACGCCACAACAGGGTACTTCAGTCTACAGCCCATTGACTTCATTTCTGAGATGGCCATTTTTAGACCCTGTCTAGAACAATCGTTTCTCCGCATCTATAAACATGAAACATCTCCATTGTGTTAAACCCCAGTGAGCATGGGGCTGAATTGATCGCTTTGCTCTTTTGTTAAACCCCTTAGAAGGACAGCACAAAGCTGGGCGTCTCGAGTTGAAAGCTCAGGCCAGAGTGTGGTGTCAGAATATTTCATACTTTCGTAAGTCCTTGCGTGCCAGTTCCCTCTGCTCTGTTTGTCTTGGTCCGTAGCTGGGCTTGCATTCACGGGGAGGAATTTCAAATCTTGGCCCAGTTTGAACCCCCGCTCCCTGTAAGCCCCTGACAAAACGAGGGAACAAAGGATTTCATTCTGTGTCTGTATTAAGGGCACACTGTTAGTGGCACAGTCCGTTGGCCAGATTGTCTATTAAAGGAATCAATGTGGCGCCGTGCACCTCCACTTGTCTCTCGGGGCGTGTGCAGACAAACCGGCGGTGGGTGGCCCATTGAATTCAGCCAGGAGTACTGTGGCCCATGGGGCATACAGGAGCGCAATATAAGGCTTCTTGAATCCAATCAGCCCGTTCGCAGGCATCCAGAACAGATAGGGCCGCCGCACTAAGCACCGCTACTCAAGGGCTTAATTAGGGCGGTGCCGTGTGTGCGGTGTCTGTTTTCAGGCATTAGCACTGTCTGCTCGCCCTGATAATGAAATTGGCTTGGAGGAGGGAATCGTTTGGCCCGTCCTCCGCGCTGCTTGGCCTGATAGGGCTCGTCAACACCATTGTGTTCTCCTCCCCGCCCCTTTCTCAAGCCAACCCCATATCCATGTCCATTTAGGAGGACAACCGCAGCCCTCACGGCCCGTGTCCTCCTGATTGACAAGCCCCTTTTGTGCCGGTCAAGAACCCTCATCCGTTAAATACGGCTTCTTATCGGGGATGTTTTTTTTTTTCTTACAGCATGACGCTCCAAAACCACCGTTGCTTCCTCGCCAGGCAGGCACCGTTTCTGGCTCATTTTTGCTGCGAAAGCGCTCGTTTTCCCCCACACCTTCCCTTCTCAACTCCTCACTAGGTGTGGACGTGTCCAGGTGCGAGCCCCGGTTGGCAGCCAGCCAGCGGGGCAGTAATGAAGCTCGGCGAGGCGCTGAGACAGCCTGGAGATGCTTCAGAACTTTTCCGCAGAACTCCAGGGCTCAGCAGAAACGCAAACGCTTCTTGGCCTCACCTGAGAGCCGGCCAGAAATTTTGCTGCCTATTTGCTGCTAAAAATAACAACCATCCACTGCCATTTTTCCTCAAATGACCATTCGCAAATTTTGTTAACTCCCACTCGTGGCTTGAAATGGAGGGTATTTTCACTGCTTCGCTGGCAGTTGAGAACCCAAATGCATTGTGAAGAGCTGGCTACAGGGAGGTAATGGCGAGAGAGAGAGAGAGAGAGAGAGAGAGAGAGAGAGAGAGAGAGAGAGAGAGAGAGAGAGAGAGAGAGAGAGAGAGAGAGAGAGAGAGAGAGAGAGAGAGAGAGAGAGAGAGAGAGAGAGAGAGAGAGAGAGAGAGAGAGAGAGAGAGAGAGAGAGAGAGAGAGAGAGAGAGAGAGAGAGAGAGAGAGAGAGAGAGAGAGAGAGAGAGAGAGAGAGAGAGAGAGAGAGAGAGAGAGAGAGAGAGAGAGAGAGAGAGAGAGAGAGAGAGAGAGAGAGAGAGAGAGAGAGAGAGAGAGAGAGAGAGAGAGATGTGCATTTAAGTCTTTTCAACGTTGGGTTTAGTTTCCCCATTTGCTTTGTTTGTGGTTCTATAAATCTCCTGTTTGTATTTGATTGATTTTATTGGTTGCGTTTGAGAAACTTATCAAGTTTAGAACTCCTTTTCATTATTCATCTGTGTTGTACTGTAATTCTATTTTGGACAGAAGGTTATTGTTATACTCGTCTTTTTACTCATTCTTCATGGATGCCTCTATGGAGTATGTTCACGGCAATATTTTACTGCCAAGGTAACTCAATTCATCTTCGTTGAAAATTTAGAAATGGGGGTAACTCGAGCTCAGAGGAATTCCTTCATTGGGTAAGGTAGGAATTCAATCGTTTGGGGCTAAGGCTAGAAAAGCCGGACATCCGACACAGCTATGCTTGAACACTTTTCAAGTTGGGGTTTTGCCTGCCTCAGCCTCCGGCCTTTGCTGGCGCAGTGTTAATGAAAGTCACAGCGGGCGTCCCCACCCCTCCATTGAAAACTGTGCTAGGTTTCTCTAGCCGCATGAGCAAAGCTAAGAATCTTAGCCATGTCCCGTAAGGATGTCCCCCTCTTTTACTCCGGTCACTGCAGCTGCAGCTTCGCCGGGGAGCAACGTGGAATAACCCTCTTTAACACAGACTACTGTCCTCCCACAATGTAAATGGATGCCCAGCATTGTTAAGCCAAGTGTGGCCAAACAATATCACTCATGATCTCATTGCACTTGACTAGATCTGTTTCCTTTTCACTGACCATTTGTTCCATGAATTATCCCCACGACAAAGGACCATCTCCATTTCACAACGTCCTCCGGGTCCAGACCCAGCCGTCGCCGCATAATCACCCTGAATGATTCAGGATGTTTGTTTACACTGGCCCACTCCACTCCCCGGCCAGCGGGGGGATGTTTTGCCCGGTCATGGATGAGGCAGCTCAGCCAGGGCTAATCCAGATGGATGTGTTGGGTTTCCGCTCACGGTGGACCCTCGGTCACCGTTTCAGTATCGGCCCCTCACGTCCCCCATTCCCAGTAAAGACCCAGTCACATTGATCATTTTTTATCTTCTGTTGTCCTGTTGAAAGCTGGCAGGCGGTCTTATGCCACGACCCGCACCTCAAGGCCATTGTACAGAATGTAATCTTATTTTATCTTAAGTAAACATCTGATGTTTCCTTTATTACATTTAATTATATTTATATTTTAAGTTATCCAATTTTACTTGGACTCGAAGACTCCCTAAAAGTGCAATGTGTAGTAAGTCTTGTTATATTGTTGATATGTTAATCCGTTTGTGTGTGTGCCGAATGTGTGTGCGGACGTATGCCTTTACTTGTCTCTTTGTGCCACATGAATCCGGCTCGTCATTTTCGAAACGTGACAGTTTCCCTCACGGGCTTCCATTTTGAGTCTCTCTCTTTCCTCTTCAGAGCCCTGTTGGGTTCTGTCTCCACTGCACCACCGCGTTGTCTGTATCAAAGAGCGTGTCAATGCCCCGGGCTCAGGGTTTCTATACTTCCGCTGTCAAAAGAAATCACGCTCATTTGTCGGCCTGAACGATAGTGAGGGGGAAAAGGCCTCGGCGTGTAAGCTGTATTGCATTCTGACACAAGTGATAAAAGAGAGGGAAAGATGGGGAAAGGCCATGTAAACTCTAAAGGCTTTACCATCCTGAAGGCTCCATACAATATTTATGGGACCCACACACACAGAGTCTATGAGATACAGACATACGCATTCATAAACACGCCGTCATACCAGCCATACACCAGCATGCACACCCACACACTCTCACACCCAACACACCCCGTGGCTAAGGCAGGTGTGTGCTCGGTGAGTAATCCATTTCACTCTGGCAGCGGACTGCTCGTCTCTCTCACAGCTTGAAAGGCTGTATAAAGCAGGGTGGGGTGGGGTGGGGTGGGGGCCTGGAGAAACTGTGAAACTGCAGCCCTTCGAAGACCGCCGCCGCCACCACTCAACTCCGGGAGAGCCGAGCCGAGCCAATAGGTGTAAATTTATGGGAATGTTTGTGCAATGTGCAACGAAAGTGACTGGCCCATTAAAAAGGCACATGCCAAACGTGGAGCCTAAGGCCACACACATAATGGTTTTCTCTCAAACTGTTTTCCTGAGAGAGATGGGTGGTGGTGGGGTGGGCTGGTTCTTGTGTATTTTATTCCGTTTATTGGTGGTGTTAAACCATATTAATCAGCATGTTTCCCACTTTGACTAGTTTATTTGGTGTCATATCTGAAGCTATGTGTACAGTTCAGGCCTTTGCCAGAGTTTTCAGGGACACTCTATTGTGCCCCCTGATTGCAGCCTCCACGGCAAATCATTTCAGGAACATTCAGCCACCATCGTGTCTCTCACTCGGCTGACATCCGTCTACGTGCCAGGCTCGATGTGTGGTTCATTTTGGTCGTGACGCTTGTGTTTTGGGCTGAGGATGAGTAGTGCTATGTTTACGTCTGTATTACGATAATGATGAGCAATTGTTAGGGGCCTTGGGCCTTGTTCTCAGTGAGAACAAATCACTGCCTCACACTAAGGAGGAGCTAAGGAACTGTGGTCAGTTAACCAGATCCTCTTTGTGTGATTTGAACTGATTAGCTAGGGCCAGGCTATGAAAAATAAAACGTGCAATGATCTCTCTTAAATCCCTTTCTTGTCTTTTGATTTTTTCGTTAGAATAAGTCCCTTATTCTAGCTTCCCCGTTGCTGCAGCCCATTTAGTTGTTCTACCTGGATACCGTGGTTGTCCATATTCACCCCATCACAAAAATCCTAGGGCCCTAATTAGTAAAAATACATCTAATTTGGTTGTCCAATAACTGTCTATTTATTATAAGGGAAAAGCACTTAGCATTGGCACATATAGTACTCTGTCATAAACAATCTGATCCGATTGTGGGGGGGAAGCATACACACACACACATATATTAAGCCCTAGTGTGTGTGTGTGTAGCTATTTTGTGGGGGCCAGGGTCAGCATGTCCCCCCGGGGACAGTGGCTCGAAACCCGCGTGTGTGTTCACAACTGCATGCATGGCCTGTTCTGCTCCACTAGGGCGGAGAGCGCCGAGGTCTCCTCTAGAATACACGACTCACACAGCTCTCCATGCCACAACCCCTGCTTTCCGCCTGTCAGCCAGAGAAAGAAAAGAACAGAGGAAAAAGTGAGAGAGAGCCCGTGTTACACAGTGCACACAAGCCTTTAACTCCCTCTGTCTTGTATATTTCTCAACAGGGACGTTAACAAATAGACGTCCTAAATACGATTTTCTTCCAACTAGGACAGGGGCTGGCTATCCAATTAAAATGTACAAATAGTCAGAAACAACATAATACCAAACCTAATTAGGATCGGATGTGACTTTTGTAATAAGAAAAAAACAGCATGCAAATGATTATGAGCTTTCTTTAGGCTTCACTCTGATGTCAATCTTCAAGATAGAAGGAAATTGGGCCACACAGAAAAATCCAAAGGGATACGGGGCCCTGGACCTGAGAAGTTTTCTCCAGACTTTATCCAGTATATAGTTCTCAATGGCTGCAGGCATAGTACAGCTTACACAATGATGACCAGGCAATTTACCTTGGTTACGGTCTCCCGTTTTCTTGTCTCTTCGCTTATTGGATATCAGAACGAAAACTTGCTGCTCCGCTGTGTGCTCTCGGTAAAGACGACGGTGTCCATGAGGGCCACTAATAGTTTCAGTTTCTCAGAGACCCTGTGCTGAATCATCCTCCAGTGGAAGCTCGCGTTGGAGGCCTTGTCCAGTTTTGATTTTGTCCTGCGGCTTTATTACATTGAGAAGAAAAAAACTCTGGGAAAATAAACTTTCATCTGGAGCTGTTGTTGTTGGAAGGCAGCGGTATTTCTCCGTCTCTGTTTCGATTTCGGGGATGTTCGCGTTAGTTCACTCATCTTAATTCTTCATTTCCAGCCTCCGCCGGGATCTGATGGAGACAACAAAACTGATTTAGAGACTTGAGAGGAGACTACAGTTTGACAGTGGAGGATTAAGAACAGTGAATGTTTAGGGTACGATATCGAGCCGACACTTTCCCATGGGGGTGTTTGACTAAAAGCACTGTTTTCACAGTGACAGTATGTATGCGTGCGTATGTGTGTGTGTGTGTGTGTGTACACTGCATGCTAATGCCTGTTATGTTGTCACATATACTGTGGCATTTGCCTTATTAATAACACTGTTTTTCTTCACACATTCTGCGAATGTGCTGTTAGTTAAGCCCTGCCACATCGCTTCAATCCATTCATACACCTTGGACAATTCATGCATTGGATTTCCAAACTGTAAACTCTTTTCAGGAGAGGAGACTTTAGGCTTCAAACCAAACCTTCCTACAGATGTTAGCAAGTTTTGAAGGTGGCCTGAAGTTCCCAAACGGTTCCACCGCACCCCGAAATAGAAGCAGCAGCGTTGAGCAGCTGGAGCCCGGGCCTACGTCATCCAGAGAGGTGCAGAAGCAACCCCTGGTCCATCTGGAGGGAGAGCGGGCCCAAGGGCACTGCAGGGCTGAGCCGGCCTGCCAGGTCTCCAACCCCCTCCGACAGAGACCAGAGGCCACTGTCAGGCAGCAGTCAAACTCTTCTCACCGCTCGCTCTCTCCTCCTTGGCGTGCTGCGTGCAGGAAGGGCTTATGTCATCTACTAAGCACAGATTAATGCTTAATTGTGTTGTGACCGACGCTAGACTACGGGAAGTTCTCGTTTTTCATGAAGGATAGTAACCTGTTTACTTTGTATGCGTTCCATTGCCATGTTAAAACACCGTTATCTCCACCGTACAAAAGTAGTAAAATAGAATTTACTTGCACTTCAATGACTCACATTTTGATTTGAAACTTTGCAATGACATGGATTCGTTGTTCACCTTGGTAACTGGGGTGGAATTTCAGTGGGGCTGCGCTAAAATGCCCCTGGAATTACTCGGACCTCAATGATAAGAGCCCCCATATTTTCAAAATACACAGGATACGGTGTTATAATATCCATTCTGCCATAATCCAAGATGAGCACGTTAGAAACCATTATTTAGAATGGATTTGGGGTTTCCACACGGGCCCTCACCATCCTGGGTGTTTCATTAATTTGAGGCCACAATACCTCCAGAAGGCTTAGCGATGAGCAACGTCTCAGAGCCACCCTTTCTGTCTGTTTTCGGCATGGCCAGATAATCAACATAAAACGTATACAACCGTTGGGTCTGCGTCCTGGTAATTGAAAGGTTCAAAAACATCTCAGGTTACTGACAACTAACTCTGAGCGGTTAAAGGTAACAATGCTAGATAATACAAGGCCAGAATCTTTTTTTTAAGTTATTTTTTGGGAAGCAATTTTTTTGCCATTTTTGAAAGTACAGTAGACAGGAAATGTGGGAAAGAGAGAGAATGGGAGACATGCAGCAAAAAGGTCAGAACCGGATTCAAACCCAGGCTGCTGCATGAAGGACTAGCCTTTATGGTAATATAACTAGGCTACAATAATCGTCCATCTTTCGTAAAAAAAAAGCTGGACAAGTAGGGTTAGCTGGACAACTAGGCTTTAGTTAATTAATGATTAATCAACACTGAGTGGTAGCTAACTTAACTAGCAGTTGCGTGATGGGGTTAGCTACCTCACTGTCTAGCCAGCCAGAATGCTTACCGACGTGAAGTCACCATGGTACCATGTTCAAATATGGTGTAGGACTCACTCTTCAATCGGTAGGTGTGTTTGTGGGGAGTTCCTTAAGAGCAGCCCGAATAACAACTGCACTCTATACTGACTCTCTCTGAATTACTCCCTCCATGATAACAAAGCGTCAAATGGGAATTGGTGGGTTGTTAGTGTGAACAGAAAGGAAGTCACGCAGTTACGACTGTCAAAAGTGCAGTTAGCTTGGGCTAGCTAAAACTTTGGGCTGAAGTTTGAACTTTGCCTTCAAAACAGCATGTAATCCCAGACGGACTCGATGATGTTGAGTTCAGGGCTCTGTGGGGGCCATACCATCACTTCCAGGATTCCTTGGTCTTCTTTACGATGAAGGTGAAACCTTGAACAACATGTCTAGCCCTTGTAGTTGAAGAAGTCACTTCCTTCACCAGGCGGTGCGTTCATCTGGACATGCATGCCATCAACCGCTCCTACACAATTCGGAAAGTTTCACAGCCTCCGGAATGCCTTGGCAATGTCCAGGCCATCGCTCGACTAGGAAAGCCAACAAATTCTCTCTGCAGTGCCTGCCAGATGGCTTTGCATACTTCAGACAATATGCAAGACACTGTTGTTGCCCTCATCCTGTAGCTTGCAGACACACTTGTGTGTCAGAGTCAAGGATTCTGAGAGCCACATCCAGTCGCTCAGCTGTATTTATTGTCGAGTTGTGGGTGGACTACTGTACTATGTATGGCTGTAGGCACCGCAGTAGGTCGGAAAAACGATGTGCGGACATACGAAAGTACTTGAATTGCATCTGCTCATCCATTGACCGCATCTGTCTCACTAATCGACTGTATTCCCCCTCATCAGGCCTTGATTTGTGCAGTGATTTAACAGAGCATTTCTTCTGCCTCTGCCTCCTTTCCTGGGTTTCTGCATATAATTGTTGCAGAAGCAGAAAATAGCTCTGAGCTTTCACACGATAAGGCTGTTCAATAAATGCCCAGTTTCACAACTCTGAAATAGGAAGTGATTGATTTATTACATTTTAAAGGTAATCAAATGTATGAGGAATCCATTTAGTGTATAATATACGCAGCTCTCATATTGTTTCATGAGTGCTTTATATCTTGTATTTGCCCTTATACAACAAATGAGCAAACCTTAAGACATTGCAGAGTATTAGCTTTCAAATATTAATACATACTTGCATGTGGCACTTAAACTTCAGTGTTGGCTATTAGATGTTCCATTTTAGGAAAGTATTTTTAGACAAGCATTTTTAGACAAGATTTAAAAAATAGAACACTTTGTTTAATAATACACTTTAAACCAATTGAAGATATAAATTAAATATATAATGGATTGTAAAAATAGAGGATATATGGCGTAAGAAGATACAAGATAATAATAGATAATAATAAGATAATAATATCCCCGCGACCCTGCATAGGATAAGCGGTATAGCTAATGGATGGATGGATGGATTTAAAAACACACTGACTTTAGTTTACGCGTGGTGCCTCTCAGGAAAAGAATAAAAAATGCAGCTTTGAGTGTTATTTCTTTTCCCAAAGTTTGGACAAAATGAGTTCATGGGGGCAAAATCTGCCTTTCCACCGGAGGAACGTGGGCAACACAGTATCCTGCTCGATTAGACTGGGCACTGCACAAGTGTTCACATAAATCTGCCCTTTGCTGAGATCATCGTGCTCTGTCTGAGAGCAGGAGGAAGGGAGAAGGAAGCCGGAAAGGGACGGGCAGGGAAAGAGGGATAATTGGCGGGATATAAATAAAAACTCAGTTTAATGGAGTCCCTTAAATTAAATCAGGGGTATTGGAGTTTCAGAGAGAGAGAGAAATACCAAAATATGAAGGCGCATCCGAGGAAATGAACAGTGGAGAGAGAGAGAGACAGAGAGAGAGAGAGAGAGAGAGAGAGAGAGAGCGAGAGAGAGAGAGGGAAAAAATGTCCATGTGTAAAAGCATCTCTCTGGAGTGTTAGTGTGCCACTCAGACTCCCAGGCAGTGGCGGTGGTCTAAGTACTGTAATCAGAGCCCACTGGCAGGCTTTAGCAGACACTTTACACAACACTAGGGGCTCGGCAACTGCTGTTACCTGGTTAGAGCACAGTGCATTACTGCCCGCTCCTGGGTGTAAGGTCCCCGTGGAGCAGCCCGTGTCGGAGCCTGAAGTGGGGGTGGATTTAGGTCAGTGTGGCTTCTGAGGCTCAGAGTGCCTGTGAGAGCCACAGCACACCATAGATGTCAGGTTACGGGAGAAATCTGCCAGGGTGTTTGTGCAACACAGTGGCAACATGAGTTTAGCCACGCCGAGCCTCCTCATCTCCGGTAGCTGCACTGTGCCGTGACGGGAATAGTCTCGGGAAAGCCTGGCACACTGTTCCTTCACAGTGCAGTGTGGATCTGGGCTGGACGGGACAGCTGCAGGTCTGCACAGCAATGCATAACAGCTTGCTACCTATCGTAGCGTCAGTTGCCTTTAGATGGTCATGGCCCTAGCCTGGCCTCCTACCACCCACCAGGGGTTGTTTGAAACAGTCTCTTCGCCCAAGTGGCTTTGTGTAAATGTTTAAATCTCGTCTAACGTGTGTGTGTGTATGGGTGGGAGGGGGACACACGGTTTTCCTGAGCAGCCGAAAGAAGAGCAAGAGAGAGAGCAGAAGCAGCCATAGAGGGCTGTAGGGTCAGCTTTCAGAGGGCCCATGGCTCTGACAGGTGAGCCCGTCTCCTCCGTAAAGTTGTGGTGGAAGGCTTGGCCACAGCCCAGGAGAAGGCCAATGCACTGAGGGAGCTGGAGAGTCAAGGGGGGTCACATCCGATTCCCAACCCTAAACCCCCTGCCCTGCATCAGGCCCCTAGGTTGACCCTAGCATAAACACATTCGAAGGCCAAAGGAAATATTTTCCAAGCAAGGATAACAGGCAGTAAAATGGGGGGAAAGGGGCTCCAGAATGGGGAGGTTGGGGCCTGATGTTTCTGTTTTCTCAGATCCGAGAGGGAGAAAGTTACACGTCCAAATTAATTCCTCACTCGACACCTCTGAGGATTTAGTGAGGTTCTGAATAAACACACCGTATGTGCTTTCATAACAAGAAACAGCATGCTTTCAAAGGGGTAGCAAAAAGAAAATGAAACGTTTTGGCTTTTCCTCGCTGATCTCTTTGATTTGCCACCAGGGACTAGCCGCTGACCTCAGAGCAGGTAGGCTCCCGGTGTATTCTGTTTCTAATCTCGGTCAGAGATTTCCTAGCCTGTCTGGGGGTCAGTGGGGGTTAGTTTAGCGGCAGCCTCATTGTGCCAGTGCCGCAGTCGAGTTCTCCAGGCTCGCCCGCGCTCCTCCGCCACACGTCCCCTGTGAAACGCTGTCAGCCATCCCGCGTGGAAGTGTCGCCCTCTGACCCAGTTGTCATGGTGACGCCCACCCCCTCCTCCCACTACCCCGCGTCTCCAGCCTCTCATCTCAGTTTGTCGGAGTGTTTTTTTTTTCCCTGGTGTTTTTTTCCCTGGCATCTGTCTAGTAGTAGCGATAAAAAAAATAAAAAAACGGAAGGCTGGTCTCCGCAGCCCCTTTTTGCTAGGAGGCCCTAGGGGTACGTGCTCACTCTCGCTGCACAGCAGAGAGCAGTCTGAACCTGTCAGGCTTCCCACGCTCACACACACACACGCATGCTTATATGCTCACAGTTCTGCCACCTCGTTTCCTTGGTTACGTTTGAAACCGGTCCTCCAGCTCGCTGTGGATGAGTTGAATCCGTGAAAGGCTGCAGCACGGTGACCCGCACCTGTAGTTCAGCCTTTCCTCACGTGTGGCAGTTCTGACACAGGGAAGGGCAGTTTAAACAGCAGAGCCTCTGCCGAGGTGAAGATAGGATCTGCGATGGAGAGCGACCGGTACAGACGAGCCCATTTCACGCAACGCGGCCTCCAGGAAGCCAGTCATCAGGGAGGCCGTGAAGGCGCACGTCTCTCTCATTGCCAGCCGAAACGGAGCGGCAAACCGCACAGGGTCTTCCCTGCGAGACAATATCCTCCACCTAATACTTTCCGAAATGGCTCTGTCTGCGGAGTCTTCCGGACCGCCAAACCGTTCATTTCCAACCCCTAATCAAGGTTATTTACTCTTTAGAACACTGACTTTCTACATTTCCCCCAAACGAGGAGTACCAGCCTTTTCTCCGAGCGGAGGCGGCTGTAGAATGTACAGAAATGTGTTCGCCTCCGAGCCATGAAAGTTATCTTGGGGTTGTTCTCTGTGCCTCATGCAGAAGTGTTACACCAAGGAGTAGTGGGAAATTGGCCTTGTAGGTAAAAGCCCCGTGCCTTTGATGAAAGGGGACTAGCCAAAACAAAGCGCTGTAAGACCAACAGGAAGCCGGAGCATGGCTATCTGGATCTGAGAGGCTTTGGGAAATCACAAGACGCTCACCGCCCAGCTTCCCTGGAATACCAATGAAGGGACCGCTGTGGGCGACACCGCTTTCAAGGCGATGCAAACGGGGAGGCATGGAAACATGGCAAACGCCCCCAGGACATGTACGCGAGGCCAGCGCTCTGAAAAGAGATACGGACTAAAACAACGCACGGAGAAGTAGCGCTTGTTTGTTGCTGTGCTTGGCATGTATCCTGACACCCTTAGAAAAAAACAGGCCTATTAGATAACATAGAGAAAAATAACTACGCTCGCTTTAGGCCATTAGCCTCTTCCCACAAGAGAAAGTCGATATTGCAAAGGGCTACCGTGAAAGTGGAAGATTTCAGAGTTATAAAGAGGTGTGTTTTCTACCTAAAGGCCCCTCCGACACAAAAGCAATTGTGCGTGTCTCTTGTCGGTCGCCGTTGGTTTTCACACCACTTTAGTGGAGCTTGTTTTCATTCTATCCTGTCAGCGATTTCACGGTGAAATACGATTCGCGGAAAGCGGGGAATCGCATTGTCAGACTCGTATTCTTTTGGAGCCGACCTTTTGATGAGCATTCACAACAGTCTCAGGGCCGGAGCTCCTAGGGGGGATTTGGAACGGAGTGGAGTAAATAAGAAGGTCCTCTACGTTGCTCTGTTAAGCCACCACAGAACAAGCGGAAGGTCGTTATCCTCGGTCGGACCCCTTTCCATGTGTCCTTCTCCGTATTGTGTAGGAGGCAGGACAAATGAGCTTGATATTCAGCGCGAGTGTCCCTCCGCGTGAAAGCGTTTCTCTGGAGGTGTCATGGTGGAAGACAGAGAGGTTGGAGGAAAGTGGCTTCCCCTGTGAAAAATGGACTCCAGAGAGTTGCCATGCTCCGGTAGCCTAACGCCCTCACTGTGTATTAATGGAGTAGCGACCTTCCACTCCCTTTTTCATACCTGAAGGTGAGGCATTATCCCTGCATGACTAATACCATGCTGTCTTCAGGGAACAAATGGTCTGCATACCTCCCATTTCCATTGAGTTATAGTTGTAATGTTCTTCTCGTAGTCTGAAAACTTACCTTGCCTCATGATGAAAAAATAAAGCCACATATTTGCAGTACGCATTATATTAGGGTCAGGCTTAGCATGTGAAATACAGTTTGCGATGGTTTCAGTGTCTCACTGGGGATGCATTGAGTTTACGAGGCCCTGTTAGAACAGTCCAGGAAGCGTTATGCGTTCGAGGGGTTTAACGCTTTTGCAACAATCCAAGGGGCTGTGTTCACATTCCTCTCAGCGAGCCTACATCTGCCGGTTGGCATGTAGAACACGGCCCTGGGAAGAGGTAAAGGCCCCTGGTAACCAGAGCCCGTGGCCCTCATATCAAATTGAGAAATATGCCCCCGCACGCCTCCCCGCAAGTCTCTGACGAGCCGCTGAAAGCCTGTGACACGAATCTCAAATCGGGGGGGGGGGGGGGGAGAGAATCACCCATTCCAGCAGGGGAGTGTGGAGTCTTTCACATGTGGGTTCAGTGTAAACACAGGCTGAAGGCCTCACTGGTACTGTAGATCCAGTTGCAGTGGCTCGGGAGTGTTGTAGTGAGTAACAGGACACGCCATTTAAAAGCCAAATGGCTCCCCGGAGAGACGGCGGCGTGGTCCAATCACCTCCACACAGGAAATCTGCTCAGAGCCGCACCTGAATCAATGACCCACATTTATTTGCCCAATTAATACTGTCGATTGACTCAGAGCTGCACTTAAAACTCAATGTCCTGGTGAAGACTGCCCTTAAAGTACTGGCCAATTCGTTCGTAAGTGTGACCTCCTTGGTTAATCCACCCACATCTCCTTCTGGCTTTTTCAATGTTGGTGTAGTAGCCAGAGCAGAGGTAACGGCCCGCGTGCCTCTACGGCAGGCAGACACAGCTCCCTGTTGATAATAGATGTGCTTCCATACCACACAGTCCTGGAGCCCAAAACACCAGGACTACTCACCTGCTCCCATTGAGCTAGCGACCCTCCGCACCGGTCTAAAAACTCAGGCCGTCCAGAAAGCCATTCCACCGCCTCGGGAACGCCGGCCTCCGCCTGCTTCAGATTAGCCCGCGCCGTAAACCTGTCGCTTCGCATCATATTTATTTAGGCGAACTTCCACCCCGTCTTCTCCCCTCGGCCCGATTCGAGATGCGGCGCGCCAGACCCAAGGAGGGGGCTCGTTCCGAAGCACAGCTGTGCGGCCATATTGCAGGCGTCGCTCTCCCGGACTTCGACCCCCTCCAGCGAGTCCACCCTTGACCCCCCCTCCCCCCCGGGATGGGGGAAGTCCGTGGCCCGCGTAAAGCGGACCGTTAATGTTTAGGGCTGACGTGTGGCCGCGGTTCACCAGCGGCGTTTCGGCCTGTGCACCGCATGCCTTTAATACCCCACTCATTGATCTATGGCTTTGACCCCCGTATATCAGAGTGCAGAAGAATGCACACAAGTTTCAAGGCGATTTGTGGACGAGGTGGGGGAGTGCAAACTGGGATCAGACAGACTGAACTTATGGAGCACCGCACAGCTCACCACCCATACAATGTGCTGGGCCTCGCTCACCAGGTCATTGCTATTCTCAGCCCTTCCTCTCAGCACTCTCTCTCCTTCTATCAGTCGGTGTCTTTGCGTGACGTGCTATCTGACGGCATCGTGCCTGTTTGCCTGTCTGTGTGTGTGTGTGTGTGTGTGTGTGTGTGTATATGTGTGTGTGTGTGTTCTCTTTGCTCCAGTGGCCTGAGGAGCCTAGCCAGTCTGCCTGTAGCAGCGAGGCTAGCCCAGCCTGTCAGCAGATCCACCGCAGCGTGCTCCCCTATCCTGCTAATACCCACACATCATGCTGGACCAATGCCGCGCCGCCACACTCCAATCCCAGCGTCTTATCGAGCCAATCAGAGCGCCGCGAGTCAGGAACACATCTAGACCGTGACTGAAGGCGCTTTCACAACAGCTGCTACACGCAGACAACAAAGAAAGAAAGAAAGAAAGAAAGAAAGAAAGAAAGTAAAGGGGAGAGAGAGATTGAGGAAGAAATGACGGAGAGAAAAAGACCAAAACACGGTAGAGAAGCATGGGTTGGGGGATATTTGATCCACTACCCCCCTCGTTTAGTGCCCTGAACCTCATGTCACAGCGTGGGCATGCTGCTGTCAAAGAGCTTTAACAAGAAGAGCTTTTGTGTGTGTGTGTGTGTGTGTGTGTCTGTAAAGTGCTGGAGCGCAGCTGCCTATCGGTGCCGTCTCTGAAGCCTTAACATTTGTCATCCGTCCTCTTCCCCTCCCTCCTCTCTCCCTCCTCTCTCCCCCAGCCAAGTGCAGCCGTGAGAGGCTACCACAGCAAGACAGCCAGGGTCCCAGGCTTCAACTCCCAGTGGATGGCTGCCGGTCCGGGGGCCTGGACTAGACCCACCGTGCCCTGCTCCAGCCTGCACTACCCTGCCCACCCCGGGCCCCAGTACCAGTACCACCAGCAGCCCCCCACACACGCTGGCTACACCTACTGCCCGGGCCCGCCAGCAGTGAGTACGGTGCTCGCTGAAGCCACCATGCTCCCTGTCTCCATGTCTGTTAGGATGTTTCTCTCTGTCTCAGGATGCTATTGGAGCATAGGCTCAAAGCTTCTCTTTGTCTCCCTGGCTCACTTGCTCTCTCAGCGTTTCTCTCTGAATGTGTATTCATGGCTGTGGGTTTATATCTGTGACTTCCATGACAGTCACCGTAAAACAAGCACAGATGCAAAAAAGTAGTTTGTAAAAATACCTTACACTACTTTTTCTACCTTTCCTTTTGTCTTTCTTCCTCTCCCCATATAATTCTCCTCTTCTGCTTTTCTCTGTGTTTTCTGTCCGACTTCACTTCCACCTCCTCATTTGTTCCGTCTCGTTCTCTTTCTTCACATCTCCTATCTTAACTGCTTTCCCTCCATCCTGTGTGTGGAAAGTGCATTGTGAGACTCACTGAAAAGGAGACACTTCAGGGCTGCTCTCCTTGTTGTTAGTGCTGTGCCAGTAACGGCTCTCTGGCGGCTCCATGGCGTGTATGAGCACTGGCCTCCTTTCAGCTTCTCCTGTATAACCTATGGAACACACACCAGATACCCAGGGCTGCTTTTAAAGCAAACGGTTGAAATAGACTATGTCCCTATCGTAGAGTCATTCCCACAGAGAGAATTTGAGTCTGCGTGCATTTATTTTGGCTCCCAAATATGTTATTTTCTCACAGACTGATCCACTATCAGTATGGGTGAGTGTGCTAATCTGTGGCAAACTAATGACTGTGACGGCCTCGCCGTGTATCAATCTACAGACGTCTGATTCTCCCTTTGGAGGGCTTCACACCAGTCTGATCCTTTTGAAGGCGTTGTATTGCAACCCCCTTATCTCCCACGGTTTGATGGAACTATCTGCCAACATGTTGAGACCGCCCTGAAACCCTGTTGCGTGTGAGTGCTCTCCATACGATTGGACGCGGATGATAAGCATCGCTCGACGTTTCACTTTCTGGTGCTCAGTGCAACGGATCAAAGGAAGTTCAGGAACCAACACTCATACACTGTTCTGTTGTGTTCCAAAACGACAGTTTGTTCAGTGCTGGGGCGCCATCTTTCTTTTAGGCAGTAGTCTTGGTGGTCTGTTGTATTGCATGCTGCAAGAGACCTTCTGCTTCTGCTGTGTTTTTTTTACACACCACCATCATAATTGTCGTTGTCCTCATCACCAGAGATCAACAACTTCAGCTTCAGTTTCCATTGTGAACAAAGAATCATTCCTGTACAATTAGATCCGGGTTATTGCTGTGTTTCTGGTTGTGTTTCTGGTTGTGGCTTGGTCACAGGCCCTCTGACCGGAGGACACTATTTATCCGGCATGTCTCGTATTCTCATCGCTGGGTGATGGAGTTTTTTGTTACGGACCAGCATACAGTATATATTTTTGTAAATAAACCCAAACTGTGCTTGTAGAGATTGACAGAGTGTTTTCACATAGCAAAATTGGTACCACAATTATATATAATATTGTATAACAATAAGAATTCTTAGATTACAAAGTGGATGTATGTGTATACACTGCATATGTATAGACATATAGACACACACATTTGGATTGTACTATTTTCCCAGACAACCTCCTACAATCAGCAGGCTGTGAGAACACTGGTACCACACGAGGACCTCTGTGCTGAGAGAACTCCTCAGGGACCACAGTGTCCTGGTGACTTCCACAGTGTCCTCCTGGTAACTTCCACAGTGTCCTGGTGACTTCCACAGTGCCCTGGTGACTTCCACAGTGTCCTGGTGACTTCCACAGTGCCCTGGTGACTTCCACAGTGCCCTGGTGACTTCCACAGTGTCCTGGTGACTTCCACAGTGCCCTGGTGACTTCCACAGTGTCCTTCTGGTGACTTCCACAGTGCCCTGGTGACTTCCACAGTGTCCTCCTGGTGACTTCCACAGTGCCCTGGTGACTTCCACAGTGCCCTGGTGACTTCCACAGTGTCCTGGTGACTTCCACAGTGCCCTGGTGACTTCCACAGTGTCCTGGTGACTTCCACAGTGTCCTGGTGACTTCCACAGTGTCCTCCTGGTGACTTCCACAGTGCCCTGGTGACTTCCACAGTGTCCTCCTGGTGACTTCCACAGTGTCCTGGTGACTTCCACAGTGCCCTGGTGACTTCCACAGTGCCCTGGTGACTTCCACAGTGTCCTCCTGTTGACTTCCACAGTGTCCTCCTGGTGACTTCCACAGTGTCCTGGTGACTTCCACAGTGTCCTGGTGACTTCCACAGTGTCCTCCTGGTGACTTCCACAGTGCCCTGGTGACTTCCACAGTGTCCTCCTGGTGACTTCCACAGTGCCCTCCTGGTGACTTCCACAGTGTCCTGGTGACTTCCACAGTGTCCTGGTGACTTCCACAGTGTCCTCCTGGTGACTTCCACAGTGTCCTCCTGGTGACTTCGTTTGGTTTCTGCACCAACCCAACACGTCAAACCTCCATCTCACCTCGCCTTCCCTGTCCTCCTCACAAAAAAAGGGCTGTTTTTACAACCAGGGAGGACGGAAGTGTGCTTCTGAGTGGTGTTGCTTTGTCCCAGACGAGCGTCCTTTCTCCCCCTACTATCCTGCTGTTATCCAACACTTTGGCCCCTTGTGAAAGTTTCTTGACGCCTAGAAATGTTATCACTAGCCACCCAGAACAAACACATCCCGACTCCGCTGATCAACCCTGCCCGGGTTTCCACGAAGCCTCCCCTACGTGGGCAGAATAGTTAGTTTTTGTCGATAGTTCCTTTTTTTATCTCAAACTTTTCTCTTTGTGTTCCGAAGTCGAACCGCCTTCACAATGCCGTTGTGTTTTTACGCAAATCAGATGCAAAGAGGACAAAAAAATGGAAAGAAAAGAACAACAGAGCGGACAGCTCGACTCCTCCGAGTAAACAGAGGGAAAGCAGAGAGCTCCAGCTCCAGCAGAGATCAAGCGCCCCCCCCCCCTCCAGCGAGCGCTGTAATTACAGTGGAAGCAGATATGCATGCGGCAGGAAGGAGATCCATAGAGGGGCTGGTGGAGAGCATGACTAGGCAGAAGCAGCAGGAGGATGCCAGGAAGGGAGCTGTGTTCCAGAGGGGGGGGGGGGGGGTAATAGTCCCAGCCCACGGACCGGACCTGCTCTCCCTGAGCGTATTAAGAAGGGGACTGGACACGTTGTTATCGGTGCTCTGTGGTCTCCTTACAGCCACACAGGCTCTATGGGCTGTGGGGAGTCATTGATCGGGGCCTTCGCTTGCTCTATGGATTTTCTAGTCAGAACAGTATTGATTACACATACAGGCGAAGAAAAGGAAACAATCCATGTTTCTCCATCCTCCTACCAACGGTTATTGGACACATTTACAGATGGCAGTTAATAGGGTTGTAACACAAATTGGTGCGACATATTTATCATGTCACTTTAGTGCAATGATTTTCTTTTTCCTATTGTTCTATATTGGAGGTCTTGGCTTCAGGTGCCTATCTGATTAATCTACTGTAGTGGGTTTCACCATTCACCATTTAAATCATTTATGTTCAGGCATTAAACCTATGGTGGCTTTTGAGTCTCATGCGTCTTTGCCACGTGCATGGCCCTGAGGTACCGATGAGGAGGCGGTGGGATCTCTACGTAGTGGCGTGAACAGAGCCGTTCCAGGATGCCCCCCCCCCCCCCCTCTCACCACGGGGGCTCAGATGTGCGCGGCCATCCTGATACCCCGGTGCTCCACCACTGTCTCACTGTGGCAACGTCTCCCTCCTCCTCCTCCTCCTCCTCCTCCTCCTCCTCCTCGCCAGGCGTTGGCCGGGGATCCGTGCTCCCGCATTGAAATGTCCGTCCCGAGCCGCCGTCTTGTTCTCGTTAAGCGTGCACAACAGGGAACGCTGCCTCGGCACAATCTCTGCTGCAGCTGATTGCCTTCACGCCGCCGAGCCACGGCCTATTTGTTCACCATCCGTATGGCGTGCCGTGTGTGTGTGTGTGTGTGTGTGTGCGTGTGTGTGTGTGTGTGTGTGTGTGCACGTGTGTGTGTGTGTGTGCACGTGTGTGTGTGTGTGTGTGTGTGTACGCACATGTGTGTGTGTGTGTGTGTGTGTGTGTGTGTGTGCGCACATGTGTGTGTGTGTGTGTGCGCGTGTGTGCGTGCGTGTGTGCGAGAAGGAGTGTTTGCGTGTACGTAGCGGAGAGCCAGTCGGAGTAAAAAGGTCTGTTGTAACAGTGGGAAGACTGTGTTGGGGGGGACTTCATTGTGTCTCGTCACACACACACACATGAGGGGCCCTGGCTCATATAAGTGGGCTACACCCCTGGCGAGCCTTGTGTTCTTGGCTGAACCTCCAGCCTAGTACATACCGTACGTCCCCCTATGGGGAACTGGTATCACACCGGCGCCTCCACGCCGACACACCGTGTCTAATGAAAACATTAGAGTGTGTTGTGCCGTCCCCCCTGTACCACTGGATCACATCTCTGAGATGGGGGGGGCTCTCCCTCCTCTGGTTATTTCATTACGCTTTCCAAACACATGCACGCACACGGCGGCCAGTCATTCTGTCAATACAATCCTCGCCAGTCGTCAGCATTCCTGGCACATCCCCGATTCGGGACGTCTGGGAGGGTAGACGGAATGAGGGAGCGAGAAGGAGGGAGAGAGACGGAGAGAGAGAGGGGGGGGAAATAAAGTGTAATGAGAGCATTCCAGAGCCGTAGTGAGAGACAGAGAGAGGTCATACTTGGCCTGAACAGATCCCAGGTCCCGGCCGTTCCCCTAACGCCACGCACGTCCCGTTGGAACCGCGATGCTATGGTCTCAGAGCGGCACGTCTCACGTCCCTGTTCTGGAAACGGCAGGGTCCCAGCGCGCTGCCCTAAACGCTGACCCCCCCCGGGGACAGCTCCGCCGCTCGGCCGACCGTCATCCTACCACGCTGTGGAAGGTGATGGCTGAGCGTGCACGTCAACGTGGACAGACAGACCGTCTGCTGAGCCTGACCCCCCCCACCCTGCCTCATCAGCTCCTCGACCCGTTGTCTTCATCTCCCCGCTCAGAGCCCGGCCGCTGGCCCCATCCCTCACTGTTGTGATTAGCTCCACTGGACATCACTCACCCACACTTGTTTAGAACGGGGCTGACAGATGACACAGTCATTTAGCTGAATGAATGACCCGCCTGCCGGCTGTGTGTGTGTGTGTGTGTGTGTGTGTGTGTGTGTGTGTGTGTGTGTGTGTGTGAGCGTGAGATGGAAGGTAGCGTGTCCAACGTCGGCTCCAATTCTGACCGACCATCTGTGGATCCCCCAGCAGGGGAGGCTGCTGCTGCTGAATCACCCTAAGGAAGGAGGGAGGGAGGGAGGGAGGGAGAGAACAGAGGAGGAAGGAGGAGAAGAAGACCTACTGTCAGAGCGAGACAGAGTGAAGAGAGGAACATAGAGGGAGGTATGGAAGAGACGTTTCACGTCGGATTGAGAGAGAAGGTAAGGACAGAAGCCGGCTGGTTAGAATGCCATATCACTGGGGCCATGGCCGTAGCCTGCGTTACGATAGTCGGACCGTGGCCTCAGTGTGAAAGGAACCATTGTTCTCCCCAGACCACACCGTGGATCACCTTTGCTAAGAGCGAGAAAGAACTTTTCCGACTCTTTGGACGTCTGCGCTTTGAAGCAAGTCGATGTTTCCGGGGCCCAGTTAGGAGGGAATTGTCAAGCGTTGTTCCGGGTCACGTCACAGAACCTGTGACCGTTTGGAAGTGTCTTTGTGGGTAGGACCGGATCTGTGTCCTGAAGCCAGGAGCCGTAGACAAAGGATAATCAGAGTTAGGAAGGACATTCCAGAACAAGACTTTTTGTTTTGCAGTGTTGATCTATTAACGAAAGCCTCAAAAGGACATGATTAAATATTTTCTGCAAAGTTGTTGGCCCTATTAATTTGACAGGTGACAAGCAGTTATAGTTCCGTGTAACACCAGAATATTAAAGGTGTTTTTTTTTACATATATGCGTGCGTAACATCGCAATATGTTACAGATATGTTTGCGTAACATCGCAAGATTCTCACATGAAAAAAACGAACAACGCATTTATCTGGTATCTATTTTTGACGTTTGCATAATCCCATTAGAAGTTGATAGGGTTTCCCAGAGGCACCTTTAAGAGATCTCTTGACCCTAGGACGAGGTACGTCACCCCTCAGAGTGGACCCTCTGAGCACTTTGACAACTTGTTTATTCCTGCCCTGGAGCCTGACCCATTTAGGCCCTATGACGCCCGTTCCCCTCCCATCGACAGTGCCCCTTTCCCCAGGGCCTCTCCCCGTGTGTGTCCCTGTGTCGTAGGCCACCCAGACAGCCACTCTGTCCTCATAAAGTGACTCAATGGCCTTTTGTCATGGAGCCCAGGGTGCCTCTAATAGCTTCCCCCTGTTCTCACACACACACACATACACACAAACACACACACACACACACACACACACACACACACACACGCACGCGCGTGCACACACACACACACACACCTCCTCAGACAGGCTGACACTCGGACCGGCACCGAGCAGGTTCTGAACAATTAGGCGTGAGCTGAGGGGCTTAGCGCCTGGGCCCGTTTTAGAGCGCTCTAAACCTGTTAGACTGTGACAGACCATTAAAAGGCTGCCAAGGCTGCTTTAAATTGCTTCAACAGTTTACATTGAGCTAGATGAGTGAGTGGCTCCTGGAGCAAGTGTCTCGGTCTAGCTCGCTGTGTGTTTGTGTGTGTGTGTTTGTGTGTATGTGTGTGTGTGGGTTGGGAGGCTGTTAATGAAAATGCATCCATCCAATATAGGAAGTGTGAGTATAGTTTCAGTGTTTGTGTTGGTTGTTAGTGGAGTTACCCACATCTCCTACAATACCGAGAATCACCCTCAGTAGGAACTTTTCCATTTAAATGATGTCTAATATTGTAAGCTGGTTGCCCCTCTTTGCATGTTTAGTGCCAGTCCCTGGCATTTCCTGTCGGAACCGAACTTTGGCGTTCCCATCAGGTTTCCCACCACAGGAATCCCGCCACCCGCCCCCCAAAACCCACAGAAATACCCAGAATCTCCTCGCTGTTTCCCAAACTCTTAATGTCTCATTTCCTATTTCGCAAGAGAACAAGGCCCCCATGCAGATGCCTGTGTGTTCCAGCAGTATTCACTTAGCGGTGGCACTCTGTGGACGTTAACTGTCTGACACGTTGGGAGGTGCTGGGAGCAGAAGCAGCAGGAGAGGAGTGGAGCTGGTATCTTGGCCTCGTTATCGCCACGTGGACTGTCACAGCCACAGGGCGGGCGGCGGGGTTCCGTCTCGGTGAAATCACCTTTTTTGGGCCGCGTTGCCACGGCTGCTGCACCTGTTTCTGTCAGAGGCCGTGATTAGCCGAGTGACGGGGCACGTTGACGACACAAACCTCCATGTTCAAGAGTTGTGACCTTCCTTCACGACGCCACCGTCTGACCAGGCCGCGCACACACACACGCTAACGTTGTTACTCATAAACACACACACACACGCTAACGTTGTTACTCATAAACACACACACGCGCTAACGTTGTTACTCATAAACAAACACACACACGGACACTGACAGACGTTCGTGGGCAGATGGGCTGAACCTGGGGGGCCGGGGCATGGGCTTTGAGGAACACCAGGGAAAATCTGGGGAGCATTAGCTCTGATTATGGGCCCTCTCCTGCTGGAGGAGCATGAGGGATGGCCTAGGAACCAGAGGTAGACCCCTCCATCGTGTGTCTGACCCACACGCACATACACACACACACACACACACACACACACATACGTTCACGTGCCAAATACTCAGAAAACAATGTTCGCCTGCACGTATACCTGCATGAGGCAAGCGCACTGAAACACACACACACACACACCCACACAATATAGACACATCCGTGTACAGCCCCTAGCTGCTATAGTGTGGAGGTCTAGGAGGGATGTGTCTACAGAGGGAGACCACCAGGGAGAGGGAGCCCCAGTCTGGGTGTCCTCCACAAGCCTTCCTGGTCCCTGAACTAACAACCAGCTCCTCAGCCTGTCCATAGAAACACATAGCTATTATTCATAACTAAATAGGACCCCACAATCTGGAACCGTTTCAGTTCATACAGTTGTTGGAACCCATTTGACTTCTTAGAAATAACGAACCCCCCCTCCCCCTCCGGCCATGTTGTTTTTGGGGCGTTCAGCAGAGCGTCACTCTGGCACCAGGAAAACACTACTTGGACACGTCTCGTTGCAGGAAGGGGCCTGTTGGTTCACTTCCTAGTACAACTCCCCCCCCTTCCTCCCTGTTAACACACACACACACACACACACACACACACACACACACACAAACACACACCCCTGTCTGAACCTCGTGCTAGCCCGGGCGTGAAATGGCCCGCTGTTTAATGGGTAGGCTCCACCTAGGTTGTAGTCTGTCAGCGAGGCCCGAGTGTGTGGACGGGAACATTTGAGACACATCACACGCAGGCGCTCCAGACTCTACATCGGTGCCACTCTCCTCTCCTCCTCTCCTTCTCACTCTCTCACTCTACCTTTCTCTGTTTCCCTCTCTACCCCATGCTTAGCTCTCCACCGCCACTTCTCTCTCCTCTCTACCTCTTCTCTCTCTCCTATATTCCCTTCGCTACTTCTCTCTCTCTATCTCTCTCTCTCTCTCTCGCTCTCCTCTCTACCACTTCTCTCTTCATCTCTCTTTCTCCCCCTCTTTTCCCCTCTCTTCCTCTCCACTCCCCCACCCCCACATCTCCCTCCCCCTCTCTCAGCCACTCGTCTTTTGTGTGAAAGGTGGAGCGTGGTGCCGGCGGCGTTCTGCCCCATTTAGCCGGCTCACGTTGATGACCTCAGCGAGGGCTCATTCTGGAGGCCACGGCTAAGTGCACCAGCCTGCCCCTTCCCCCTGCAGCTGACTCCTCTCCCTAACCCACTGGAGCTGTGGCACAGCGCCGCTGATAGTAACCTGCAGCATACATACAGCATGCATGCAGCATCACTGCTGATCTGCTATAAGGAGGATTCGTAGCTAGGCATGCGTTTGGAATGTCTGGCATGCAGATTTGTCCCGCCTCACACTCTCTGTAATGAGAATATGTTTGGGGCCGTGGCAGCCGTTGCAGGGTCTCTTGGTGCCCTCCCTGCCAGTCGAGGGTGGGAGGAGTTCAGTCACAGCCCTCCTCCTCTGAATTCCCATGCCCC
This sequence comes from Galaxias olidus, assembly GCA_026901105.3. Taxonomy (NCBI): domain Eukaryota; kingdom Metazoa; phylum Chordata; class Actinopteri; order Galaxiiformes; family Galaxiidae; genus Galaxias; species Galaxias olidus. Next base: position 264,533 of record JAPMUY010004686.1, read on the forward strand.
TCAGTAACGTGATATTATATGTGATTGTTTTATGTATTGTATGATATTACATATGTGATGTTTACGTGTACCTCCCTGCCCCTCAGTGACTGTGTTATGAAGAACCCATTCTGCCTGGTTTTACCAGAGGCCCTTTAAACAAACTATAGGCTCTAAACTCGGTTTAATTGACTCTTCCAGCCAGAGGAAGCCTCTCTCTCTCTCCCTCTCTCTTTCTCCCCCTCCCTCTCTCTCTCTCTCTCACTCTCTCTCCCTCTCTCTTTCTCCCCCTCCCTCTCTCTCTCTCTCTCACTCTCTCTGTCCCTCTCTTTCTCCCTCTCTCTCTCTCCATCTTTGTCTCCAGGGTTCCGTGCTTTGCATGAGGAAGATGACCCAATAGGGGAGGTTAGTGGAGAGGCTGGAACAGCGTTCTGCTCCATTTACCCTTCTGAAATATTCCTTCCAGTCCCACACACACACACACACACACACACACACACACACAGTGTCCTCTCTCCCTGTGTCTGTGTGTCATCCCTCTTCGTCGCGGTGGTGTCTCTGGGCCCTTCCGGCCAGGCACTGCCACTGGTCCTGGTAGCCATTGCCCATCCATCCTGTCCTGTCCCTAAACGGCTGACCACTCTTCATCAGTGACCACTGAATGCCTCATTGAGTTGTTTTGCTGTCCGGTGAAAACCTCGCAATTTCTTCTCGTTTTTTGCTTTGGTGCCATTTTTGGACCTGTTTGATCTCAGCGTGATAGTCGTCGGTTGTCTATGTGATTACAAAGGTCCGTCTCTCCAGGGCCTTTGAAAGCCACGTTTATTTTTATCGTTTGTTTTATTTTCTGTGGAAGATTATATCTGGTACTGGGATTGCTTTTTTCTTGGGTCAGGATTTTGATTTCAACAACAGTATAAGAACCATCTATGACACAGTGTCTGCTCCGACAGGACAGAACTCGCACAGTGCAACACCCAGAGGCAAGACCCCCCCCCCCCCCCACACACACACACACACAGAGTGGCAACCATAGACTGGATTGCAAGTTGAGAATGTCCGAGTTTTGATACGGTGTGGGGGAGGTGTGAGTACTGGGGGGCTGGGAGTACCGTTGGCAGAGAAACTCCATTGGGGAGTGCACACTTTTGTGGTTAAGGCTCGCAAGATAATACTTTTTTCGGGGGAGGATACAGATACGGTGTCTTTCCGATGTTGTATGACCCTGGGACCACTATCTGCTCATCCCACCTCCCACTGTAGTCAGGTTAGCTCACTGAAAAGAAACCTGATCCAGGAACAGCCATCTCACGTACTGGGTCTTACAACAACCTTCGTCTGGCCGATCTGTGTGCAGGGGTCCGTGTTGTATCACAGCAGTAATTATATCCATTACATGCAAAATGGGAAACGTCGCCACAGCTGCAGACCACCTGCCCACCCACACACACACACACACACACACACACACACACACACACACACACGCGCTCCCTGGTATCGATTGCAAAATACCGTAGTCTCAACACCGGGCCTCTTTCTCAGTACACCATCATTTGGAACAGATCAGACCTTTTCTCCAGAAGTCCACATGAGGTAATCCATGACATCATGTATTGGTGTGGTCCGGGGACCCTCACCACCGCCTGTTTACTCCTGTTTGGTAACCACCCCCCCACTTCACACCCCACTGTTCCCCTCTCCACTACAACTCCCAGTGGCCCCGGCGCAATGCCAGCTGACTGCTCCCAGGAAGCCCTGGGAAAACCCTGTGCGGCACTCGCCCCTCTCCCGGCATGGAGAACCTCTGTTGTCAACAGCAGCGTTTTTCCGTTGACACCCTTGGGGACCCTCTGCTCTGTACACCCCCCGGCCCTCCTCTCCCTCCTCTCTCTCACCAGCCAGCCCTGGCGCGGAGCCAGGGTTCTCTCGTACGGACGAGCGTCTGGTCCATTCAGGGAAACGCCCACGACGGACGGAACGAGGGCGGGAAAACAGAGCTCGCTTGATTACCGGAGCGCACAAAGAATTCCCCACTATGAGGCCAAGTGGAAAGGGCCAGGGGGGCAGACTTTCCAGGAACTGGCCCTGCCACTAGAACAGCCTGTGAACCAAAACAAAGCCCTGTTCTGGTTTCTCCCATGCTAGGGGGCGTCTCCGGTCGCCGACAGTGTCAGAGGGCTTTGATTAAGCCGATTGTGTTACTCTCTCCTCTGCCCCGACAGAAGCACTTACCACACCACTAAACACTGACACGCAGGCCTGAAATCTTTCTCCCAGCACCTAAACAGCGTTGGCCATGGGGCTCACGGTCCTCTCTAAACACGTCACCAGTAGAGGTCTGCATCCTCCTGAAGGGTCTCATCTGGCTTGTTTAGAGGGGAGGTTGTGGCAGTCACTTGGAGCCGTAGATCTCCTCTGTGGTGCTCTGGCATCGTCTCTCTCTCTCTCTCTCTCTCTGTCTTTCTCTCTCTCTCTCTCTCTCTCTCTCTCTCGCTTTCTCTTTCTCTCTCTCTCTCTCTCTCTCTCTCTCTCTCTCTCTCTCTCGCCCCCCCCCCTTTATCTCCCCCCTTTCTCTCCCCCATTCCCCTCCCCCCTCTCTCTCTCTTACCCCCCTCTCTGTTAATATCCCACAGATGACTCACACAGTCTGAATGTGTGATTCAGTGGGCTCAGCCAGAGCTTGTGTGTGTGTGTGTGTGTGTGTGTGTGTGTGTGTGTGTGTGTGTGTGTGTGTTGTGGGGCCCTGCTTTGGAGCAGACTGCTTTGCATTAGAGGCCTGTGGCTCATCTGAAGCACATCACACCTCCCATCTTAACCGGGCCGCCTTGTCCATATGCTAGGGTGTTATTCTCTTCCGACTAGGCTTTGAGAGGAAGATAAGGTTTTTTTTCTTCTTTTCTTTTACGTAATGGGGCGGTAGGGGGTGGTTTACCTCAGCATCACTGTCGGTCAGAGAAAGGAAAAGCAGCGCGCCCGTGGCCTTCCACCTCTCTCTGGCTCTGGGAACAGCTGGCTCCCCCTCCCGCCCCTCGCTTCCCCGGCGCCCGGCCACTGACTCAGCGCCGAGTAGCCCGCCACGCGCCGTCAGCACCCGGGCCGGCACCCGCGCCCCGGCAGCTGCTCCCGCTCCCCACAAGCAGACAGTCCGTTGAGTCATCTTCACAGGACGCGGTGCTACGCAATGCGAATGGGCTCCGTGCGTTAGGCATTATGCTAACAGTCCGTGGGGGCAGCACAATGTGGACAGCGTTGTTGTACTGCTGGTGAAGCAGGAACAGAGCTTCTCTTAAGCGCTCTGCTAGGCTAGTGTTCCCCCTTGGGCCTCAGTGGAAAAAAGCCTCAGTCAACTTCTTCAGTTTCAACAGTCAAGTCTCCGTTGCTGCCTCTTAATTCTTAATGGACCTCAGCATATTCATGAGCTATATGGCCGGTGTCTGTGGAATGCTATCCGTCTGGGTTTCTAGAGGTATTATGGGATAGCCCGTCTCTGTCTCTCCAGCAAAAATCCCTTTGCTGAGTAGCTTGGCCAAACATCATCCTTCCAGCCTGGTACAAAGTATACGACTGTTTATTATATTGTTTAGTACACGATTTATACTATGTGAAAAAAGACAGGAGCCTGCTTTGTACTGACCTGCTGCTCCAGCTACAGCACTGGAGGCCAATGGGAACCTACAGTGGCATCAGACTGTGGGACGGGGCAACGGCCATGTTCTGGATTTGAACTTTGTTTTCATCAACCACTCGTCCACTAGCACTGAAAAGCCATTCCCAAGCTGTCCATTGGATCCTTCCCTTTGTTCATGTTCCTCTCTTCCTATCACTCCATCCTCCCCCCCCCCCCCCCCCCCCGTCTATCCATTGGCAGTGAGTCCCCTTGCCTGACCTGTTCCCAGGGCCGTTAATCTGCTAATCCGCAATCGATATCAGCCCCATCTCTTCTCCACAGATAAGAGCGGCCTATCTGATAATTATGTTTTCTTCCCCACGCCTGCAAATGGCCGCCCTTCCCTCCCCTCCGCTGCTTTGTTGTGGTCCATGGGAGGCTGCTATCGATTCCGCCGGCCCACCAGAACGCTCCGCTCGTGCATTGCTGCACAGACACAGGGGGGCTTTCAAAGATGCTTCTGAACTAATAATTATCAAAAAATCCATGGACAAAATTGCTGCATAATTGTGCATGGGGCCACTTTTTAAATAGAGCAGTGTAAATATGTAATTAGGAAAGAAGAAGAAAAGAAAAACATTCTAATGTTTGATAAATGGGTAGACATTCTCCTTCTAAAGAATCTAAAACGAAGATGGAATGTGCTCTTTAACCATCCATCTCCAAGAGATCCCATTTTGTAGTGTGCATGTTGCAAAGTGTCAGGATGGAATTCCCCTCCTCTTTCCTCTCATGTCGCAATCCTTACGAAAGTAAAGTCCCCATAATTGAATTGGCTGAATAAATGGAGCATGTGAAGTATCTGTCATTAGGGAACATTGTCCTCCCTCAGGGCAGGAAGCCCTAGTTACGCACCAGACCAGGAAATAGCCTAACCAGCTGTCAGTCTAGGAGTGCTGCTTAGCTGTGGACGGCCACCTCTTCGGTGATTAGCCTGAGGAATCCACACAAATGATCAGCCCTTGTGTTTCTCTCAGGGAAGCCTTTGAGAAAACATGTTGGCAATGAGTTCAATGAAAATACTCCACCATTCTGCGACGTGTAATCCCCCCCCCCCCCCCCCCCTTTTCAGGGTCTGCCTTCTGACTTGGGCTCACTAAAACACCCCCGGCATCTTAAGTGGCTGAAAATGGTTGAGCTGCCGGCAACGTTAACTCCATATCGTTTAATGCTGCATAGCTAGAGGGCCGTTAACCCGGTGGCTCTCTCCGTCAGTGTCTGTGCGCCTGCTGAAGCGCCTGAGTGGCCGTAGCCTCTCTTCACTCCGTGGGTGGATGCAGGGGAGCGCCAGCTCACTCTCTGAACGTCTGCCAGAGACACCGGAGCTACGGCGGGTGAAACAGGGAAACGGGGCTTTGAAAACACAGGAACACTGCTGGTTTCTCGGCCTCTGTGTTTGAGCCTTGACCTCGCGCCACCTGTACGTCAAAGGGGACATTTGATAGTGGATTGCTTTCTATATGGCAAAGGCTATTTTGCTGGCGTATTTGTACATTTTCGACTGTGCACTATTTAGCTTGTGAGGGCAAGGGTTTCAAATAATATATCCGGACAATGTGTTGTACTTTTTGAATGATTACCGTCTATAAAACAGAGCTGTTTGTTAGCAGTGAAATGGGGCACTGAGCGTTTCACCGGCCCCATTGAGAAGGCATGAAGGGGCAGTGGAGAGCAGCCTCCTGGCCGCAGCGCCCGGTCCCTCCAGCAGGGGGAATCGACTCCTCGCGCTGCCTCCGCCGTCCCCCTCTCTCCCCTCCTCTCCCCCTGCTCCCAGGGCTGGAGAAAACACTGCAGCCGGCTGCTCGACGTTTGGAGCCCCCCCCCCCCCCCCCCACACACACACACACACCCCTGCTCTCCTCTCGGCATCGCAAAGGACCCCCAGCCGCTCAAGTCCCTCCCTCTCCCTGGCTGTGGGAAGGAGGAGGAGGAGGAGGAGGCGCTCGGCTCACAAGCCCCGGCCGAGCCCCCTTTACCGCCCTGTCACAGTACGGCAGAGAGAGAGAGAGAGAGAGAGGGAGGAAGAGAAACAGAGTGAGGGAGACTCCGAAAGAGAAAGAGGCAGGCTGCTTGGAGAGACAGAGAGAGAGAGAGAGAGATAGATAGCGTGTGTGTATGTGTGTGTGAGAGAGAGCGAGAGAGCGAGAGCGTGAGAGAGCGAGAGAGCGAGAAAGCGAGAAAGCGCGCGCGAGAGAGAGAGAGAGAGAGAGAGAGAGAGAGAGAGAAAGAGAAAGCAAGACACGGGCACAGAGAGGAAAACAAGGAACACATTTGAGCCGAGCAGGAAGAGGGAGTACCGCCAGCCAGCGCCCGCCGACCGAGACACTGAGGCTGTGCGCCGGGCACCTGGGACAGCGTGATTTGAGACCGCTCTCCTTCCTCTACAACAGCCCCCCCCCCCCCCACCTCCCTTCCTACACGCCCCCCCTACACCCTCCTCTCTCCGCTTCCCGGCACGCCGGCGAACCAACTGGTGGAGATTAAGCGTATTCTTCCTGAAAGGGGGGAGGCGCCACGTCAATTAGGATCGCTCCCCGTGCTGTCAGCTCTTTCCTCCGCTCCACGGCCGCTCGCCTTCACAGCGCTCCGCTTTGTTGTTCCCGTCCCTCTCCCGGAGCTCTCCCTCCTCCTTCCCACGGCGCTCTGCTTCTCCCAAAAAAGTGCGTCTCGTCAACGCCGGCGTCGCTCCGTGGTCATCTCCCCACCTCCCGTGTCCGACAGGACGACACCGAGCCTCCAGGACTACAGACATCGCGGAGGGAGAGAGAGAGAGAGAGAGAGAGAGAGAGAGGAGAGGCAATTTTACAGCCTGCGTTTGAGAGTGACATTGAAGCCCAAGGGAAGCCTAAGACAAGCCTGCCTTTTAGAGAAGTGCACCTCTACTCATCCTATCCTCTGCTTTTTCCTGGTCCCTCCTGTTCTCCTCCCCTTCTCTCCTCCTTTTGCTCCTGTGCAGGCTATCGCCGCCACGGCCACCTGCTCCTCCTCTTCCTCCTCTTGCGTCCCCCTACCACTCCTCGGCTCCTAAACAGCGGACTAACGCACTCTTGGCTCCGACACTTGTAGATATATATCAACGGGCATTACTCAGCGAGAGGCCGAGTGTAGAGCCAGCTCCGGACTGCTTGCGCATCGCCTGCCAAGAGCCGACCCCGCTGAGGCAGCCCTTTCCCTGGCTACTTTCCATCCAACGGTCTCCTCCGGTCTCTCTAACCAGCCCGCGGCAGACATCCGGCAGAGGAGAAGGAATAACAAACGAAACTTTCATAAAACAAGGGAACTGACTGACATTTGGAGCGCACTTCCTTCGCCTTCACCTTGTTTTGTGTTTCGGCTCCCCCTTTGCTCTCCATTTTCGGGGGTTCCCGGTTTGCTGCCTCGGCATTAAGGATTCCAGCTACATGGGCAAGCGATTGGAGCAGCAGCCAATGTACCCTCAGTACACCTACTACTACCCCCACTATCTGCAGACCAAGGTAGGCTCCCCATTCCTCTCATTCCTGCTCCCTCGTTCCTGCTTTTCCTTCACCCCCCCCCCCCCCCCCCATCCTTTCTAGTTGAGTGGTCATGGATGTGCGGAGGGAGGAGGGAGAAGGGGGGGGGGGGGGTTGTTTGATGGATAGGCGGCCTTGGCCGGGATGCTCTGAGATGGCAGGTGTCTAAGCTAGTTGTCGTTGCTACATGTCTCTGTCAGCCGGCCGAGGGATCAGGAGCAGTGGGGGGGGGGGGGGGGGGGGGGTTTAAATGGGGGCTGGTTAGTCCAGCAGCAACAGTCTGGCGTGGGGGGGATTGTGGTGTTCCTCTCTGGGGCCAGGGATAGGGATTGTATGGGAATAACATGAACTGAACACGTTATTTAGAAGGACATCCGTAACCAGTGTCTGATGGCTTTGGTCGCGGTGGGTTCTGCCACAACACAGATCTGAAAAAAGGGACATTTCTTAAGAAGCAAACAAAAGTGGCAGAAAAACAGACACACAAAAAAACAACATAATTTCGGTCACAATTGCGTTGGCTTAGCCATCCTCGTGGAGGAGCGGTATACCACCCTCGTTACCCATAATCCATCCTCCTCAGCCAGATGCCCCGTGAGATGGCCTGACACGGTGGCAGCAGCAGCAGGAGCCCCAGCCGCCGCAGGGCCCTGACAGGGAGAGAGGCTGTGCTCCCCCTAGGGGGCTGGACAGCCTGGACCGGGGGCCTGTGGTGACTGTAGGACCCCGTTAGGACACGATCACCACAGGCCAAGGGGAATGCAGGGCCACTCCACTCCAAATGTTTTAGTCTGGTGACATTTGTAATGAGAGGGTGAGAACAGGGTCATAACGAGATGTTACCGTGACATCCTCTTTAGGGTGTCCACCACGTGGACCTCAGTGATTCATACACTTTCATGTCCGAAAATCATATTTTTATGAAATACTTTATATTCCAATACAAATAAAGTCTATTTAACTAATTTCGTTTGCATACACATTGTGGGCCCTGAGTATGTGAACAGCAACACATTTATGCATCTAGAAATGCAGAAAAGGTCTCCAATTCTTGCACAGTTGACCCGGTACAGATGTAAACGCACCATAATGAAAGATGGCAGTGTGTACGTAAGCCCAACGGTCTCTTTTTCTGTCCAGCGTGGTGTGCAGAGCTATATTTCATTTTGAATCAAAAAGATGGTGTTGCTTTTCCCCCCTAACAGTACTGGTCTGCTTTGTCATTTTCCCCACCCAAACATCCTAGCGTGCAAACGGGCTCCTCCAGCCGTCCTTGTTCCTGTCCCCGTTGCCTGTCCTTGGGGTGGTAATGTGTGGTGGGCGGCCTGGAGAACCCTGGCTACCTCCCCCCCCCCACACCCTCCATACCTGGCAGCGCCGCGCCTCCCCCCTCTGATTTATACCCTCATATATTTCTGCAGCGGCCATATGGCTTCCCTCTCTCTTCATCATCCCTCTCTCCACCCCCCCCTTTCTCTCCCATCATATCGGGAGCAGTGCTCCAATCTTGGTCACTCCATCAAGGTTGGGTTCTAAGGCGGGGTGGGGGTGGGGGGGTTGATGTTGCCCTCCCTCCCGGGCTGCAACAGGCACCCTCTCGTCCCCCCATCCCCCTCCTCAAGGTCAGCGGCGATGGGATCTGGCCTCTGTCAGCCCGGGATGCAGCCTTGAGCCCCGTGGAGGTCCTGTGTTATGTACACTAAAGAGCCCCCCTACTGCACCACCCAGAAGTCACATCCATCCACCTCCACCTGGGCGGCACACCAAATCTATCATAGCGGGGATTCATTTACATAGCCTACCGTGCTCATATGTAGGATTTATGAATCAGGGCTGTTCCTCTAATTCTAAACGTTAAGTGAGTTAGCGCCGGGTCAGCGTGGCTTTGGCGTGGCGGTGGTAGCCAGGGTAACGGGTGGCTAACACGGAGCTCCGGAGAGCTCCTCCTCACTCTCCCCCGTTAATGATCATTGATCGGCAGATTAGAGGGAAGGGCCTGGCAGCCTTGCACTCCAGCGTCAGATGGCAGTCGTTTGGCCTCGCTCACTCACACACCATCCCGCGCTAGCCGTCATCCAGCTCCTCCTATTAATCTTCATTTTCAGCATGCTCGGAGCGTGGCCTCATTCTCCCAGAAGGGAGTTGGAGCGAGGGGGGTTGGGGGGGGGGTTGTAAGTCATAAGTCAAATTGTTACCATTCCTCTCCCCTCGTCTCCATTTCATGACGCGGATCTCTGCGATGCGGCGCAGAAGAAATCCACAGCGTAGGCCGTGACATCTGGGATAAATTACGGATGAAAGAGATCCAAAACAACGAGAGGAGTTTAACGCTGTCCTGTGTTTTGATCTGACAGAATCTTCATCAAAAACAATGTTTTTGCCCTCCAATTCTCGTCATTTTATCTCCTCTGGTTAATAAAACTGCCACTCCAAACGCTTCTTCCCTCAAATGGAGTGTGTGATTTCACCACGACCAAACTCAGTATGAGCATGGTCGTGCTCCAAAAATGTGTCCATTGCTCCAAAATGCTTTGCGCCGCCCCAGAACACAGAGCACACAGTTACATTACAATGGTTGTAATTCCGTGCTGGTGTTCAGGGTAAAACAATCATTTTCATTGGAATGAGTCCTAAAGTGACCTCAGTGTTTCAATGTCTCTTTAAAACTAGCATTGCAAAACGGGCCAAAACATTATGTTTTGTTTTTGTAATGACACCGTTTAAGCGTAAGCACCAGAATGTGTGCATGTATTGGTACAGTACTGTAGAGTGCCGCAGGCAGCCAGCAGGTCCAGTGTGGCTCATCACATACCCTGGAGTTACCTGATTAAGAGATGACACGCCGGCACACTCACATACCAACCAACAATGCTCACCCCCCCCCCCCCCCCCCTAATAAGCCCATTGTTGATCCACCAAAAGGAATGGTGGAGAACTTCCCCCGGAGAGGCTGAGTACCGGAGGGGACTGGCTCACAGCTGGGGCAAGCTGCTGCGGCTCACCTCCAGGGGCCTTAAGTACAAACCAGTCAGTGGAGCCTCTTGAGAGGCTGTGTGACTGCATGGACCAGAGACCCCATTTTCCAAGCTTCCCCTTCCCTTTCTGTATGGAGAGAGAGAGAGAGAGAGAGAGAAAGAGAGAGAGAAAAAAAGAGAAAGAGAGAGAGCGAGAAAGAGAAAGAGAGAGAAAAAGAAATAGAAAGAGAGAGGTAGAGAGAGAGAAAAAGAGAAAGAGAGAGAGGTGAAGAGAAAGAGAGAGAGAGTAATTGAGAGAGACCACAAGCAATCAGCAAAGTAGAGAGTGAGAATGTCGGTGAGGGAACAGTGGGTTAAAAGCTAGGAAAAGGGTTGGGTTACATCACGGGGGGGGGGTGGGGGGGCATTGTGCTGCAGAAATAACAACACGGAGTCACATCCAGAATCCAGCGTCCAAGCACCAAGTCCAGGAGGCAGAGTGCTGCTGGCCAGCCCAGGAGAAGTGAGTTCTCTTGGGGGGCAGGGGGTAGCTTTTCACAGCCTCCTAATCAAAGGCTGGGTAGGAATGCACCAGCTCTGGGTTGTTAGGTTCAATTGGGTTTTAATGGTGGATGTCATGTAAATTCAGGCTGGTAACATAAGGCCTCTCCATTGATGTAAATCCGGGTTGGCAGAGTTCATCAGCAGGCTTTTTCAGCCAGGAGAGGAGTATATATTTGTTAAGGCCTGTTTTTTCTTATATCAAAGACTCTGAAATGGGATATAAGGTTTTTCTCCAACGCTATCACTCATTTCCCAGCATAACTCTTGATCCAAGCTCCACAATCAAGGGCTCGGGAGAAAATATGGATCTGTCCTTGTTACAAATCATTACGGACCCGGGCGTTCACTCTGAGTTCAGGGCTCGTGTTCAGGGCTGGCTGTTTCATGTTGTCTCCCTCCCTCATCTCCCCCGTTTCGGTGGGAAAGGTATTTTGATCATTAATCACATCGCCGCCTACACCTCAGCTTTTTATCTGCCTACGCCTCTCCTCTCCCCTCCCCTCCCCTCCCCTCCCCTCCCTTCCTTCTCCTCTCCTCTCCTCTCCTCTCCCCTCCCCTCCCCTCCTCTCCTCTCCTCTCCTCTCCTATCCTCTCCTCTCCCCTTCCCTTCCCTCCTTTTCTCTCCTCTCCTCTCCTCTCCTCTCCTCTCCTCTCCTCTCCTCTCCTCTCCTCTCCTCTGCTCTTCTTTTCTCTCCTCTCCTCTCCTCTCCCCTCCTTTTCTCTCCTCTCCTCTGGCTGAACGATCCCCGTGCATGGAGCTGTCCGTCAGCGGAGGGGGATAGCTTCATTTATCAGGCAGGGCCAAACGCACAAACACGCTAGGATATCTAAAAGCGTGCACGACGGAGGGAGCACAAACAGAACACGCCAACTTAAGCGGTGGGGGGAGGGGGGGGGGGGGGGCAGCTCAGAGCTGACCTCTCATCAGTCAGCTGTCAGCTGGGAGGCCTATCTACAGACCCCTGCATTAAGAGCCTCCGCGTACACCACCGCACTCCTCCACGTATGGAGCCGGGCGAGGCGACCTTTGACACGCGGGTCCGCCTTCGCTGGAGTGCTTTCCTGGCGCCTGTGATTGAACGGAGGGAGAATGCGATGGCTCCCTGCTCTCCTCGTTCTCAGAGTAAAAGGGGCCGTATTGGTGGGAAATGATACAGCCCTTCTGGGGAACACGATTCTACTCTGACCACCAGATGCTGTGTGTGTGTGTGTGTGTGTGTGTGTGTGTGTGTGCCGCAGTGTGTGGGTAGAGGTTTATGTGCCGGCGCTGGTGTGGGGGTGTGTGCGTTTTTCACCGCCTGTTAGTAGGTGTACGTGTTTATGTGCCTTTGTGTGTGTGTGTGTGTGCGCTGGCGCTGCTGTGCCGGTGACCCTGCCTCGGGGACCCTTCGTCACCGTGTTTCTCCATCCCACACCATCTGGCGCCCCAGGCAGCTCTGAACCCAGCAGCCAGACCCGCGGCTGAACAACCCCCCGCCCTGGTCGCATCGGTGTCACATATCACCAAGACCTTCACAGGCGTTTCCACTAGATTTCACAAAGCCCCCCACATATTTTCACACGCTTTATTACATTCAAGTCACCGAGGTGTGAGGCTGGTATTGGAATGGATGAAATGGGGGAGCGCTAAGCTCTGCTCTGCTCCTTTCTGTCCAGGGGAGGTGCATGTTTCCTGGGCTTGGCGGTGTGGAGGTCTTGGGTCTGCTTCCTTTGTTTCACGCCGTCTCTCGTTTTTCCCCCTCTCAGTCCTTCGCTCCCGCTCACACGGCTCACAGTCTACCTCTTTTTTGGCGCATCTCTTTTTTTTCTCCCCCTCCTGGTTTTATTTCTCTGTCATCCGTTTCCTGTTCCACTTCTCTCTCACTCCAACGATTGTATTATTTACCCCCGCCCTCCCCTTCTTTTTCCTCTCTCTTCTCTTCTTTAATTTCTCTCCCCTTTCTCTTTCACCCCCTCGTTCCCGTTCTTCCTGGGGCCCCATGCTGACTCCCGGGCACTCCCGTCCCACCATCTGTGCAGGATGGGCAGGGTGGGTGGCAGACCCACCTCCTCTCAAAGCTGCTATTGAAGACGGCCACCTCTTAGGCATATGGCCGTATTTAACGTTTGCCGCAAATAGGACTGTGGCCTCGGAAGCCGAGCCAACACCATCCGTACTTACATTAACTGCCATTACCTCAGTTACAGTGGAGAACGGACCGTTTCATACCGCAGCATACCCATAGGGCCCTGATGCAAAAGAGACCTAGTCTCAGTCAGTTGACCCTGTATAAATAAATACAATAATAATAATAATAACAATACGCTGCTGCTCGCGTTGCCCTCCAGCACTGTGTAGGAAGTCAGACCACGAGGTCGTTAGCCTGCCACTGCATAGCCGTAGGGGCATCCAGGGCTCCTTTGCCTTGCTGTGTGCCCCAAACACCAGCAGGCCAGGGGTCGAGGACAGGGCCCCAGAACGCTCTCTGGTTCCCCGCTACAAAGTCAGGCCGCTTCGCTCCCTCCGACCTAGCCCAGGATAACAGCTTGTGGTTAGCGTGGCTGGAAGAGGTCCAGCGCTGGAGGATCCCCAACGGAGCGGCTGCCCTGGTGTAGTACCAACGCGTGGGTGGGAGTGTGAGGGCGCCACAGGTTAGTTCCCAAGAAGGCTGACAGCAGAAACAAGCTGGGCCACAGCGTAGCCTGGCTGACAGAGCGTTTGGCTGCCTCCACCTTTTAACAGGGTGGAGAGTTAGTCTGTGCTCTGAGTCATATCTCAAGTGTGGCATTCGAAGTGAGGCTTCCCAAAAGCCTATCAGGAAAGCTCTCTTTGAAAATGGTCCAATCGGGCGGGGACCCTCTGGTCCGAATCTGCATAACAATTGGTCCCTGGAAAGGGTTACAAGCAATAGCATACATTCTGACATTGTTCAAGAGGGAGCTGTTTTTTTGGCCGTTCGGAGTGGGAGTCTGGGAACATTACCAGCCGCCAGAGCCTCTACTATAACGGTCTCCTTTTTCACCACAGCTCCTAAATCCTCCTAATAATGACATCACCCGCTGAACAAGTCCTTTGGTGGTGCCACCTCTCACCCCGGGTGGAATTTGCATTTCAATTCCAATGGCCGCTGCACAAATCAGTGACCTGGTGTCTCCGTGTTGCTCGGTAACCATGGAAAGGCCACAGTGATTTGAGCCACTGTGTAAATGGCGGTGTAGCCTTACCAGCGTAGCGTTAGCCTTACAGCCTCAAATACCTTCCCAGCAGGGCTAGCCATGAAAACACTCCACGCTACAATTGAAACTACAATAAAAAGGCTCATCTGTCATGGCCCCGTGTAGATTAGAAAAGGGCGCCGGAAAAAGCCAATTCGGCCCTGAATGAGGATAAGCAAATTTGCCCGAGGGCTTGAACAACCACCAGCCGTGATGAATCCTCCCAGCTTCACTTCGATAAGCTCCTACCCAAACACAGGGGCGTGCGCCCATCTGCCGTAACCCATGAACCTTTTTGGAAGTTGGGGAATGCGAGCGGAGCGGGATTATCCAAAGCAAACAGGCGCCTTTCTTTCAGCTCCATTGGTGTGAAGTGACTCAGGCCACCCTCTGGGTTTGGAAATGAAAGGCTTTTTGGGCAGACCTTCAGAACGCCCCTGCCCCTCCCCAGTACCAGCGGCCGGGAGTGTTACTCAGCGCCTGAGTAAACACTGAGCCGGACAGGTGGGCGGTATGCATTAAGACCGCAAGGACATAGGGCCAGGGTGGTAGGAGGAGGGGAGCCCCAGTCCTCCCCCGACTCAGCCCTGCCGGGATGCACTGTGGAGGGGAGGGCGCTGAGGAGGACGCCGTAGACCTCCACGGGAGTCCTGGAGAGGAGGCCTCTCTGGTAATTAGCGGCGCATAAACAGCCGGTGGCGACCGAAGATAAAAAGTGTCAGGATGTGGCGGAGTGTGTGTTTTCTGTTTTGGGGCCCTTTTCAATAGTTAATGACGTGGCTGTCTGGCGCACAGAGGGGGGCTCTCTCTGGCAGCAGCCAGGGGAGCAGAGGGACTCACCGGTGGGCTGGAGAGGCCTAATGTCAAACCAAGGCACAATCTGGAGCCAGGCAAAGCAGCCGCTTTTATTTTGTTACTACAGGCCACACTCGTCTGATCATGGAGGGAGAGGGGGACAGAAGACAGAAATACAGAGAAGAATTCATTGAACACTTTGAACCAAATCCTGTCATGCATCAGGTCTCAAAAGTGTCTTATGAAGTCTTATTCTGTGCAAGGGATCAGAGCCATATTCATGAGTTTTAAATATGCAAATGTTTGTTTTTTAACTCTTGCCGTTAATGAATACTGATTTCATGTTTTTTCCCCGTCACATTGTGTGTGTCCTTGGGCTCTTTTCAAAGACGTTAAAAAACAGTGGTTGAGAACAACACTTGATAATTAATCTCCCCGTTGCCGTCCCTCCTCTCATTAGCTTCCGCGAGGACCCCGTGGATGACTGGTATCCATTATTTATAGACTCCCACCCAGCCCACCACAACAGCAGCTGCACACTTCTGTAATTGCCTTATGTTCTGCTTTTGCCAGCATATTGGGCCACGTCTCACTGTATGGAGAGATACATCCAGGCTGAGATACTACATCAAGCCCTAATATGCCAACGCGTCGCAGTCGACACTTCATGAAGGACTCCTAACGATGACAGACACTGCCACCCCCTAACCCTAACCCCCCCACCACCCCCCACCAAAATAAATAAAATTCATGGTTTGATTAAAAAACACGTCCAACTCCAAGGGCGAGAACTTTTGGATCGGCAGTGGGGCAATTAAGCGGCGTGGCTCCTTGCCTGGTGTCTGCGGAGGCTGTGGCTCCACTGTAGCCACTGTCAGACGGTCCACCCTCAGCACCCATTCAGCCGATAAAGCAATATAGCCTGCTGCCTGCCGCACTAGGCTGCTCCATTTGGAGACGATTCTGTGTCCTCAGCACTTCGGCGCCGCCATTAATCACTAAAGCTGACATCCTCCCAGCGTTGGGTAAACACACACTGGCAACGGGTGACGCAACGTCCCCCCCTCCCACCCCTCCTCCTCTCCGTCCAGTTAAAGACCCGACGCTGCTCTCTGGCCTGTCTCTTTGCCCTCTCTACAGTTCACTCGTTTGAGCTCAGGTTTGGAGTGTTTGTTGGAGTCATCTCTGAGAGTTGCTCTCTGGGACTTTGAAGACGGGTTGACTTTGGTTAGGCTCGTGGACAGAGCTTCGAATCCCGACCCTGTTGATTCGGAGCAGGGACTGTGTGGATGTGTCAGGGGATGGACTTCATCACTCCAGCCAGCCCTGGCTACCTCCTGTCGGGGGAGGCCCACCTACTTCTGTCTTGTAGGGACATGGACCGCTGCACCCAGGGAGCAATGTGCAGAGAAATAAAACATCTGTTGATCCCATCCACGCTGTATTATTTCCACCACGACTGGTGGAACAACTTTTCTATCGCAGTGCCAAACTGTGCCTGACGGCTAGCTAGCCCACAGCACTCGCTGTCATCATACAGAGATTTTTAAAAAAAAGTCAGCACAATGAAAGTGGCGTAGCGTGGAGAAGCCTGCGATGTGTCGCTGATAGATGCGTGGCTTCATGTCCCTAGTGGTCCCGGGCAGGCAGCAGTGGGGTGCTGGGGGCAGGGGAGACGCAGGACGGGCCGGGTCGACCAAGATCACCCTGTCGAGCTCAAAATAGACCGCTGGTCCTCTGACCCAGCCGTGTGAGATGGATCACTTAGGTTCTCGAATAACACCGCCGATGAGTCATGGCACAAACTATACTGCACTATACCACACTAAACTACACTATGCTATACTACACTACACTATGCTACACTACACTACACTATGCTACACTACACTACACTAGGCTACACTACACTATGCTACCCTACGCTACGCTACACTACACTACGCTACACTACACTATGCTACACTTGCTATACTACACTACACTATACTATACTACGCTATGCTACACTATACATCATTACACTACACCAGACTATGCTACACTACACTACACTACACTGCACTACACTATTCTACACTACACTACACTATACCATACTATACTACACTTCACTGTGCTACACTATACTACACTACAAAACACTACACTATGCTACACTACACTATACTACACTACACAACCAAACACTACACTATGCTACACTACAATATACTACACTACACTATACTATACTACACTACACTACAAAACACTACTCTATACTACTCTACACTACAAAACACTACACTACACAAGGGATTGGCTAGGGGGTTCACCAAGTTCACTAAGCCGCATGACACAATTTTTGTCTGACTGTGTCTGTCTCTCTCTCTCTCTCTTTCTGCTTCTTTCCTTCTACCTCTCATGCATTCTTCCCTCCCTCCCTTCTATTGTTCTTTCTCTTTGACATAAACTTCTCTCTGTCTTTCTCTCTTTCTCTTTCTTTCTTTAACTTGGTTACACACACACACACACACACACAAACACAGACACACACATATGAACACATGCAAATACTGCGTCAGCCTGGGGGGTTGGAGTGCCCCGGGGATCGTCTGCAAAGTGTGTGAGCAGGAATCTGCGCTGGGGGAAACCTGATAGCCCTGGTCCTTTGCCAGACACATGAGGTCACCCTGAACGGCCCTGCCTGCAAGCCAGACAGACAGACAGACAGACAGACAGACAGCCTCTCCACATCCCCCCCGTACATTCCTAATCCCTTTCCCCAGTACAGGAGCCCCGCTCAGGGTCTATCATCGTCCAGCGAGCCCTTTGAACGGTCCCCGCTCCAAACCCAAACAACCCCCGTGTAACCCTGGCCCCTTCCGCACGAGGAACAGGGCGGTCCTCCAACGCTCAATTGCACGGCTACAGGCATGTGCTTGCAGGCACGTCAACGCACATGCAGGCGCACGTTCAAAATCAGACCATCTTGCTCTCTCTCTCTCTCGCTCTCTCTCTCTCTCTGTCCCGCACGCACACACACACGAACACACACACACACACACTTCTTTGTTAGGCTCTCTTGCCGACACACAGTGCTTCCCACCCCAAAGCAGTCTGTCACCCTTTGCTCCCACACAGCTCACATTCTCCCCATATTAGGTTAAGATGGACACGCATCGTTAGAGCTAATCCACTTTGTTGTTTTTGTTGGAGGCCAATAGCCGCCTCCATGTCGGCTCACACACACACACACGCACACACACACACACACACACACACAGGTGAGTGCTGTAGCAGGCTTTGGGAAAAATCTATGTGGCAGACCTTTTACGGACCCTTTTTAAAGTGCTGCATATGAGGTTTGAGTGTTTTTCTACTAAATGATGATCAAGTGGTCTGCAAAAAACGGGTCTTATACATGACCACCCTACAACGTGTGCTAGCCAGTGTGCTAAAGTATTACACAACGTGACTTTATCCTAAGACTGATGTTGTTGGTTTGGGTAAGGGTAAGGCATTGTCTAGACCACATTGTGTTTGTGTGTGTGTGTGTGTTTGACACATGTGAAGGGGAGGTGGCTCACTCCATGGTGTTTTCCTCCTACTGGAATAAAGAGCCATTGATTGAGCCAAACTCCCCTGACTCCTCTTCCTCCTCAGACCGGGGTCGTTCCCTGGTCATTAGGAAGACTTCTCTCTGGCGGTCAGAGGGCAGGGCCGGCTGTCAACCCCCCGTTGGATCAATGCTCGGCTTTGTTTACGACCTGGAAGTCCTATTGGCGGGGTCATCTGGGTCAAAGGGCTAAGTGATGTAGGTGCTCACTGCCTCCTCAATAGACTCTGAGACCAGCAGGCGCTCCTGTGTGTATCAAATCATCTCATCGGCTGTGTCCAGAACACGTCACTATATTAGTTCAACTGCAGCAACACTATTGGAGCTGAAAAGAACGCGGCTCTTTGGTGTGTTGAATACTGTTGAATTCTTATTTTTTTTTTATTAATTCTGTCTTTTATTTGAGTATCATTTTAGTTGCCTTATTTGGCAAAAGAAACTGCTCTTGTTTAATCTTTATAATGGTGAATTGATAGTAGTCACCTGGACAGGGATTGGTGGTTTGTATGAGAGGTGTGATGTGGACACTTCTCATGCTTTACGGCCACTGGACCTCTGGGATGAGGAAGGAGGGTCCAGAGAACCAGTAGAGAGACACTGGGATAGGAAGGAGGGTCCAGAGAACCAGTAGAGAGACACTGGGATAGGAAGGAGGGTCCAGAGAACCAGTAGAGAGACACTGGGATAGGAAGGAGGGTCCAGAGAACCAGTAGAGAGACACTGGGATAGGAAGGAGGGTCCAGAGAACCAGTAGAGAGACACTGGGATAGGAAGGAGGGTCCAGAGAACCAGTAGAGAGACACTGGGATAGTGAGCTTCCCACAGTACAGTATTCCTCCATTCTATTCACTTATTGACCCATTCCCTCCAGGTGAAGTGCTAACGATATTACACCTTGACCTAGTGTTGAAGATGATGTTCACACAAAGTCCAATTTTACTGTTCATGTAATCGGTCATGTCCTACGTTGAATAATAAGTATATGATTTATTCATATCGATTGAAGTTCTTTCCCATAACAATTCTTGATCATAATGATAAGTAACAAGTGCGTGTTATAGCAGACCCCTTCCAAAACAAAAGGAATCAGATCTTTAATTAACAATTTCATCACTATTTGCTCTTTCATCATGACAGCAAATTAACCAGACAGAATTCACTTCTTAAATGCAAATGACTCCAAAAATAGTCTGTCTCTCTATACACCGCATTGTGTTGTCAATAGGGTTCCTCATTTCACTACGCCATGCTAGACTTCTAAACTACCGAACCGTCTGTTTCATGTGCCGCTGCCTGCACCAGCCATTACAAACCATCTCCAGACTAGATGCACATCCACTGAGGGCCTCTGTTTCTTGTTGGTTAGCAGCATAGGGACCACTGAGCCTCAGAGCGACACTCCAGAGGGCGACCCCAGACGACCTTCCACAAACCCCGCCCTCCTGCACTATCAAACGAGCCTGCGGTTGTGGTATGCCCCCGTCCTAGAGGCTGTGCCCCGCCTCTGACCGCCATCTCCCTGGCCCACACACTCCAAACAGAGCCGGGCTAATGCCTAGCCTGTCTGTGCTAAGCACACACACGTAGCCTCTGGATAGGGAGAGAGAACAGCAACAGGAGCGGCTGGCTTTGGAGACGGCCCCCTGGGAGAGCAGCGGCCGTACGCGACCTTAGTTACCGCCCACTGGCCGCGACATGGTAGCCTCCATCGTGTTGGTTTGTGGTTCAAGTGGTGGGCCTCTGCTTTATTTAGGACCAGGGGGCGGACAGAGAGAACCACCTGAGTTGACTCCTCACCGGGTCGGCCCTCTTCCCTGCCTCCGCTCTCTCAGAGACTGGGCTAGCCCAGCGGCGGTGGAGCATGCTGTGTGGAGCGCCGGGATGCAGCTGCTGTGCCTGGGAGAAAGGCGTTCCCCTGTCTGTTTGCCTTAATCAGTCTGTCACCCTGTGATTGTAATGTAATGTGTGGAGTAAGTTGGCTGCATGAAAATGCCCAGTGCAGCAATAGGGCTGTTTCAGATAAAGGGCCATACTTAGCTGGATTTGGAGGATGGTCGTTTCAAATGTGTTATATTTACAAACGTTGTGTAGCCCCGACAAATCTGTATTGTCTGGAAAGCAGATCTCAGTAGGAGAACGTAAAATAACCCAGCGTAACATGTGCCTTCCTTCCTTTGCAAGAGGTCACACACACACACACACACACACACACACACACACACACACACACACACACACACACACACACACACACACTCCAATTATCTCAACCCCACACCTCTCCCCGCCCCCCCAGCCCTGTAGACTCTGTTTGTGTTCTGGCGCTGGCCACTAATAGGAGCCCGTCAAAGCCCGCCTGTAGCGCTGACCCGTGCAGATTGTGGACTGACCCCAGCCGCAGTGGCTCGATGAGGTGCGTTCGCAATCCAATCTCCGCTGGCGGCGCCTTTGATAGCGTGTGGAGCTGGTGAAGCGCCTGGCGGGCCCCTCCCCCCGTAACACAGAGTGATTTGTTGTGGGGCCCGCGCTGACCTCGGTTAGAGAGCTGAGCCTGACGGAGCCGTCCCCGCCACGGGAAGCCCGCCGCCCGCCCGGACGGGAGAGACGCAGCCATAACCAGAGCTCAATTCAATTCATTTGGCCCCGTGAATAATATGCCGGGGATGGAATGATGATGACATCTTGCGCTGCGGGTTTCAGCGTGGCGGTTTTCAGAAACCAAAATCTATACGGGAGCCGGTAGCCGTGGCGTGCAGCTTAGTCGCTCCCCGATGTGTTCCAGCTCCTATAGGGCCTCAAATACCGCTTAGTCTTCCTCCCGTTACCAGCCAAAGGCTCAGATAGCCAGACGTCTTCTGGATCCCAAGTCTTCCGCTGTGCTCAAGTCTTTTTAACGACGGCGGAGAGCTGCTCCCGGAGGAGACTTGTTAAATGACTCATCCGGAGTGACGCTCCCGTTTGTTTTCCGATCTCCATTTGGGCCCTCGTTTTCCCTAATAGCCCGGAACGGCGAATGTGCCTAGTGGCACAGCTTTCTGCCTCCCGCAGTGACGCAGCGAGGGCCGTTCTGGAGCGCAGCGCCGGGCGCCACTGCAGACCCACAATTAGATCGGCAGGAACGCAGAGAAGAAAGACAGCCAGGGTGGCAGGGAGCCAGGGAGGGAGGGGGAGGGAGGGAGGGAGGGTGGAGGTTCAGGCACAATGCCACGCGCCAGGCCGATCCTCAAGGTGAACGGCATCGAGTGAAGGTCCCCATGCGGCGAAGGCGGGAGCAGAGCGCTGGGATCGGTTACGGGCGAGCCTCTCAGCCCCGGCCCCGGTGGAAAAGAGACACCGGGAGAGTTAACCGGCTGAACTCCAGACAGGGGGAGACTCAACTCACTGCAGAGAGAGAGAGGGAGACAGACAGAGAGAGGGAGAGAGAGAGGGAGAGAGAGACAGGGAGAGAGAGAGAGAGAGAGAGAGGGGGAGAGAGATGAAGAATGGAGTGGTGGGTAAAGCCCAGCAAAAAGAGAGAGACAGAGTGAGAGAGAAGGTGAATCAACAAGGACTCGTGGCCCGCCAACAGTTCCAAATTGAAAGCCAGGCGGAGAGAGATTGAGTCGCGGGGATTTGGAGGCGAGAGTCTCTGAGATAGTGGCGGAAGAGAGTGATCAGGGCACCGGCGACCTGCAGGGCATCTTCAATCTGCCTCTTCAGAGAGGAGTGTGCGTGTGTGCGTGCGTGTGTGCGTGTGTGTGTGTGTCTGTGTGCGTGTGTGTGTGTCTGTGTGCGTGTGTGTGTGTCTGTGTGCGTGTGCGCGTGCGTGTGTGCGTGTGTGTGTGTCTGTGTGCGTGTGCGTGTGTCTGTGTGCGTGTGTGTGTGTGTGTGTGTCTGCCAAAGCGTTCTAAGTGATGGCGCTCCAGCAGCGGGCGGATTAGAGGAGCGGCAGGGTGTTATGGATGAGGACGGCTCGTGGTCCAGCAGCAGGCGGACTGGGCTGTGTGGACAGGCCTTTGTCTGTGTGTGTGTGTGCTCTGGTTCTACTGGGAGCCGCAGCATCAACAGGATGGACATCTCTCACACGCCCAAGACAGCCCGCATAACTTAGATCATCTTAGGGTTCACATGTCTTATAGCTGTCTCTTTTTCTCTCTCTAGTATATATATATAAGTATGTGTGTGTCTCTATTTCCCTGTCTGTTGGCCGTTGTCTGTTTCTGTCTGTCTCCTTTTCTCCTTTCCCTGGATCTCCGTGGCTCTTTCTTCTCGTTCCCGTCTCCATCGTAGAGACTGCAGGGCCTTGTCAGTGAGATCAGCCCCATACCGGCCATTCAGACATGGGACCAGTGCCCTACAGGCGGGCTGCAGCACTCTGTAATGGCTATTCCCTGTAGGCAGGCCTGTCTGCCACCTGACAGGAGAGCAGACGTCAATGCATTATGCAATGGCATGGCCCACGTCTGAAAGGTGGTGTCCTTTTCACCCCGACACTGTCAGAGCTCCACAGCGGGGCCCTCGCTGTCCTGCCACGCTCCCACACACACTGCCACGGCTCCGGGCTGCCATCGCCACACCGCCTCCGCACACCTCCGGCTGTTTTCCCAGGCACTTTTTCCAGGGAGGCCTCTTAACTTTTCGGGAAAAGCACTGTCGGCTGTTCTGCGCTCCCCGCAGTGGCAAAGGCAACGGGCCCGGCCCACCAATTTGGGCGCTGGCGATTCTCAGAGGCCATCGACAGGACGAGGCAGAGGAGGGGCGGGAGATCGCGGGCTGCTCCTACAGGAACAAAAGCTCGCTAAGCAGCTTAGCATGCTGCTGCCTACACCCTAAGTGCCCTGCTACGCTAACGCACATGACACAGGGACGCCATGTTGTCTAGTGTTTGTGTTCTCTCATGAAGCTGCATTTAAACACACGCCAAACACACACACCAAACACACACACACATTTCACGAGAGGCATTTTGATTGTTGGAACGGGCTGCCACCCAAGGTCAGGCCGTCCTTTCCCTGCCAGGATTAAGGCCACAAAAGACGAGGCAACGAGAGCTTATGAGCCAGCTATGTGGACGCCTGGGCGGGCCGACACGGAAACCCATCCAGGGAAGTCTCCTCGTAAAGCAGCCTAGCTCCCCCCTCCATCCTCCGCTCCTTCAGCTCTGCGCCTGGAACATGACCCCCGGGGCTCTGGGAACTCACCGAGCCCTGTCAGCGGGTCTCTCCGCTGGGGGAGCTTCGAGTCCTGTCCCCCCCTCCATGCCTCCCTCCAACAACACCTGTCGTAGACAAGGCCGCTGGGCCATAACTGCTGAGAGGCCACGACGTGCACTTTGGTATGGAGGTGGAGCGTCCGCTGTCGTCTGTGCCTCCGATTGGCGGGGAGGGAGAGGGGGAGTCAGGCACCGCCTCTGTGGGCAGCAGAGCCATCGTTCTGCACTGATAACTGGATGGCTCTCTCTTCTTCTCTCCGCTCCGCTCCATCCCTCTTTTCCTGTTCTCACCAGCGGACGGCCTACTATAGGAGGGTTGTCAGAGAAACCTCCACGCATCGGTGTGTGTGTGTGTGTGTGTGTGTGTGTGTGTGTGTGTGTGTGTGTGTGTGTGTGTGTGTGTGTGTGTGTGTGTGTGTGTGTGTGTGTGTGTGTGTGTGTGTGTGTGTGTGTGTGTGTTTATGAGAGGGAGTGAGATTGAGTGAAAGCGACGCGAGGCAGGCAGAGCCGGAGAAGAAGTGAAACAGATAACTAATGTAAATCACCTTTCTCTCCTCCGGAATGGAAATCATTTATAGCAGTTAAAAAAGTGAAGGGGCCCACAAGAGAGGAGATGGAAATAGATAGATAGATAGATAGATAGATAGATAGATAGATAGATAGATAGATAGATAGATAGATAGATAGATAGATAGATAGATAGAGAGAGAGAGAGAGAGAGAGAGAGATGTGCATTTAAAGAACTGTGTGTGCGTGGAGGGGTGGGCTTTTTAAGTATGTCGTGATTGAGTTATTTATTGTTTGGCTTCGGGGAACGAGAGGAGAAGATTTGACGCTCCGTCTTGATGTCTGGAAATAGCACGGGCGACATTGCACATAGCCCCCCCCCCACCACCACCGCCACACACACACACACAGACACACGGACGCACTAGGCACGAAAGTACACCTGGACGAGTGCCTGGCACTGGCTGAGGGTGATATACATTAGCCTCTGCCATGCTGGTCACCAGAGTGGCTGCTGCGTCCTGAGCTGACTTTGTGCTGCTGCGGCTGGGCTCTGTGTCTGTGAGCATGGAGGGGGCAACACAAGCGCTCTGGTCCCCTGCTGGAGCACTTTACAAAGGCTAACACGCACACACACACACACCTTTCCTGATGTTTAAAAACAAACAGGCCCTGCCTATACGACGCAGACATGCGAGTGCATACACACACACACACACACACAGAGAGAGTGAGCTCAGTCATTCAGAAATGGGGAAGCTGATAGAGACATTGAGTCCAGAAATCACTCACTGAAGCCTTGTCTCTCTCTCTCTCTCTCTCTCTCTCTCTCTCTCTCTCTTTCTCTCTCTCTCTCTCTCTCTCTCTCTCTCTCTGTCTCTCTCTCTCTCTCTCACACACACAAACACCAACACACACAGTATTTGGTGCACTAATCCTTGCCATGGGTTGCCCAGGATTAGAGCTATCTGACTCTTAACTGTGATAATCAATGATTATGTCACTGTTAATGCAATCTATTGTAGAACGAGCTTTTCGAACCAAGGCATTAATCATTATAAGTTCAACGACCCTTTAGCTGAATATAGCTTCCAAGAGGTCACTGTTCTAACCTCTAGGCTAGATATAGTATTCCAACCTTTAAGCTGCATTCTTCTTAACTTCACTGCACCTGTTGCAGCCTGGAAAAAGCAAGGCTTGCATTCTATGGATGTGGATATAAGACAGCAGACTTTAGGTTTAGATCATCATTCTCTTTGGGCAGCGTCTTACACGTTGTGTGAGTATGATCCTTTTGCAAACGAACTTTGTCCCTTGCAGAAGTACTATCTTGGTAAAATACTTGTATCAAACTTTATTATCGGGTTAACTTGTGTTTACAAGTTTGTTGTACAACAATATAGTATTTGATCTCAATCATTTCTGTGTCTGTGTCTTATTGTGTTCTATTTTACTTATGTTCGTGAGTGTATAAAGATTGGATCCACGACATCACGTTGAGCTGAATCAAGGGCGTATTTAAAGTGCTGCTCGTTCCTTTGATAAGGTGAAATGTTAGCGACGGTCCGAGTGATAACATCAGAGCCACGGGCTCTGGGTGATGTGAGGGGAATGGAGGAGGCTGTTATGGGACCGGGCTGGGTCCTCTCTCTCAGTCCTCTCCTATCCACCGCCCACCACGGGCTCTGGGTGATGTGAGGGGAATGGAGGAGGCTGTTATGGGACCGGGCTGGGTCCTCTCTCTCAGTCCTCTCCCACATACTAAATAAAAAGCAGACTTGGTCACCAAAGCTCAGGTGTCTTTCCCTGGACCTCGTCTCCGGCGGGGCATGTCCTGAAGTCCGGAGCAGATAGGACTGGAGGAATAGTCAGGGAGGTGGATAGTGGATCCTTCCCACATTTCCCCTCTCATGGTCTCCTGCGTGTGTGGCATTTCTCCCTCCTCCTCGTCCCCGTCCAAAATAAACAGCCCCGCATTGTCATGCTAATCGGGGGGGACAGCGTGGTCCATATCCACCGCCCACCACGGGGTCTGGTCCGGGGGGCTTAGAGGAGGAGGCGGGTCTGGTTGGAAGTCCCCCGTGCCAGCGCGCTGCGTGTTCCGTGTGGTCATTCGTCTGCCATCGGCCACAATGGAAGCAGGCGGTGGTCCCTCCCTGGACGACCAATGGAAGGGCCCAACAATAGTCCGCCCGACGACCAGCTCGCAGAAAGAGCCCATTGGAGGGAAAATAAATAGTTTTGAAAACATTTAGAGCGGGGACAATGAGAGGAGGCCACCGTGGATTTGGATCTTTGATGTCTCCGGAGGAATCTGTCACGGTTTAGAGAGAAAGTAATTCACAGGTTGGAAACGTGTTAAAGGATTCACGTTACAGAACTAACGCGTGATGAAGGTGAATCTTTCTGGATTTCCTTTCAAAATAGACAGCAAAATGTAAGCTCTTGCTTAGTAACAGTCGTTCAGTGAAATATGCCTAGAGGGCAACACAGACATACCGATTATACACGTTTTATTTATGTATCGCCAAATAGGACTTGATAGTGTCGGGAATATTTCCTGCTCCGGCTCCTGATCTGTGCACCCGCTTAACCCTTCCCCGAGTGATCCGGGCCCTGCCTGAGTCAGCGCAGGAGGGGAAACCTTACACCGTAACACCACTCCAGTTCCACAGCCCCGGTGACCGGCTCTCATGAATAATTCACGGCAGAGCGCAAACCCAAAACGCCGCCCTTCCCCTCCTCCTCTCCTCTTTCCGTTCCCCTCTTCAGACGTTCACCTCTCCTGCCCTCTGCTCTCCCCGTGATGTCTTGTTCTCTCTCGTTCCGTTTTGATTAAGAGGCACGGTGAACCCCACCCCCTCCTTTTTTGTCACTCTTTCTCTGTCGTTCACTCTCTTGTTCCATTTCACTCTGGCCGTTTATCTGTGGATCTCGGAACTGTTGTATGGAAGCTCACAGCCGCCACTGATTGGTCTCCACATGGGAATTCCGGGAAGCGGCACAGAGCATTCCCCCGAATTCCAGCCGGCCGCGTCATGACTGACAGCCCACTATTCCTGCCCGGAGGGTCCCATTCCATCTCTCTGAGCTAACCCGGCCAAGAGCCTCTCGTGAAGAAGGCGTGCGTGACTCGGCCATCTTACCAGTACGACAAAGCCAAAGGAAACATTCTGAGGAGCCATCTGCTTTTCTTTCCCAACGCTCGCCTCCGTCCCAGCCATGACAACCTAACTGTTGTGAATGATGTCTCAAAGCGCATGGCGTTGGCACTCTGTCCGCCCAGGCATTGTCTGTCCCGGGACGCCATTTGTGCCGCTGTGTCTGCGTGTTGTAGCCTCGTTCACACCGTCGTGCTGTAGCAACCTGACCCACACTGGCCCCAAGGTTCCTGTCCCAGCAACCACATTAGCTGAGGTGGGGACAGCAGCACTGTTAAAAACACCACTAGCGACTGCACTCTACTGTGTGTGTGTGTGTGTGTGTGTGTGTGTGTGTGTGTGTGTGTGTGTGTGTGTGTGTGTGTGTGTGTGTGTGTGTGTGTGTGTGTGTGTGTGTTGGTGGTGGTGTGTGTGTGTGTGTGTGTGTGTGTGTTGGTGGTGTGGTGTGTGTTTGAAGGCGGTGACGAAGAGAAGGGTTCGGCTTGACAAAGGCCCTCAGTCCAGGGAAAAGAGGGCCCTGTTGCTTAACACCCAGGAATGTCTCCCAGTCGCCGTGTGAGCTTTGGCCTACTAAACTCTGCTCACCACCCTGCATCAGCTCCCCGAGGAAGGAGGGATGGAAAGGAGGGGACTTAGAGAAGGAGTTGCAGCGATAGGGCGTTTGATGGAGTGGCGTGTGCGACATGGCCGCGTGCTGGCTCAGCCTGGTGCTGTGGTGCCCTGTCTTCTCCGTCCACCGCCTCCTGGACTTGGGAGTGACTGGTCGTCAAAGCAGAATTCTTTACAGACACGCACCCCCCCACAAAAAAAAACTGAACAAAACAAAAAAACTCATTTTAAAAGACAATGAAGCAGTCTCCCTCTCCGTGGTGATTTGTCACGGGCGTTTGCGAGGCTTTCTGCTTGGCAGCTTGTGGCGTGTGGTTTGGGGCGCGCCGTGTGTCACGGGCGTTTGCGAGGCTTTCTGCTTGGCAGCTTGTGGCGTGTGGTTTGGGGCGCGCCGTGTGTCACGGGCGCCTCGGCGAGTGGATTCCTCCGGGACGCTGCGAGTGACATTCGGGAGAAAGCACTATTTTGCATGTAAAAGGAGACGGAATATTCCAAAGCAAAGGGAGACGTGTGTGTGTGTGTCTGTGCGCCAGTGTCTGTACATATTCACATCAGTTTATCTCTGTCTGTCTGTCTGTCTGTCTCTTGTGTGTGTGTGTGTGTGTGTGTGTGTGTGTGTGTGTGTGTGTGTGTGTGTGTGTGTGTGTGTGTGTGTGTGCGCTTTGAAGCCGCGTATATATTGTGTGTGTCTCATTGCGTGTGGGCATCTCCGAGTTGGCTTTGTGCGTAGGCAGTATATGCTCAATAATGTTGGCCTATCTCTGTATCTCTGTATCTGTGTGTGTGTGTGTGTATCTTCTGTGTGTGTGTGTCCTTGTACTACAGTCTGAGCCACAGCAAAGCACTGTTGCTGATGGAAATCTCTCCTCTTTGGCTCACTCTGGCCTAATTAGACAGGAGGACTGCCTGTACAGCGACTACACACACACACACACACACACACACACACACACACACACACACACGGTATACAGACGCCGCTTAGCTCATCCTGCCTAATTCAACGTAACGCTATGCCTGGCCACATAGTATGCACACACACACACACACACACACACACACACACACTCACACACACATACTCAATATATGGTTAGGCTCACATAATACAAGATGACGCAAATTACACATGCGCTCGCCTTCTCCTTCGAATAACCCCTAAAACACACACACACACACACACACACACACACACACGCACACACACACTTGCATAAGGCCCACCAAGCAGCAGACTGATGTTGGAGGAGATAGGGCTGCTATGTACAGCCATTGTAAAGGCCTGTGTCTTGGAATGCCTGATAAGGCTTGTGTTCCCTGTTCTCTATAGGCTGACTGACTGACTGGGGGATAAGGGAGGTATAGGGCTGGTTAATGGCATCCACATCACAACCACATCACTCAGACCCCCCCCCCCCCCCCCACACACACACACACACGTGTACACACACACACACACACACACACACACACACACACGCATACTGTGTGAGCATACATGGGTTGGTCTGTGACAATCATACCCGCAGTGACACATGCACACAAACACACACACAAACACACACACACACACACACACACACACACACACACACACACATACACACACAGCCTGGGTCCGGGACTCTTCAGACAGGACACTGGATCTTTTGGCTCGGTTAACCCCTTATTTGTGGGATTGGAGCAGCGTTGTCCTTCCCAGACTGGAGGGATGTAAATGGCATGACGGATGTCCCCCGCCCACCCATCCCCCCTGGGTACACCAGTCGTAACTCTCCTCGGCCCAGCCAGCACAGCACTGACGCTCCAGAGACAGTGTGTGTGGGAGAGTAGTGGCTGCACTCTGTGCCACAGTGTGTGTGTGTGTTTGTGTGTGTGTGGCAGTGTAGTGGCTGTCGTGTATGCCATGGATAGTGGGCAAGTGTAGACATGCAGATCTGCTGTGTGCTTTCGTATTTTGGTCGTGTGTGTGTGTGTGTGTGTGTGTGTGTGTGTGTGTGTGTGTGTGTGTGTGTGGTGTCCATGTCCCCGTATGACTCTGTGTGTGACTGCAGCCCGGGGCACAGTGCCAGGCCCCTGTGTGTGACTGGTAGAAAGAGAGAGGTCACACACACACACACACACACGCACACACACACACACACACACACACACAGGCCTCCTCAATGTTCAATCCAGACCCCCTGTTTGTGTTTGGGCTTCCTGTGCAAAGCACAACTGACTCCCAAGGAATGCGACCTCGCTACCCAATTATAGCAAGAGAGAGGGTGGGAGAGAGAGAGAGACAGAGAGAGAAAGAGGGGGAGAGAGAGAGAGGGAGGGAGAGAGAGAGAGTATTTCAGCTACGCCTTTCAGCACTCGAGACCAGCCGCAGTAAGGCCTGACGAGCAGTTCATGTCTCCATCAGTCACTACATACTACACACTACATACTACACACTACACACTACATACTACATACTACATACTACATACTACACACTACACACTACATACTACATACTACATACTACACACTTCATACTACACACTACACACTACATACTACATACTACACACTACACACTACACTGTCCCCCTGGCTGGAACCCTGAGAGCTGAAACCCTGGAGGGAGGGAAGCCCAGAGGTGGATGTTGTGTTGAACGACAGACCACGAAGAGTGGGAGGTAGAGGGAGGGAGAGATAGAATGTGAGGGAGGGAGAGAGAGAGGGATAGGGAGGGAGAGAGAGAGAGAGGGATAGGGAGGGAGAGAGAGAGGGAGGGGGAAGAGTCTTCTAGAAGCTTCCAGTGCTGAAGTGGCTGTTAGTGTGTCAGTCTGTCTTTGCATTTACTCTCTCTATCTCTCTCTCTCTCTCTCTCTCTCTCTCTCTCCCTCTGCCTATGGTTCTCTGCCTTTCTTTTCTTTGCCTCTCCATTTTTCCAGCTCACTTTCTCTTTCTCGCCCTCTCTCTCACCTTTCACTCCCACGCTAGCTTGCGTGAGTGAGTCTGCATTGGTCTCTCTTTTATATCGCAAGCTTTATCGCTCCCTTTTTTTCTTGTTTTCTGTTCCCTTTTTCTCCCTCCCCCCCTCCCCCCCCCCTCCCCCCACCCTCCCACGCCGGGCGGCGGCAGCAGCTGTCTGTTACGATGACAATTTCACCCAAATATTTACACCAGCGTGTCTCTCTCTCTCTCTCTCTCTCTCTCTCTCTCTCTCTCTCTCTCTCTCCCTCTTCCTCTGGCCACGGCCGCTGCTCTGCTCTGTGGCGGTCGGCGCTCCCTGGCCCGTCAGTCTCCCTGGTCTGCTGTCACCTAGACACGCCCTCCGGTCCCCCAGTCCTCCAGTCAGTGGGAGGTGGGCGTGAGCAGAGTGATTATGCAGCGTCACTGTGTGGGCTTTGTCCACTAATGCACACGCCTTTCACCTCTTTCCCCGTAGTCGATATCTGAATTATTTATACCTAGCTGGGGTTGGATTCACAGTCAGGAATAATGGAAAGCCTGGGAGTAAAGACTTTTTTTTGTTGCTCAAATGAGTCAGCCTCAGGTTGTTAGCGGTCGCTCAGAATTGGAAAACACCCCGTGTTGTTCCCGTGTTTAGGTCTGAGCGGTTCTTCTGGAATGTTCTGGGCTGCCTCCTCGCCCTCTGCCATGCCCTGTGGATGCCACTGGGCCAGTGTGAGGATTGGTGAAGGATAAAGACAGGGTCTGTTTCTCCACAAAGGTTATAACACTGCCACAGACGGCCCTGGCAGCAGCCTCTGTGTACATACCTGTGTACATACCTGTGTACATACCTGTGTACATACCTGTGTACATCCCTGTGTACATACCTGTGTACATACCTGTGTACATACCTGTGTACATACCTGTGTACATCCCTGTGTACATCCCTGTGTACATACCTGTGTACATACCTGTGTACATCCCTGTGTACATACCTGTGTACATACCTGTGTACATCCCTGTGTACATACCTGTGTACATACCTGTGTACATCCCTGTGTACATACCTGTGTACATCCCTGTGTACATACCTGTATACATACCTGTGTACATACCTGTTTACATCCCTGTGTACATACCTGTGTACATACCTGTATACATCCCTGTGTACATACCTGTGTACATCCCTGTGTACATACCTGTGTACATACCTGTGTACATACCTGTGTACATCCTCTGTGCACATACCTGTGCCCCCTCCTCTGGTTTGGAAAGAGGCCCTCTGACAGCCTTAGAATATGTTTCTCAACAGCTCACCTCGCCTGTAGTCCCTAACTTAATGCAGGCTATTGCTTCCTCTCTCTCTCTGCCTCTGAATAGAAACACCTTGTATGTCAAATGTATGCTTTCGTTCCCTTCTCCATGTATATCATCTCTCTGTCCCACCAGTAGGACACACAGAGTGTCCCCTCTCCTCTGTCAAAGAGTATCCCGCACGGCCCCTCCAGCTCTGGATCTGCTGAGACCGTGTGACCGCCTCCCGCGCTGCACCATGTAGGGTGGCCTAGTGGCTGCTCCCTGGTGACCAACCACCAGTGTGCCCCTGAGCAAGGCACGGGTCCCTAACCGTGAGCGGCCAGCCCCGGCTGCTGCCATGAATCACAGCCAATTACCAGGCGGCCCCGGGCCCAGGCCCCTCCCCTCAGCCTCTCACTGGCACACGGCCCCTCCCACTACTGCACTACCAACCCCACCTCTCTCTCTCGCTGTCTCTCTCGCTCCCCCCCCCTCCTCTGTCTCTCTCTCCATCTCTGTCCGTCTCTCTTTCTCTCTCTCTCTCTCTCTGTCTCTCTCTCTCTCTCTCTCTCTCTCTCTCTCTCTCTCTCTCTGTCTCTCTCTCTCTCTCTCTCTCTCTCTCTCTCTGTCTCTCTCTCTCTCTCTCTCTCTCTCTCTCTCTCTTTCCCTTTCTTTGTCTCTCTATGTTTTATTTGTTTTACATTTCTCTCTCTCAAATCTCAATCTCATTTATTCCCTTCTTTTCCCTCTGTTGCTCTTCGTCTTTCTGTCTTCATATCCATCTCCTCCTTCTCTTCCTTGTTGCCTGCCTTTCCTCCTGCCTCTCTCTCTCTCTCTCTCTCTCTCTCTCTCTCTCTCTCTGTCTCTCTCTCTCATCCTCGGCCTCGCTGCGTGTCCCTCTGATAGCTGCAGAGGGGAGTGTGGAGAGGGGGAGGGGTGGATGGCTGGAGCCCCCGCTGTCTGTTGGAGGAGTGTGTTACAGTGTGTTACAGTGTGTTACAGTGTGTTACAGTGATAGCAGCAGCAGCAGCAGCACGGGGACACGTCGCTGGGGGGGGGGGGGGGGCTGCTGGTAGGCTCAGGCGGAGTGTCCTACCGCCGGCCTGGGGACCAGCACGAGAGCCGTGGTCATTCCTCCACATGTGTTTTTGTTCACGCGCTGGGCTTTTGCATTTTGATCGATGTCCAAACGCCCAGCGCATGAAAACCATCAACAGGAGCTTTTGGAATGCAGTGTTTATGCGTGTTCACTCTGTAAAACACTTTCGCTCTCTCACACTCACTCTCTCACACACACACACACACACACACACACCGGCTCACAGGCACTGAAATGTGCACAGCTCTCTGTGGCCAGCTGCCGCCATGTGAAATGTGGTGGCTGTCTGAGTGTGTACAATACCTACTGTAGAGCTCTATAGCATACCATAGATTTATCATCCTCGCTTAATACACTCGTAAACATTCCCCTGGCGGCACACCGACACACACACTCTCTCTCACACACACACACACACACACACACACACACACACACACACACAGAGAGAGATAAACAGACACACACACCCAAGACCTGCATGGCTAGCTCGCTAAATTGCACCCTGTGTAAACCACTCTGCCCTTCGCCAAGGAAAAAAAAAAGCGAATTGAAATCCCCGGCGATGCCTGCGCAGCTCGAGTGTCCCAGCGGGGGGGGGGGTGGCGAGGAGGAGGAGGAGGAGGAGGAGGAGGAGGAGGAGGGAGAAACGGAGGAAGGGGGGATAGTGATCAGGAGGGGGGGGGGGGGCTGTTTAAGGTGATCTGGTTTGAAGGTGACGGAGGATCCTCCTCGTGGAGAGCAGACTGGAGCTCCTGTCACACCGACACGTGGAGACTCTCTCCCCGTCTGGGAGAGAGAGGGGGAGAGGGGGAGAGAGAGGGGGAGAGAGAGGGGGAGAGAGAGGGGGGGAGAGAGGGGGAGAGAGAGGGAGAGAGAGAGAGAGAGGGAGAGAGAGGGGGAGAGAGAGGGGGAGAGAGAGGGGGGGAGAGAGGGAGAGAGAGAGGGGGAGAGAGGGAGAGAGGGGGAGAGAGAGGGGGAGAGAGAGGGGGAGAGAGCTCCCACTGACAGGGTGCAGTCACGGCCCACTCTGGGAAAGAAACAGATGTGTTTATCAGGCCGCCAGTCAGGAGGAGAACGAGCTAGAGAGGAGAGAGAGAGAGAGAGAGAAGGAGAAAGAGCTAGAGAGAAAGAGAGAGAGCGAGAGAGAGAAGGAGAAAGGATCTCGGTTAGCCTGCGCATGCCATGAGAAGAGTAGAGTCTCCTGCACACGCACTCGTTTCTCCCGCTCTGTTCTGTCTGCTCCTGCGTCACACGCAACCGCACGCAACCTCACCCGCACAGTGAACACACACGCATTCTCTCTCCTACCTTCCCTTGCTCTCTTTCTCTCCCTCTCTCTCACTCCACTTGACACATAGAGACTCACAAAGCAACACCACGGAGCAGTGTGCACTCACACTCACACATGCAGCGCAACCTCCAGCACCCTCTCGTCCGCCCGTCCGCCTCCCCCCCAGCCCCTGGGAGCTCTTTCTCCTTCCCGGGCTAGCCTCCCCTCCACTCTGTAAGTAATGGGCCCGGGTTGACCCTCCATGCCTCATTGTGTAAGATTTCAGCTCCTGACCTTAAAGATGAAAGCTAATCAATAGAGCTGCATACGTGCATTCCAGAAGTTCCGGAAGCCAGCCAAGGGTTGAAGAGGAGGGAGAGAGGGAGGGAGAATGCTGTGCACAGTAACACTGGTGGAGAATGAAAGAGACAGAGAGGAAGAGGGGGGGAAGGCCAGAGAGAGAGAGAGAAAGAGAGAGAGAGTAAAGGAGAGATAGCAATGGTGGCTTTTTTTTTCAATTCACCTTTAGCATCAAAAACACCTCTCAGTGTCATCCCTTTGCACTGGGCACGTTAGTATTCCCGATGTTCCAGTGGACACAGTCCTGCTGAGCGGAGAGCTCCAGGGGTCAGGACTGGGACTCCCAGGGGTCGGATGGGGGGAGGGGGGATGCGGAGAGTCAAGGCCAGCTAGTTACACCTGACGATGGGCTTTTGAACTGTCCTCTGCCAGAGTTTGTTTCCTCCCACCAAACAAAGTGCTGCAGGAGCGTCCCCCTGGTGCACTGCTCCATGGACAGACCCAGCGGTGTGCTATTCCTCAGGCCCAGTGGAACGGCCTGTTTGGAGCTGCCTTAGCAGTGTGAGGCCAGGGAGACACACACAGAACAACATCCCCAGGCTGTGCATCAACAGTGGAGTAGCTCTCTCTCTCTGTGCGTGTGTGTGTGTGTGTGTGTGTGTGTGTGTGTGTGTGTGTGTGTGTGTGTGTGTGTGTGTGCGTGCAGTCACCAGTGAGCATGTGTCTGGTCGTCTGCTTGGGTTGGCCCCAGCGTGATAATTGGCCTCCCATTGATGGACGCCACGGCTCTCTCTTCACGCTCCAGGGGCTCCATGCCTCATTGTCGACAGCGGAGGCAGGGCTGGGACATACACACACACACACACACACACACACACACACACACACACACACTCACTAACACCCAAAATAGAGCTTCAAATCAGCCATGCTTCACGAGCTAACAGGAGGGGTGGTGTGTGGTCTGGTGTGTGTGTGTCTGTGTGTGTGTGCGTGTGTGTGTGTGTGTGTGTGTGTGTGTGTGTGTGTGTGTGTGTGTGTGTGTGTGTGTGTGTGTGTGTGTGTGTGTGTGTGTGTGTGTGTGGCGTATCTCTATGGTGGGGGTCCTGAAGAGACTCCCAGGGCAGCACAGGGGTTAACGTGGTTAAGTGATGCTGGTGGTGGCGTTCAGCCATACCACTTCTCTCTCTCTCTCTCTACATCTCTCTCTTCCTGCTCATCCATCCATCACTTACTCTGTATTTCTCTCCCTCGCTCTTTCTCTCTCTCCTAGTGTCTCTTATCTTTGCCCCAGGGCGCCACACACCTGCCCTCTCCTCCGTTCCTCCCTTTCCTTTTCTCTTCCCCTTCATTCCTCTCGCTCGCTCTTCTCCTCCCTTCCCCTCTCTCTTTCTCTCTCTCTCTCTCTCTCTCTCTCTCTCCATTCCTTTCTCCCTCTTTCCCTCTCTCCTCTCTTGGCCTCTGTCAGCAGGCTTGGTGTCCCTGAAATAGAGCTGTAGAAATAGAGCGTCTGTGAGCAGGGAGCCCTGCCACCTGGGTCATAAATCCACCCTAACGGGACCACCGACACCAGGGGAGAGAGACTAGTACGACGAGAGAGAGAGAGACAGAGAGAGGGAGCCAGGGGAGAGAGAGAGAGAGAGAGAGACAGCCAGAGACAGAGAGAGAGACAGAGACAGAGACAGAGACAGAGACAGAGACAGAGACAGAGGCTGAGAGCGAGAGCAGTCATAATCAGGTTAATCAGGGTAAGACATTTGAGAGAGTGTAAATCAGCGTGGAGATATTCCGGAGGTAGAGACAGAGAGAAGCAGAAGATGGAGATCTGCATTCAAATCTCACACCCTTTGAGGTGCAAATTGTTATTTTTGCGGTATAATGAAATTTGAAAACAGAGTTTTCCCTGTTCAGATTTGCTTATGGCGGCGCGATGGTTTCCAAATGAAGCCATCAGAAAAGGTGTGTGCGTGCGTGTGTTAGCTTCTCAACATGTGACATCCAATTATTCAAAGACGTGCCATGTGAAACATTGCCTTTCATTAACACAGGAAGTGACCGTGCGTTTTCTCTGCAGGATGAGGACTGTTCTAGAGTGTCGGGTCTGTGCTACTCACTGTAGCAACAACGCCTACATTCAACTGTTTGGTTTGGAATCCCAGTGTGGGGAACGCCATCCCTCCCTTCTCCTCCGCCATTTTCCCCACCTTCACTCCTCCTCTCCTCTCTCTCTCCATCTACCATCCCAAAGATAAATGAAGGAGAGCGAGATGTCCTTCGTCCTCTGACCCCCCGCGTGATCTCTTGTCTTGCAGCAGCCCTATGCTCCACCCCCCCACCCCATGGCTCCGCCCAGCCCCAGCTCCAACAGCTGCAGCCACAGCGGAGCGGAGCAGCTCAGTAAAACCAACCTGTACATCCGGGGGCTGCCGCCTGGGACCACCGACCAGGACCTCATCAAGCTCTGCCAACCGTGAGTGGGACGCCCACGCGCACATACACACACACACACACACACACACACACACTCACACACACACTCACACACTCACACACTCACACACTCACACACACACACACACACACACACACACACACACACACACAATCATTCACGTACACTCACACACACCAGATCACAGACGCGCACACTCATTCATGCACACACACACAAGCTCACAGACACACACTCATTTACGTACACACAAACAAGCTCACAGAGTAATGCACACACTCACACACACACTCAGAGAGAGTACATACGGACAAACACACACTCAGAGAGACACACACATTGTACGCACACACACAGGCACACTTACACAGATAGGTTAAGGGAACACGTTCAAATGGAAAGGCCTGCGGTCTTTGAGCTTGTGAAAACGTACACGCACACACACACACACCCAAACATACACCGGTTCCTGAAGCATACTTTCATACTGCATCGATTTTGAAGGCTCTGCTCCTTTCGAGTGAGCGAGAAACCTCAACTCACTCACACACACACACACACGCACACACACACAGAGGCCCGCCTGCGTGCGTGCTTCAATTGTTAAACCATCAGCCTTGACTGGGGTGTGAAAACATACGCAGGAAGAACCGTCACATACGCTGTATGCAGATCAGTTTACACCCTTATAAAAGCCCTGCCAACTGTCAGGGTGTTTTAGAGACGCACTCTGCTGCTCACTCATGAAAGCCCTGCCAACTGGGCCTCACTCACACACACACATACACACACACACACACACACACACACACACCTGCCTGTACACACAGCTCAATAAAGCTTAATAAAGCCTAGATTGGACTGGCTCCCCCAGGAACCACGGACCAGGACCTCATCAAGCTGAAACACACACACACACACGCGCACATACACACTCTCTCTCTCTCTCTCTCTCTCTTCCTCACTCGGTCTTCCTACACACACCAACGCACACGGGCAGGCTAACAGCTTTGTTCGGCTCCGGTAGGTTCCGTCCCTTCACGAGTGAGGATAGGGTCAGGATCATCATTAACGGCACAATTTGGGGAAATTCCGGGTGGGAAAAAAGGGTCCGTGTCGTCCCCGTCCCCGTCCCCGTCCCCGTCCCCGTCCCCCCCCGCCCCCCCACTCCTCCTCGTTTTGTAAGCGGTCCTTGGCAACGCGTTCCTGGTCCAAAGCGACCAATCATTCCGCAAACCGTTCCGTTCGGCTGGAACACTCCATCCGGCATTTTCTTAGGTCCTTCATCTCGTGTCCGCTCCATGTGAATCCCGTCAGCGTGAGTTGAGGCCGTGATGAGTCTCTCTTTGAGAGTTTATTTTCAGGACTCTCTATATTTCTCCTACCGCTCCCAGGGGCTCTTTCTGTCCCCTCTCACATTACTCATTTCCTATTTAATTACCCATTCCATGTGATCTGCACTTTGCGTCGGCAGAGCTCAGCCGAGCGTCAGCGATTTAGAAGCGGCTTATGCTGGTGATCTTATATTCATATTTTCTTATATTTAAATCGCGTCGTCGTTCACATTCCAATTTCCAGTCGTGAGTGAAGGGGCTGCGCCAACTGTCCCTCCTCCTCCTCCTCCTCCTCCTCTCCCCGCTCTCCTCTCTCCATTGTCTCCGTTGCCCGTTGACCCACATGGTAGCTGGAGGTGTTTGGTGCTCAGGGAGCCTCCGGAGGGCTACGAAACTTTAATCAGCCCTGGTCACGTTTTGGAGGTGTGAAAGGTCACGGGCTGCTCTGTCCTGCTCCCGCTCTGATCCACCCTAATCAACAACACAAACGCACCCTCGGGACCTCGGAGCCCACCGCTCGGTCCAGCTACGCAGGGATTTCAACCAGCAACCCGTCTATAAAGGAGCTTTTTGCTGAACTGCAGAAAGGAAGCGTCTGGGCTCTTTGGCAGGCTCAGCGTGTTTTTTCCCAGTGTCTATGTCATGGGGTGGGAGGGACCCTTAGCGTTAGGCTGGTGGGAGGGGTGGGAGGGACCCTTAGCGTTAGGCTGGTGGGAGGGGGGTGTGCTCCCTAATCCCACCGGATTGTGAGTGGTAGTTCTGCTGCCAGGGGGGTCACGGGGTCACAGGCTCCCCTCCCCTCCCCTCCCGACCCCGGCTCCCTATCTCCAAAGCCAAACATGGCACTGGCGACTGATGCATTCTTGATGGCCGGCCATATCGTAGCGTCTGATTGGAGGGGTGTTTTCCTCGCTGCCTGCATGAGAGATGTGAGGGAAGGCCAGAACAAAGCTATGCTGCCACGGCGACGCCCACCCCTCCCTCCACACACACACACACACACACACACACACACACACACACACATCCACAGCCTGGCTAAGCCTCTCCTCCGTCTCCCACGGCAACCCACAGCTACAGACAGCAGCCTGGTTTGAACTAGCTCTGGGGTACGGTGAGACACTTTGTCCAGATGAACATTCTGGAAGGTGTGGATGCCAACAGTGCTAGGCGGCAGACCTGCCCTCTCCTCCGTTCCTCCCTTTCCCTTTCTCTTCCCCTTCATTCCTCTCGCTCGCTCTTCTCCTCCCTTCCCCTCTCTCTTTCTCTCTCTCTCTCTCTCTCTCTCCATTTCTTTCTCCCTCTTTCCCTCTCTCCTCTCTTGGCCTCTGTCAGCAGGCTTGGTGTCCCTGAAATAGAGCTGTAGAAATAGAGCGTCTGTGAGCAGGGAGCCCTGCCACCTGGGTCATAAATCCACCCTAACGGGACCACCGACACCAGGGGAGAGAGACTAGTACGACGAGAGAGAGAGAGAGAGAGAGAGGGAGCCAGGGAGAGAGAGAGACAGAGAGAGAGAGAGAGAGAGAGAGAGAGAGAGAGAGAGAGAGAGAGAGAGAGAGAGAGAGAGAGAGAGAGAGAGCAGTCATAATCAGGTTAATCAGGGTAAGACATTTGAGAGAGTGTAAATCAGCGTGGAGATATTCCGGAAGTAGAGACAGAGAGAAGCAGAAGATGGAGATCTGCATTCAAATCTCACACCCTTTGAGGTGCAAATTGTTATTTTTGCGGTATAATACCATTTGAAAACAGAGTTTTCCCTGTTCAGATTTGCTTATGGCGGCGCGATGGTTTCCAAATGAAGCCATCAGAAAAGGTGTGTGCGTGCGTGTGTTAGCTCCTCAACATGTGACATCCAATTATTCAAAGACAAAGTGCCATATGAAGAACCCCACCTCCTTATACTGTACCACAGGCAGAACCTCCTTATACTGTACCACAGACAGAACCTCCTTATACTGTACCACAGGCAGAACCTCCTTATACTGTACCACAGACAGAACCTCCTTATACTGTACCACAGGCAGAACCTCCTTATACTGTACCACAGGCAGAACCTCCTTACACTGTACCACAGGCAGAACCTCCTTATACTGTACCACAGACAGAACCTCCTTACACTGTACCACAGGCAGAACCTCCTTATACTGTACCACAGACAGAACCTCCTTATACTGTACCACAGACAGAACCTCCTTATACTGTACCACAGGCAGAACCTCCTTACACTGTACCACAGGCAGAACCTCCTTATACTGTACCACAGACAGAACCTCCTTATACTGTACCACAGGCAGAACCTCCTTATACTGTACCACAGGCAGAACCTCCTTATACTGTACCACAGACAGAACCTCCTTATACTGTACCACAGACAGAACCTCCTTATACTGTACCACAGACAGAACCTCCTTATACTGTACCACAGACAGAACCTCCTTATACTGTACCACAGGCAGAACCTCCTTACACTGTACCACAGGCAGAACCTCCTTATACTGTACCACAGACAGAACCTCCTTATACTGTACCACAGGCAGAACCTCCTTATACTGTACCACAGGCAGAACCTCCTTATACTGTACCACAGGCAGAGGCCTGCATTTGGACTGATGCTCTGAAGCGTCCCAGCGTCGGTGTATCTTATTGACAGCCACTGGACCAGTTGAACCCGGTCATGTCTTGGGTTTCACTGTGGGCAAAAAAAAAAAAACAGGAGGTAAACAAGCGCCACACCTGCAGTCAGAAGTTTAGCATACTTTTATTCCCCACTTCCAGAGCCGTTGGAAGGGCAATCAACGGACTTGGCTGTGCTTTTTACTCAGC
The DNA here is from genome assembly GCA_026901105.3 of Galaxias olidus. Classification (NCBI taxonomy): domain Eukaryota; kingdom Metazoa; phylum Chordata; class Actinopteri; order Galaxiiformes; family Galaxiidae; genus Galaxias; species Galaxias olidus. The sequence goes on from JAPMUY010004686.1 coordinate 305,758, forward strand.
GCTGTGATGTAGCTGGCTGTGGGCAGGCCGTTGTTCTGATAGATGAGGCTGGAAAGAGGCCGTCAGCGAGGCTCCTTTCCTTGGCAAAACACCCAGAGATTCTTGGAGAGGAGCCGCCGTAAAAATAATTCCCCGGCTCTAGCCAGCCAGGCAGGTTAGGGGCAGGGGGCCAAGCCTGCCCGCTCAGCCCAACCCAAAGAGCTCCTCTGCCAGCCCGCCCAGCCCCGAGCCCGGCCTCTCCACACCCAGGACCCGTACTTTACGATCCATTTCACTACAGCGTACAGGGCAGCGCCCAGGCTGTGTGTCAGCCACCCAGGAGGAGGGAGGAGCGAGGGGGGGGGCTCGCCTGAGGGGCCTGGTGGTGTTGGGCAAGAGAGGGGGAGGAGAGGGGGGCTTTACGAGGGCTGGCTGTGGAGCCAGAGTCTGGCCCACACCTGGAACAACAAACGGGGGGGGGGGGGGGGGGAGAGGGGCGTGCACGTTTTCCCTGCCACTGGCCCACATCCATAACTCCAAAGATGGAAAGCAAAACCCGGAGCGCCCGCTCCCTTTTTCCTTCTCCCTATTTCTCCCTCTCCTCCCGCCTTTGTCTCCCTCCCTACTCTGATCCCTAACCCTCTCTCCCCTCTCTTCTGCTTCTCTTCACTCAATTTAACCCACGGACGGCTTACAGCTGGGGCCCTCTGTGATGGCACACACACAGACACACACACACACACACACACACACACACACACACACACACACACACACACACACACACACACACACAGACACACACACACACACACACACACACACACACACACACACACAGACACACACACACACACACAGACACACACACACAGACACACACACACACACACACACACACACACACACACACACACACACACACACACACACACACACACACACTACCTCCTGATCAAACGAAGCCGGAGAAAATCGGGCCCAAATCAAGAGCTGATCTCCGTCCAATTGTCCAAACAGCCTTGCTGTGTGTGTGTGTGTGTGTGTGTGTGTGGAGGTTTCAGGTGAGGAAGGGGGAGCAGAGGCAGAGAAGAGAGGTCACCCTGGGACCACCTGTATCAGCGAAGGACCCCCCTAACCGGGGGCCGAGCCAGAGCACATTACCCCTAATGATCAGGCCCCAGGGCCCCCCTCTGTGGACATGAGCAGCCTGGCCCTCCAAACCAAGGCCCCTGTTCCTGGCCCCCATGGGCTGCGTATCAGCAAACTCACATGGAGGAGTGAAGTGTGACAAAAGACACTCCAGCTCACTAGAAGACCCCCCCCCCCCACCCCCCCACACACACACACACACCCTCGTCGTCTCTCACTCTTCGGGTCTTTGTTTATGTCTCTTTCTTTCTCTCTCTCCCCCCTCCCCTCCTCACCCTGCTGGGTGGGCTGTCCGTCAGTCAGCGGGTGCAGAGGTGGCCCTGCTTAACCTCTGAGGCAGCCAGACCACGGCAGGACGGGCCCGCCCCTCACGCCTCTCACTGCTACTGACACCACCGCGCACGCCGCTAATGCCTGCTTCTCTGTCTATTTCTCCGTCACTCTCTCTCTCCGTCTCTCTCTCTCTCTCTCTCTCTCTCTTAATGCTTTTTCTCCCACCTGGGTTGCTCATATCTCTCGTAGCACTCAGAGAAAGTCAAACAGAGGAGGTTGTGTATTCACACGACCGTCTCCTTAGCCCCGGCCTGGCTAATGGTAAGAAAGGCCTATATC
>JAPMUY010004686.1:312500-322500 GCA_026901105.3 Galaxias olidus
AGAAAAAAGAAAGAGAGAACAAACACAAAAAGAGACACATAGAGGAAGATGGAGAGAGAAAGAGAGGGAGAGGGAGAGAAACTTGGAGAGGAGGATGGGAACGGGGGGGGGGGATGTGAGTGAGAGCCAGTGTTGGGGTTGCTGTGGGGGGGGTATGAGTGAGAGCCAGTGTTGGGGTTGCTGTGGGGGGGGGGGCAGTGTGTGGAGCAAGGCTGAGAGTGATTGAAGCAGGATTAGTGGAGACAGGCGGAGGGAGGCCAGCTCTCCTCCTCCTCCTCCTCCTCCTCCTCCTCCACCACCAGTCACACTGGCTCGCCTCCGTCACATCAAAGAGCCCAGCCACACTGCACACACACACACACACACACACACACACACACACACACACACCCTGATCCACTTGAAGGTGTAGGCAAGCGTGGACGCCGACGCACACACGTACGTTTGGATCAAAGCGCAAAATGCGCTCACTCAAACGCACGTGTTTTTCTTTCTCCATCTCTACCTTGGTCTCCCTCACACACACTCCCTCCCCACACACACACACACACACACACACACACACACACACACACACTCGGTGTGATCAGATTCCCGGTTCCTCTCCACCGTATCTCCCTGTGTCTGAGCTGGGAGCTGGGAGCTGCCTCTACCTGCGTAGGGATGCCTTTGTGGGGCTATTTCTGGCTCCAAAAAAACAGGAAGCCATTGATGAGCCACTCTTAGCTCTTAATGAGACGAGCGCTGATGATGAGTTGGCATCCCAAACCTACTGTCTCCAACTCCCTGGGGGCCCAAACAAAGTTTTAATGAGAGCTCTCCTCTAATGTGTGCCAGTGGCACGCCTTTAAACTGCCTCCCTGGCTCTCCCCGCCAGATCACACTCCTTCCTCTCGGTTTCTCTCACACACACACCGGCGTACGAGGCCACCAGCGAGCGGACACATACCTGGGCCTGGACAAGAGCAGGCACGCACACACACGCACACGCACGCACACACACCGGGGACAGCAACGTTTGCAGTGAAATGCACCCCGCGACCACGAGCCCCCCAGCCAGGTTCTTTGTGTTTCCATGGGTAGAGGACATTGTCTCTGAGAGGAGAGAGTGGGACCCGCTTGTTAGTGTTGGTTTAGGAGGAAAAGGAGCCACGCGCCAGATAAGATAACGGTGCTAAACCTGAGTGGAGCTGGAACGCTCTTCCAAACGTCGTCAGCGTTCTCTTTCATTTAACATCCCAAATCCCATTTGGCGACTTCAGCCTCATGAAACATAGCTATTATTTACCGTCCGCCAAAGTCCCACCAGGAACAAACGCCGCCGGCCGCGTGGCGTGTTTGAAAAAAGAACAAATTTGTTTTTGATTCCGCCTCCCTGCTGATGCGTGTGTGTCTAGAAAGAGGCGGGGGGGGGGGGGGGGGGGGGGGGTCGATTGCGGGGTACCGTCCTCCAGTACTGGCCCGTTATGGTGCGATTGGTGTGCGTGCGTAAGCCCGGTGTCATCCACTCTGCTCCTCGGCTCCTCATTAGCTCACATGCACCCCCCGCCCCCCACGCAGCGGGTTGCAAATGGAGCGGCTGCTGTGTGCCGGGGAAACGCCACAATTATCCCCCGCCGGTGAAATATGGGCTGCGATGCGCTGACGCCTCCCTCCTCGCAAACTCACACACACACACACACACACACACACACACAGATAGTCCCTCAGCCGCTGCGGCACTTGTGCGTGTGGGCCAGGGGCTGTTGCGGGGGCTGTGGTAGATGGGCAGCAGACAGTGGTAATGTGTTCCTCCTCATGAAGGCTCTGGAGCTGTAGAACTATAACAGTCACACACTCACATGGCATTTAGTTCATCTCACTCAGGCCTGCATTTCCTTATCTCAAGGCAAGGGAAATGTATTGTCATTATTATTTTAATTAATAATAATAATAATAATAATAATAATAATAATAATAATAATAATACATTTGACTTGACTGGCATACATTGTCATTGCCATCTAGTCCATGCCCATAATACCCAAAATCACTCATGACGTTACATCAAAAAAAAATTATTTTTGTGGTCCAGTTATGAATGTATATATGCACGGGTCCTAAGAATGGACTGGATGGGTATGCCAGTGTGGGATGATGGTGGTCTTCCTGAAAAGGATTCCATACCGTTGGAGATCTCCATGTACTCATGCAGATAGAGGTGTGGTGACCTCAGCACACACTGGTTCTAGAGCGGGCGCACACACACTGTTCTCCCCGCTAACGCTCTCACTCTCCAACGTCCCCTGCTAAACAGCTGTTAGATGGCAGAGCAGAGTTACATGCTGTGAAGACGAGGAGGGTGGAAGGTGGCCATGCAGACCGGGGGGATGAAGATATCTGAGTTCACTGAAGGGTGAACGTATAATAATATTAATTTCTCTTCTTTTACAGGTATGGGAAAATAGTGTCAACCAAGGCCATTCTGGACAAGAACACCAACCAGTGCAAAGGTAGGTCTGACCCCGTGCCCCCTGACAGACCACTGAACGCCACCCACACTCTAAAACCAAAACACTGGGCAGAGACAATGGAGTCCTGTTAACGGCCATGTTAGTGTGTGAAAGCACCCTGGGTTTGGTCTGTCCCGGTCCCCACTCCGTGTCAGTGACCCTCCCTAAACACCAGCTCTGAATCCTGAAGCACGTCTGGCCTCGGGTAGACCTGGTGAGTAAACAGAGAGCTCTGAGAGGGGGAAGAGACGCGTCGTAAATCACCCGGAGGAGGAAGGAAGGAAGGAAGGAAGACGCTCAGTAAACAAGTGTCTCTGACACAGACCCCCTCTCCCCATCCCTTCCCTGACCCTCCAGCCCCAGACACACTGTTAACCCACCCTCCACCCTCCACCCTCCAGCCCCAGACACACTGTTAACCCCACCTCCACCCTCCAGCCCCAGACACACTGTTAACCCCACCTCCTCCTCCACCCTCCACCCTCCATCCTCCAGCCCCAGACACACTGTTAACCCCCACCTCCACCCTCCACCCTCCACCCTCCACCCTCCAGCCCCAGACACACTGTTAACCCCACCCCCACCTCCACCCTCCACCCTCCATCCTCCAGCCCCAGACACACTGTTAACCCCCCACCTCCACCCTCCACCCTCCATCCTCCAGCCCCAGACACACACACACCCCCACCTCCACACACACCACCCTCCACCCACACACCCTCCAGCCCCAGACACACTGTTAACCCCACCCCCACACACACACACACACACTCCATCCTCCAGCCCCAGACACACTGTTAACCCCACCTCCTCCTCCACACTCCACACTCCATCACTCCAGCCCCACACACACTGTTAACCCCACACTCCACCCTCCAGCCCCAGACACACTGTTAACACCCCACACTACACACACACCTCACTCCACCCTCCACACACATCCACAGCCACACACACACACACACACACACACACACACACACACACACACACACACCCTCCACCCTCCACCCTCCAGCCCCAGACACACTGTTAACACCCACACACACACACACACACACACACTCCACCCTCCATCCTCCAGCCCCAGACACACTGTTACACACACACACACACACACACACACACACACATCCTCCAGCCCCAGACACACACAACCCCACCTCCATCCTCCAGCCCCAGACACACAACACACACACACCACACACCCTCCACCCTCCATCCTCCAGCCCCAGACACACTGTTAACCCCACACACACACACTCCTCCACCCTCCACCCTCCACCCTCCAGCCCCAGACACACACACACACACACACACACACACACACACACTCCACCCTCCACCCTCCACCCTCCACCCTCCAGCCCCAGACACACTGTTAACCCCACCCACACACACACACACACACACACACACACACACACACACCACCTCCTCCTCCACCCTCCACCCTCCAGCCCCAGACACACTTTTACCGCAAACCTGACCCTCCACCCTCCAGCCCCAGACACACTGTTAACCCCCACCTCCTCTTGCTCCTCCACCCTCCACCCTCCACCCTCCACCCTCCAGCCCCAGACACACTGTTAACCCCCACCTCCACCCTCCAGCCACAGGCACACTGTTACCTGTCCTCCTCCTCCACCACCCCCCATCCCCTTCACCGCTCCACCTTCTCATTCTCCCCGTTTCCTGGGAGCGTCGAGAGAGGAACAAAAGGAAAAGTGAATTAGCCCTGCCTGTGAAGGGATAATAACGGTTTCTCACAGCAAACCAAACAGTGATCACATTAGCGGCTCCTTTTTGTAATGGCACACAGCGAGGACACACACGCACGCACGAACACACGCACACACACATGCTCCTCGCACACGTCTAATTCGAAAGCTAACAGGCCAGTTAGGGTAAGATAAACATTCATTACTAGCGTGGCCACTCCCCCTCCTCTCCGCGGGCCGTTGACTTTCTCTCCTCGCGCCTTCGTCCCCCGGCAGCCATCACCGTGAGGAGCATGGCTCTTTGTTCCTGTGTCCTCTTGAAAAAGCGCTAGTGCAGCGCCGGTCGGAAAGGCGAGGGAGGAGAGGAGGGAGAGAGGGAGAGGAGGGAGAGAGGGAGAGAGAAAGCGGATCAGTCTGCCTCTAGCCCCGAGGTCTCCTGCAACACTGTTTAAACGCTATTGAAGTTCCATCAATACTTTTAATTGCTTTTTCGCTGCCTCCTCCTCCTCCTCCCTCCCCCCCTCTTGGCCGGTGAAGAGTGGCCTCTCAAGGTTGAAGCGGCCGCTGCCTCCTGAACCAACGCCGCTCGCCCTGCTCTGAATTGATCCAGCGCCAGGGTCAGAACAGTACGTTCTGTGTGGAAACACACTCAGCCCTCCGCTGACCCCCCTCCGGTGGCTGTCGGGGCCCCGTCCGAGGCCACCTTGTTGGGGGAGGGGGGACAGACTTACTGGGTCCTGGGTCTCTGGAGCAGGGTGCAGGGTTAGCGTAGGGCCCTGTAGACAGTAGACAGGGCGTGGGCGGGACACCAGCACGGTTCCCATGTCTCACCCTGCTGGAATGCACTGAGAGTAGGCCTGTTTAACGAGAGGAAAGGATGGACCGCCTCGCACACTGTGTGAGTCAGAGAGAAGGAGGGAGAGAGAGAGAGAGAGAGAGAGACGGGTGGTGTGAGAGGGAGAGAGAGAGAGAGAGAGAGGCAGAGAGAGGGAGAGACAGAAAAAGAGAAAGAGAGGGTCAAGAGAGAGAAGGAGAGAAAGAGGAGAGGGAAGGAGGAATGTGACAGATTAAGACTGACAGGGGAGAGAATCAAATAAACTTTGTGAATTGAGGGATTGAGAGGTGAGCCAGAAAGAACTCGACTCACTCCAACCAAATAGAAAGACTGATGGTGTGAGTCAAGTAAGAAAGTCCAAGCTCCAAACCTGACTATGTGCCTGTGTGTGTGTGTGTGTGTGTGTGTGTGTGTGTGTGTGTGTGCGTGCGTGCGTGCGTGCGTGCGTGCGTGCGTGCGTGCGTGCGTGCGTGCGTGCGTGCGTGCGTGTGTGTGTGTGTTCGTAAAGCCAGGTCCTTGCCTATACATACATAAAGCCCCAATTGAATCGGGTTGCCTAATGGATTTGATGCTCCTGCACGTCTATAACGTGGCGTTCCGCTTCCCGGGGTATTTCCTCTGGGCCCTCCTGTTCCCGCTGCCCGTCCCGTCAAAGGTGAATCGATTCCGTCTCCAAAGCAAAGCGGGCCGGCGGGCCAGGGGTGAGAGTGTGTGTGTGCTCTGTCTGTCATATGGAAACAAAGCAGCCGGGGGGATCAGATAGCACTGTGTCCTCTGTGTATCCGTGTCTCCGTGCCTCCGTGCCTCCGTGCCTCTCACCCCCCGCCGCCTGTTCAAATGTCAGCGCGCCGCTTTGTCAACACGGCGGCCATCATCAGCCAGCTTTCGTTTAGATCGCCTCCTCTCCTCTCCTCTCCTCTCCTCTTCTTCCTACCCACCTTTTCATTTCAACTCTTCATCGCGGGAGAAGCTGAGAGGAGGTTGGCAGCGAGAGACAGCGGTGCGGCGGGAGGAGGAGGAGGAGGAGGAGGAGGAGGAGGAGGAAGAGGAAGAGGAGAGGGGAGGACAGTAGCGCGCCGTGCAGCGGAGGGAAACAACAACAGCGTGCCTTACCGTCTCACAGCTTAAATGTCAGGCTAAATCCATACGTTCTCCCACACACAGGGTTTAGCCATTTGTATGCTGGGCATATAGGCTCCTGGCAGCCAAGCTCCCCTTAAAAGAGGAAGGGTCACTGAGGGTGGAAGCATTCCGCTGTCTTCCTCTGTGTTCTCCCACACACACTCACACACACACACACATCGCTCTTACCCATGTCCACAGGCGCTGCTCACACACACACACACACACTCATATAGACAGACAACTTTCTAGACAACTTTCTCTGCATTTAAACCACTTGTGCTCACACACACACACACACACACACACACGCACGCACACACACATATAGACAGACAGACAACTTTCTCTGCATTCAAACGCGTACCACTTACTGCTGTCACACAGACATACACACATCAGCACATAAAGCACAACCCTCTCCCACTCAGTCACGTGTAGTCCACGGTTACTGCTGCTGTTGCCCAGCTACATCTAGAAGCTGAGGGCCTATCGTCCCAGGAGCAGGGCCGTTGCTGTGCCCTAGCCCCACCAGCACCACTTCAGCCCCACCTCCACCTCCCCCATCCCCAGCAGCACATCCTCCAGCATAGGCCTCTTCCATCCCCGTGACGGCCCCCAGCCCGGGGTGAGCTCAGTGGGGAATGAGATCAGGAAAAAGGGGCTATAGGACTGCCCAGCTGCAGGGGCGTGAAAGAATGTCAGGATGCATTTCACCTCTCTCGCTCTCTCTCTCTCTCTCTCTCTCTCTCTCTCTCTCTCTCTCTCTCTCTCTCTCTCTCTCTCTCTCTCTCTCTCTCTCTCTCTCTCTCTCTCTCTCTCTCTCTCTCTCTCTCTCTCTCTCTCTCTCTCTCTCTCTCTCCATGCCTTGTTTTCTACGTACTGCTTCGGTTCCTGCCACCAAAACAAACGCAACGGGGAGTAGAGGCCGGTAGAGAACCTCTAGCCCCTCCTCCTCAGTGCTTTGAGACGGGCTGGCCAAGTGAAAGAAAACAGAGCCTGAACCAACAGAGACTCTGCAGGTCTTCCTGCTGCCAGCTCCCGGGGACAGGAAATGACCTCATCCGCTGCGAAAGAGCCTCCGTTTCCTCTGCAGGGAGATAAGCCCCCCCCCCCCCCCCCCCACTGTGGTTGGGAAGAGATTGGAGGAGGAGACGGCGTTTCTAAACCTCTTCCCGGTCGCCCAGGGAGTTGTCTGGGACCTGCTGTGACTCACTCAACGCAGGACGCCTCCACAACACCACCAACACACAGAGCGTAGTGCTGAGCCTCCACAACACCACCAACACACAGAGCGTAGTGCTGAGCCTCCACAACACCACCAACACACAGAGCGTAGTGCTGAGCCTCCACAACACCACCAACACACAGAGCGTAGTGCTGAGCCTCCACAACACCACCAACACACAGAGCGTAGTGCTGAGCCTCCACAACACCACCAACACACAGAGCGTAGTGCTGAGCCTCCACAACACCACCAACACGCAGAGCGTAGTGCTGAGCCTCCACAACACCACCAACACGCAGAGCGTAGTGCTGAGCCTCCACAACACCACCAACACGCAGAGCGTAGTGCTGAGCCTCCACAACACCACCAACACGCAGAGCGTAGTGCTGAGCCTCCACAACAACCACCAACACGCAGAGCGTAGTGCTGAGCCTCCACAACACCACCATACACACAGAGCGTAGTGCTGAGCCTCCACAACACCACCAACACACAGAGCGTAGTGCTGAGCCTCCACAACACCACCAACACACAGAGCGTAGTGCTGAGCCTCCACAACACCACCAACACACAGAGCGTAGTGCTGAGCCTCCACAACACCAGCTGGGAGACAGAGTGTGAGGCGTGCCCTGTTCCACGTGAGCCTGACGCTAATGCACGAGGCCGGGGCCCGAGTGTCTCTCTGCCCTGCTGCTGTTCAGTGGGGAGGGGATTAATGGCGGCACCAGCGGCGGAGGGGACGGTGGCATGAGGCAGAGCACAAAGCCCCCCCCCCCCCCCCCCCCCACGTGATGAATCAGCCCACGCTCTCCAACAAGGCCTGCTGCTCCTTTGGTCTAGTGTGTGTGTGTGTGTGGGGGGGGGGGGTGGCAGGCGTGGCAGGCTGGTGTGTGTGTGTGTGTGTGTGTGTGTGTGTGTGTGTGTGTGTGTGTGTGTGTGTGTGTTATGTGTTGTGGGAGAGTGGAAGGAGGCGAAAGTGCCGCCGTTTGCATCCATTATTGGTTTCTCATTAGAGGGCCGAGATATAAACATTTGTCTATGTTGTACACGATGGCGGCGCAATTAAGGATTCTCTCACTGGCCCCCTCTGCCCTTTGAAAGTGAATTATGGGCAGATGAGATCTCCACTGAAGAGCGGCCAGCATTGGAACCTCTTTCCAAAACTCCCTCACTCTCTCTTTCACTCTGTCTCTGTCTCTCTTTCTCTCCATCGCTCTCCACTAAAGGCCGTTTAAAAACATGGGGGGGGGGGGGGGAGAGGGGGGGGGGTTGGCGGGGGAGTTTGTTTTGAGAGAGTGTGCGCCGCTCTCCAGCTCGCGCGGACTTTAATGACCCTCATTAGCGGCGGCGCTAAGGGATAGCTGCTTTGTTGGAGCGGCTCCAGGTCTGCTAACCTCTACCTGGTGGTGCTCTCATACGTTGTTGGTTGCCGCTCAAAAATGACTAAATCCTCCAAAACTTTCTTCCTCTTACCCTTCCATCCACACCTCCCCTTCACTCGTTTCTACTCCAGTGAGCCAAGTGGCAAGAAGGAGGAAGTTGTGGGGGGTTGAGTTTTTTGCGGCTTGGCCCTCACCGAGTCGAGCCCTCTAATTGGCTGGAAAGGTGGTGCACAGAAGCCGCTCAGCGTCCTCCATGTTCTCCTGAGCAGCGCTGACCTTTGCCCCCTTTCCTCTTCCCGTTCCTGCTGGGAGGACTGTCGGCGCCCGGGCACAGCACAGCAGCAGGCCTGAGAGCAGCCCAGCTCTAACAGGGCTTCTTCAAAGCACCCCGGCTAAACTGACCTCAGGTCTGTGAGCAGACCTCCGCTGAGCGTCCCCTGGCTGTTTAAAGACAGAGCGTCTGCATCGTGAACAGGGCTAACCTTGGCCGGTGTAACGAGGCCAAACGTGTCATCCATTCTCCGTTAGCCTCCCCCAGCAGGCCTCCCCTTTGCCCGGCTCTGCTGATGGATGTCCCCGGGGGGCTGAGGGCGGACCTCCAGCCATCCCTTCTCCAGGAACCCTGGCTGCTCCACTGGCTGCCCAGCGTAGCAGGAGGCACGGCCTTGCTCCGACCTCCAGAGGCCTCCAGCCAAACCCCCCCCCCCCAACACCGCGCACACAAACACACACCAGGTACACACTCTCACGTCCTTGATTAGCGGAAGAGAGTCATCGATGCCTGCAGTGGAAAGTTAGCCTGGGAACGTGGCAGCGGGTCCCCCACGTCTGTCTTATGGATGTAGGGGGTAAAGGCTCCGTGGTGAGGGCCACTCTTTGTCTTCGTCTGGCAGGGAGGGGGGGGGTTCTTAGCGCGTCCCCTTGTCCCCTCCTCTTTAGGTTCCGCGTGGGGGACGTTGGCTATCGATCGGCCTGCGGGTGAAAATATGTATTCATTGCCTGCCGTTTGGCCGGGAGGCGAGCGTTCTCTGTCTGCTTGTCAGGAGAGCGGCCACACCGTTGTGTCAGAGCCAGCCTCTGTGGAGGTGTGTCGTCGAGGCACTGTTCTTCCAGCCGCACACTAAGCGTAACATTTTGGTGGCGCCAGCCGTGCAGTCGCCGACTGCCCTCGCCTGACGTTTCCTTTGAGGCCGTCTTGATGATAATAATAACATAATATA
>JAPMUY010004687.1:0-32717 GCA_026901105.3 Galaxias olidus
ACTTTAAAAAATAGGATTACATTCGTTTTTAAATTTGACACGGATCTTTTGCTTTTCTGGTGTAACAGTGGATGTCAATGATGTTGATGTTAAGTCAATTGCAAGTGATCAACAAATGATGACACATGATCTGATCTTGGTAGGCGATACAGAACTTCTCAAAAAGTGAGTTTAGTTTCTGTCAGATCTGCCAGGTTACCCACTGACCCCTGTTATATGAGATCAATTAAGCAGTTACATAATAAGGGGCCTGCTTTATTTTAGATTTTGACATGAACTGATGCGATAAGACACATGATCGGTTAATTGATTCTCTCCTTTCAGTTTAAATTAAAGAACACATCTGCAGCCCCCCGCCTGCCTCCTGGGGTGACCACTGAGCACAGCTCAACTCAAGAGAGGAGTCAAGGCCATTAGCTCACTTCTCATGTGGCTTCAAGAGCATTCAGGGACGCAATCAAAACGATGTTCCTCCAGTACCTGTATGACTGTTTATTATTGGGTTAAATAGGTGGAAGGCATTGCCAGGTGAAACAGTAGTACGTTTTATTACTGTCCACGCTGTCTCCACCCTTTTTATTCAGCATATTGCTATCATAAAGCTATGTTTGCATATGCCGAATGGGACAACTTGTGAATGGTGGAATAGTTTAAATGAGCTTAAAAATGAATAAAAGGTCAGACACAATGTGCTGTCATTCCTGTGTTTTGCAAAGAACGGCTGAAGTGCCAACACTGGGTTGTGGTCTCTTCATAATCGAAATATGGAGACCAGTAAGGAGAACTTTGTTTTTCCTCCCTGGAACATCGACTTGATAACATGCTCTCTAGCGTGTCACTGAGGTCTAATGACCAATTAGTCTGACGGTCTGACAGAGACAAGAAAAGAACGAATTTAGCGTGTAATAGCCAAACCACAACATCTTGTTTGATGCTTATTTAAACACAGAATAACCACTTGGATGTGATAACCACTCCAGCTGAGGCCACATTTCTGTGGCGACACTGGGAAAGGGGTCTGTCACATTGCCATAGAAACAGAATCGTGTCAAACTATGGTTCGCCTGCCTCGCAGAGATCTAGTGCAAGCTGGCTGAATGACAAGGAGGACTCCTTAAATTTAACGCCGGCTGGTGCGCTCGGCTGCTAGGAACAGTTTCATAGGGACCGGTGCGAAAGCTGTCGAGACGGCTTTGGAGAGCCTCAATTAAAATAAGAGCTAACGTGTTCGCTCACATTTTTCCGGTTACATAACGACTCCAAGAAGCCCTTATCAGCTTCGCCCAGACGCGCTTCGTTATGCAATGAATGGAGTGACCGTCAGCCTCCCCCTCACAGAGCCATCTTGTGCTCAGGCTGTACTCTCAGACCTGTGTCTACAGGACAGGGTGGGGGCAAAGACAAGCAAACAGTCAATCTCTTCCTTAGACGCGCGGTCCCACCAGGAAATGTCTTCACTGACAAAGAACTCTGGGCATTGAAACGCTGCGTTTTATGATACGCACTTAATGATTGCCGCTGATTCGTTAGATCTGTTTGAATGCAGGCACTTTATGGAGGTTGTGATTGACCAACCTAACCTAGAAGTACTTTGAAATGACACAACAACAGTCAGCCTCAGTGTCTTCTTTATTTAATATAGCTAATATCGCAAACTAAAACTGTGTCGTCCCCTTTCTTTATTCCATGAACACACTCGACACGCTCACGCACAGAACATACAGCGGGTCAACAATGAAGCCTCTGCCTCCAGCGACTCTGTCTGCGGAGCCCTCGGTCTGAGCGGTCACAATGCCGTTTCTCTCGCAGCCGTCCCGATCAAAGTGCAGGGGTGACGTAGAGCGCAGCGCCTTGGTTCCAGGTGGTGGCTCGGAGTCCTGGGCAGCCGCCATCTGATAAGAATGGCACCGAGGCCGTCCCTGCACCGGGGCTCAAATCTTTAATCAGGGGGTCATTGTGTTCCACAGAGCGGCCCAGAACACACAAAGCAGGTAGCGGAAGCAGTAAATCAAACAGCGGCTGGAGCCTGGGCCTGGACCTAATTGGCCAACAGAAAAAAAAATAAAAAAGAAAAAAAAATGCCAGTCCAAATATTGTTTTTCCCTCAGCGCTATCTGCTTCCATCTCGTGGACTTTCATAGAAACTGTGGCTTCCTGTTGTAGGGTGTTGGCGGCCGGAGAGCATGTACAACATCCCGGGGTCTGCAAAAATAATCTCCGCTCGGGGGCCTTTGGGGAAAGAAAAGAGAGGGCCAAAAATACATTCTGTCCTACAGAGTGAAGGAGGAGAACGCAACAGCATTTCCCCTCCCATCAACCTGGACTGTGGCCCAGAGCCAGACAACGTGGAGCCTCCAGGAGGCAGGACTCACGGTCTGGGCAGCCTCTCTGCCTCCGGAGGAGGACTAGAGCTGAGCGAGTGATGTCGCACCACGCAGCTCCTAAACGGGAGATCTAAGCAGACGGGTCAGGTCCCGGTGACAGGGCAGAGAGACCTCAGCCGAGATATCTGTGGGTGTCCCATCTATCAGAGAGGGGAGGTAGATCAACCCATCAACACAGGCCGCCTGTCACAGTCCTCTGGAGCAAGGAGAGCAAAATTGGAAGCGGTGAACTCTGACAGCCCCTGTTCGTTCTCTGCCAAGGAGATAAGTCCAAGTTATTTCAAAGAAAATGCAAACGTGAGGCGGAGGATCGATGGAAATGTCAAGTGGCACACAGTGTTAACCACGTACAGTGCTTCGCGTCACGTGCCGTGCCAGCAGCAGATGCTCCCCGCTTAACAGCGGAGGTATCATTGGTATCACCAGCTGGAACTTTGAGAAAACAACGCTAACAGATAACGGCAGACAGGGCAGCACGACACAGCCTCTGGCTTCCCTTGTGCGTGTCTGCCACCGCTTTAAGGTCATGTATAACTCTTCGTGACATATTCCCAGACGGGACGCTACTTATTCTTCATACTTGGCCTTTAGCCTGTGATAGCTCCCTGTCTTGACAGGTAGCTTCCGGTGAAAGTTGATGGAATTGGGGCAACAAATTGTGCGCGTGTTTGTGTGTGTGTGTGTGTGTGTGTGTGTGTGTGTGTAATACAGAGTGTGTGTTTGGGGGTCACAGTAATTAGGGCGAGAGCGCTAAAACATTCTAATGGGCACAGGCCCCATTTTCACTAAGCTCAACAGACAGGTGCAAGACTTATTAGCAGGAGAAAACCTGCCCAGAGGCAGCGCCTGAATGGATAATAGCACCATGCCGGCTCTGTCTGAAAGGTTCTTCAAGGTTAGAAAGAATAGTTATTCGACAACTACGCCTTGTTAGCTCCCCCTACGCATTGAGAAATTCAACTCTGCGGGAAACAAATCAGGTCCACTTTTCTCAACAAGCGAACCCATAAAAGAAAAATGTATTTCCATTAGTAGCCTATTTCAATCTCGGAACGCCGGTTTGGTGAAAGCAACAAATAACTGTATTTGGGACTAAGGTGCCCCCAAAAATCGCAAGCCCCAAATGTTACACCAAATATCCCTCTGTATGGAGTCATTGTTACCCTGCATGTTGGAGAACTGTGAAGAATTTAGACAGTCACACTAAACAATGAACTGCATCAAAGTGGCTTTTGTAGTAAACAGAAAATAGCTGGCTAAGGGATAAGCCTGCGGCTTTAAGAGGTGTGCTGGCCGCCAAATATTGTAAGAACGGCCGGCCGGCCCGCTGCCATTAAAGGGTGAGAAGGCAGAGTTTCATCCAACAGGAACACTTAAAAAAAAAAGGGTTGCGACAGAAGCGGCCTCCAACCATACCGTAGGTAACACGGGCCAAAGACTAAAGTGCTGCGAAAGCAGCTTGAGGAGTGCGTTGTCAAATTGTTTCCGGGGCCACCTCGGGGAGGCCAACGATCCTGTGGACACGCTTGTGAAGAAGAAACGGCCTCGAGTGGCAAATTAACTTGACTGGGGACTTCACACAAAGCCGCCGGGCTACTGTGCAGGTCTCTCATTATCGTCTCGGCCGGGGTACAGTGCGCCCCGGGTTCATGAATAATGCATCCGCCGAGGCCTTTCTCGCTCTCTCGTTGGCTCCCTCGTCCACACACACACACACACACACACAGAGTCACGCTGACCTGACCCCTTTCTGACGCACACCTACCACGCAGCCTGCTGTAAGACGTGTCCCTTCCTCTTACACACACACACACACACACACACACACACACACACACACACACACACACACACACACACACACACACACACACACACACACACTTGTGATTCCAAGACCCTTTTTTCCCCCAGAACAGGCTTCCAAACCTGTCAAAGCTGTGACAATAGCTAGTGCCCATTCAATACGCAAACCTTCCGCTGTTTTTGAAATAGGCAGGAGAGTTAACAGCCAAACGGAGTCCAGGCACGGTAAAGGCTGGGGTGCACAGACAAGTGTCCCATTTCATCACGACAAAGAGCCTGCCATGAGGTCCCGCCAATCAAACCACTGCATCCTATTGAGTAAGAGCGAGATAAAACCCTTCTCGTTGGCAGTTATTGTTCCTCGACGGACAGCCCATATAGCGGTGAGGTGATAGCCCTCAACGGGAGTCCCTGCAGTGTGTCAGAAGAGACTGCAGAGGAGGCGGCGCTGGGGGCGGGGGCGCTCACTTCCCCAAGAACACTGAGCTCCTGCATGGCATCGTGGAGCGAAACACTGATTAGCAACTCCACGCTAGCCCGCGCCGTCCAAGGGCAACTGTTTCAGATCAGCTCCTGGAGACGCCACACACACCGTAGCCTTCCACCCCACGGCTGGCTGCGTGACAGGAATGTGTTGAGAAGGAAAAGCGTCTTCTCATCAGCTCCGGCAAAAAAAAATCAAGAGATGATTGGCAAGCGTTTCATCAGTGTGTTTATCAAAGGACCCTCTTGGAATCAGGGTCTATTCTGCGCGTCTGCCAGCCTCGCTGCACGGCATTAAAGACACTGCTATAATTAGGGCGGCATATTTGCATGTGTTTGTGTTTGGAGGACGCTGGACCTTGGAAGGAGGAGAGAGAGTACAGAAGGATTTGTTTCCCAGACTTCTATCCCAGAATCAATCCGGCAGCTTTGGATCACGCATTCCATTATCACGCCTCTAGTGCATGTGTGTGCGCACGTGTGTGTGTGTGTGTGTGTGTGTGTGTGTGTGTGTGTATGTGTGTATGTGTGTATGTGTTTGTGTGTGCGCGCGTGGCTGTGCGTACGTGTGCACATGCTTGTTGCCGTTTGTGTTGATGTTCCCTCGTTCCCATCTCTCTTTTGCACTGATCCTTTCTTTTTCTCACGTTCACCGCTATTGTCTCTCGGCACACCACGGGTTCTCGGCACGTGAGCATGCCTGCTGTGTTATTATTCCTCTCGGCATCGCTCTCCATCGCCCTCCCTCTCTCAGCCTAGCTCCTGCCCAGGCTTTGATTCCGGCATAGCCGTAGTGGATGAAGCCGCACGGAGTGGCTGCCAGTCAGAAAGGAGGTAGAAGTCCCGACAATCGATGGAGTGTGCCTGCCACAGGGATCGGAACGCCAGGCCCTATGGGAGAGTTGGGGTTGGGGAAGGTGGTTTATGCTGTTTTTTTTCCAGACGGGGCTACGGTTCACGGAGGGTTGACCCAGGGGACCGGGCACTCCTGTCGGTCTGCCAGTGCCACAAGGTCACGGCAACGCTCCGCTCAGCGGGCCACCAACCACGGGGCAGCAGGCACATGTTCTGGACAGGAAGGTTTTGACAGCTGTGCAGAAAAGGAAAATCTCTGGTTTCATCTTTCCGCCCAGAGCCAAGTCTCACAGAAGAGAGTCACTTGTCATGTCAAAAATAAGACTGATGTTATTGTAAAATACAGACACCCGTACTCACGCACACTCAAATCATGTCTTTTTTCCATGATAGGGTATAGTAAGTGGTGACAGTGTGTGTGTCATGAACACACTGGCTGAGCTGTCCTCACAAAGGGGGAGGGACGGTCAGAAGTGAAACAGAGTGAGGTTGGGATTTATGGGGACACATTCAGCACTCCCGACAGGCTGATATCAGTCATTACATTAACCTTCACACAAACACACACACACTCACACACTCACTTGCTTGCTTCATTTTGGGACAGTTTGGCAGGGACTTTGTTTGAACCAGAGTGTTTGTGTTTCATCTAAAATCCAGTATCTTCTTGCAAAGCCGCGTTCTGCAGTCTATTTCAGTCTGAATAGAAAATAACTGCCAACACTGTAGGTGCTATGTTTTTGTGATTATGGTTTGGCTCGTCGTCCCCGTATTGGTTAATTACCATCAAATATTTTTTATTGTTGTTGTTTTTGTTCTATATAGATGGACTTTATTTGATCTTGTAATCTGATCAAGGAAAAAAAAACATTTAAAGAAAACCCCCAAAAAAGAGAGCAGGTTCATTTATCAGCCTGATTAGTTTCGTCTCCTTGAGTGGCTACCTATGCCCTCCGACCTCAGCCAATCAGCATGGTGTTTATTTGCTCTGGCAGTCATTAAGTGGCTGGAAATGCCCGGCCAGCTAGACAGCCCCACCCCCCCTGCTAAACACTTGAATCCGCTGCTTAATTATTCACATGATTTCTATGGATCACTTCACATTGCTGCATCGGTCTGCTTAGCTAAAGCAAGGAAAGGGGGAAGGGGGAAGGGTGTGTGTGTGTGTGTGTGTGTGTGTGTGTGTGTGTAAGGACAAGAGCAGAAGCTGGATTGGTGTACATTTTTAACCCGGGGGCACCCTAAACCTACTGATTGGGCCACAAATCACAGGATGGTAAACCCACATCCCTGGATGATAGGTGCGCTACACGATCCACTCTTAATCCAGTCTGGACCTCACTAAACTCCCTATCTGCAGGATGTCAACACACAAACCCCTCGGTATAAGCTAAAGGAGAGCTGTGTGAAGCAAGATATTTGAAATGTGTGTGAAATCCGGGAACGGGAGAGAGCAGGACGAGGCATGGACCTGTTAGGCAGGCATGGATAACTTTATGTAGCCTGAAATGAGTGCATTGGCTATCAAACCGGTGTCATGGTTGTTTTATATTTTGATCATATTATATTTATGCATCCCTATCAAGTACACAAAACAAAAACACCCCGCCGCGTCTCCTTACAACGGCTGGTGTTCTCCAGCCTAACAATGGGCCACATAGGCAGTGGGTTTCCTCAGCAATTCGCCTTGTTGTTCAGAATGCAGACAACGATCAATAGTTGGTCAGGTAATTGACTTGGCCAGAGAAAACAGGGGCAGCTGTGAACGGGCATGCAGACAAGCCGATCTCAGGGAGGCTAAAAGGGGAGAGCACACCCACATCCCCGCCTGGCTGCCAGCTAGGTTTCCCTAATGAATAACAGAAAGGCTGTGCTGCCTTTACAGCAAAGCCACACACACAGTCACCAGACTGTACGAGTAAATCATTGAAATTGGGATACTTGAGTAGCCTTTGGGCATCCTATGCTAACTAGGTGTTATCGAGATCTTGGGTGAAAATGCCTGTACGTTTTTTCCTGTGTGGAACCCTAATTTAACTACCGCTTTGGTCCCCTTTGCTATCGAGTGAGCACCTTTGGGAGAAGACGCGCTCATTACAAAGTAAGTCCTCATCATTATGAGGCAGGGGGAAAAAACAAATACGCCGAGTTCCTCTCTCAGCGCGGCTCATCAGCATAACCACGTTAGCGGCGGGAAACAAACCTGTGGGCTGGCAATCTCCACTTCCTCCGCGCGCGGCTCCCAGCAGGCCCCCGCATGTCCACACGCATTAGAGCGGATCGGGGCTCCTGAGTGAGTCCAGCCCACAGCCACCGCTGAACTGAAACACTGTTAGCATCAGCATGCCCAGCCCACCCAAAAACAAAAACCCCTTTAGACAAATGATTGCGTTTGTCTGAGAAAATCAATTCGTTTACGGGGGGAAATCAGCCCAGAGTTTACCTGGAGAGCTTTTAGCCCATCTGGTCTGGGCGACGGTTTCTTGCCAGCACTGGCCCCACAACAGCCGAGGCATAGACCTACCTCTGCCACGCTGCTAATCAATCAGCCTCGGAAAAGAACTGGGTAACACAATATTAGCTCAGCGCTCACAAATCCCTAATTTATTTACATTCCTAATATATTTACTTCAACCCAGAGAGCCAGGACAGATTGTCAGAGGCGGGGAGCAGGGAGATGATTTGGAGCGGGATCCGGCTCACAAATTGCTTGCTGCCACAGTGATACATGAGCAAGAACGAGGAGACCTACCCCCCCAGCTTCCAACCTGGGAGGCCATATTGGCACATCTGTCAGGGGCCCGCCCACGACAAAGACAAACGGGCCAATCTCACCACACAAAGGCTGATGTGATCCGCCAGCGATAACCAAGATGAATCCCGTGTCAGACTGTGCCCGGGTGAAATTCATTTTTAATAATTAGCAATTGACCGCCTCTCTGGTTTGCCGGAAATAAGTGCAGGTAGAGCAAGAGGTTGACACTCGCCGGCAGCATGGCTGGAGGGATATTAACGACACGGGTGTGCAGCTCCCATCATGGCAGGAACACACGCCGGAGGAGCCACGGTTAGCTTTAAGCAACGGCTAACTTCGACAGGTGGATACATCTCGACTCTTCAGGGAGTTGGAATTACAGCGGGATCATCTGACAAGACCCAGGCTGGTGTGTGTGTGTGTGTGTGTGTGTGTGTGTGTGTGTGTGTGTGTGTGGAGGGGGAGGGGGGGTAAAGTTCAGAGGCCAGCAACATTCAGCAACATCCCCTAGCCACCACTCACTGCCCTAAGTGAAATGACAGCGGCTCTCACAGGCACGCCCGGGACACGCTTCAAAATGACTTTGACGTGGAGGCTAATGAGTCTCCATACATCACAGCATGTGACCGGCTTCCTGCGATCAAGAAGGCAAATTACAGCGAGAGAGGGAGCAGGGGAACTAGCCTGGTTTCACCAGGCTGAGGTTTGCCTTGGCCCGCAGTCCACTGTGCTGCAGTCAAGAGACTAGGCGGAGCAGGCGCACTTAAAAGAGAGGCCGGGACATTAGGGAGAGAGCAGGAGATACAGAAAGGAGAGGAGGAGGAAAAAGGAGAAGATATAAAAGGAGCCCCAGGCAGTCAAAGGGGATATGGGGGGGGGGGGGGGGGGTGGCAGACACCTTTCATCTGAGCAACCATTCACACTGTTGTCAACAGCAACGGGGCAGGCTAATAGCAGGACTAATCACAGCTATTGCTCACAGAGGGAATACTATTATGTGGAATACTCTGCAGGGCAGACAGCACCCCCACAGACAAACAACTCCTATCTCGGCTCTCTGAGAACCACAAATAGACTCGGGTCTCTGTTCTGTGTGAAGGACAAACCTCTCGCTTCGCTAAAGGATCGATGGCAGAAGATGTTCATCCTCTCCCGGTGCCATTAAACACCGAGCACCAACACTATGCACTGGGGCACCATGTCAACATTGCAGGGTTACTATACCGACACCGGTTGGCGGGCCGTGGCTGAGCTTTGAGCAGCCCGGCATGCCGTTTCAATGGAATCTCCAGGGATCCTTCGGGTGCAACAAGTTTGGCCAGCGCTTTCCCACACAGCCCCCACCACTCGACTGCTGCTTTTCCCCCTCACAGAGGAGTCGGTCCACAGGGCTGAGGCTGTGCCTTACCTGACTGCTAGCTACACTTCCGACTCAGATCAGGGTGGAGTACAGTATAGTAACAGTGCAGTTCATTTGTCCAAAGAGAAACAAGGACTTTCCTTTGTTTTTGAAACATGTAGGCTGTCAGATTTTAAAAGTATAATTCCCGAAGCAACCGAGGTTTGAACTAAGCCAGTTTGAATTAACAATACAATACACAGTCTACCATTTTCTTTTCCATTTTCTTTACACAATTGAAATGGCTTGGGCTTTCTATGCTGATGAGAAAATGTAGTTGAGCCAACATTATGGTGTAAAGAAAATCATCTCAGAAGCAATCGAGGTTACAATATCAATAGATTGTAACCAAGTCAAAGACAGGTCAGATTGATCAAGCAAGTACAATCAACAGAAAAATGTGGTCGCCTAGATGTTTTGAAATAAAATAAAGGACGGGGATGAAATGACGAGGACAAAAAGAAAAGGAATCGGAGAAACAAAACCTGTAAAAAAAAAACAATACATGATGTCTGTAGAAGTCTTTTGGTGTATATGTGTCTGTCTTCTATTATTCCTCTTATAAGAAACACTTCCACAGCCACACACACAAGCGTGCACGCCTTAAATAGCTTTTAATCAGATTGCACGGTGTGGGTTCCAGGGTAACTTACTTATTGGCTTAAAGCTAAAGCACACACCATCAGAGAGTTATACCTGGGCTGAGCTCTTCAAGCAATGCCTGCTTTGTTTGCCATTCGACTGGGATAATACATTAAACCAATCCATCAAACTTCCTTCACTTACAAACTATTATACAGAAAATATATGGGGAAATTCTCAAGTAGAAGCGATACGCTGTACCTTTCTTAGATAATAAAATTAATTCATTAGACTGGTACAGCGACACACTGCTGAGAGGTGTAGGGTTCAATTCATTTGGTGCTAATCAACACAAGGCCTTATATTAAGAAGTGTTTCAAGTTATTCTTCGGTATGTCCGTTAGGTCTTTCATCTTTGTCTTTCCGGACAGGTAGTGGTGTAAGTGGTAGATATATTGAGCTAAAGATAACTTGACATTGCAACCAGGATACAAACAGAATACCCTGTTAGCTACTGTGGCTGAAATCCCTCTCCACTCTAGCAATGGTGGTCGAAGACTCTAGACCGAAGGCTGCTGGCTCCCAAACAAAGCAGCCTTTACCAGGTGTAAAAATGGGATATGATCGGGAAAGCGTGAGAGAGTGCGGGGTAATAAATGCTGCGAAGGCAAGTCCAGCAGACATGACTTTGCCATGCCAAGTCACTCCATCCTAGCGTGTAGCATCGGGCTAGCCCTTGCTGTCTATGGCTCTTTTCACTCGTTTAAAAGCCTTAATAACCATTTAGCTGCTAAAGCACGCTTGTCCTTCCCCCATTCACTGCCCTGGACACTAATTACCCTTTTAAAGCAATGGACAATTCTGTGTTCCCTCCATGCCTCTGTTTTTATCCCTTTTCCCTCAATGCAGTCGTTTGTCTCCGTATAATGAGCCAGATGCCTCGCCATTCGTCCAGCTTTGCCTTCACTGTGTCCTTCGGAATATATTTCACCTTCTGGCAACAGGACTGCATCATGCAAAACGCCCCATCTGAACCTTAACGGGTGGGGGTGACGGGGGAGTGTTTGGGGGTCAAAGCTAGATTGAATGAAGAATTCAATAAACATTTTCCAATTTTGTAGATGTCTTTACACAATACAAATGACTTGGGCTTTCTATGCTGATGAGAAAATGTAGTTAAGCCAAAATTTTTGTGTAAAGAAAATTACACTGTGGGAGTATATTGACCCTAAAACCGCATGAGTGGGTTTGATATGCGCGATAGAAACCCTCTTTAAGACCAGCTGGAGGATACAGAGAGACTTCTCGGGGATAATATGCTGCGCAGACACAATCATCCATTTCAATCTCACTCCTGTCTCATGCTCCTCAGGTGGCAAAGAGCTCTCTGTCCACATTGCCATCTAATGGAAAATGGGTTCAATTAGTGTGAGCGGTGAAACAAGGCAATTGTAAAAAAAGAAGAAATAAAAGAAGAATTCAACTTTCCTTGACAGTATGAGGGGAATCAATAACATTGATGTTCCAATACTGCAGGGCCGTGTGTGTGTGTTGGATTGGGTGGGTTGGCTGGCTGGCTGGCTCCGTCTTCCTCTCCCTCTCGAACCCTCTCACAGGCGCACGCTCCCACACATTAGGATTAGTTATCATGCATGCATCATGTATAATCTATTTGATGCAGGTTCTTCTTATGAGAGGCCTATACACAGACATCCCTCCTTAGGTATCACAGGGGAGAAAGAAATGAGAGGGAGAGGCAGACCACATTCCCAGAAGCACTTATTTCGTGCATTAAAAGCCAACGTGTTATCAATAATGGACGCACAGAAAACACAGACCGCAACCGGAGGTTCACAGCAGACATTGCTGTAGTGTTAGGCTGCAGGCTAGGCCTTAGCTAGCATGTGCTGTGCTTTAACTACAGCCTACTATCCTGTAAAGAAATCTTTAAAGGAAGAGAAGAAAAGTCCTTAGTTGCCAGAGAACTGTTCCGAAAAGTTCCTACTTTTAGTGACTACGGATATTTTTCGGATTACAATTGGGCATAATGGCGTAGGATAATCCAAGGCTAATTTATTCAGGACATTGTTTCCTGGCAGATTATCCGACAGATTAAATTTTTCCGCAGACGGTGACTCCCTCCAGGACTCAAATTCAAATCATTTTTATCAGGCACGTCGAAAAAGAAAGAGGGCCGTAGGCGTTGAATTATTACATCTATATTTTACTTGAAGATCGTTCTAAGCCAGAGGCCTTCTGCAAGAAAGGAGCGATGCAAAAAAAACTCGCGTCATTGTGGTGCTTTCACAGCCTGTAGCTTCAGCAGAGACTGGGGGGGGGGGGGGCATTGAAATAATAATAAAAAAAGAAAAACTAGACAGGATTTCTGTCTGAGCGCCCCCCATTGAAGGTAGGGAGAGATAGTGATACGGCTCAGCCGTTGAATAGGAAGTAGATCAGATTGGCTGGTGGCCAGTGGACAGACAAAGGGAAAGCAGAGAGACACCTCCCCTCCCTCACCACGCGAGTAGACTGGCTAAAAGGGGGACGGGGAGGACTCACCTGAATAAGCCCAGTAGGCGTCTCCCGCAGCCCTCCTTTTCCTCATGGCGCCGCGGCTCCCATGGTCTTCCTCTCCCGCCTTGCCCGGCTGGCCGCGCCGCACAGCTGAGCGGGAGAAAGAGGAGATGGGTTAGAAAGGAGATATAGGGGGGAAGGAAGACAACATGGTGTGAGGTAAGAGACTGAAGGAACAACAACATCTTAGAACCAAGGAGCGATCCGTAGAATTTGGAGGCTGCTATAAACACGTGTGCTTCCAAAATATTGGCAACATGAGATTTATATTACTCGTTTATATGACTCATTTATATTGCATGGGACACGTGAGCAGGCGTCTCCTGTATTCACTCCAAAAACAAACAAAAAACAGCTATTTGCTCAGTGGGTTACAGCCAAGAGGGAAAGAGCAGCAGGAGAGGAGACCAGCTCGCACCCAGTCCAGGTGTCATCGTTTGACACCAGCACGACTTAATGAGGACTAATGATTGTCACCGTCAGGAGGGATCCAGAGGGCTGGGGAGAACAGAAGGAACCGCTTCCAAAAAGCCCGCAGACACTCCCCGCACACCCACCGTCTCCATCCATCAACTCCAGTTTTCCAGCACTCCCCGGCAGCCAACTCTAACTCTGTAAAGGACGTGGAGGCGGCCCCGCGGAAGAGACGCAAACTGCCATTTGAACCAAATTGGTAAACTAGGGGCTGCCTTGTGACGGAGCGACCGAGCTGCCTCATTACTCCCACGTGGCACGCTGAGGCTGAGTCATCGCTAGTGCACCCTGGAAGAGGAGCCGCCGTGCCCGAGCACCAAGGGCATGGGGGGGGGGGGGCTAGCGGTTCTGCTTGATGGCTGACTCTAACTAGGCCTTCTGAACACCGCAGGGCTCCGACGCCAAGCACCACGCCGCCGCCTTTTCAAAAGGAGAGCGGGCTCAACGGACCAACCGACCGGCCACCCCGCCGGGGCTGTCGGGGTTCGGCCATCAACGGGCTGTCAACAGAACCTCAGTGGGGCCGGGTGATAGCAGCAATTACTGCTTCTTCCCCTGCCCCCCCCCCCCCCCCCCCCTCAACGCCATGACAACTCGGCTCGCGAGCCCTTCTCGCTATCTCTCTCAGAAAAGCTTATCTGCCGTGGTTCCGTATTCCAACCCATTACCCACACAGACGCCTTCCCCCCGTTTCCTCCCACAGTGGAACACGCTTTTCAGCCTCGTTCAAAAGGCCCCGGCCCCCTCAGCTCAGCCGATGGTAGTGTGGGGGCGATCTCGGCACCCCTCCGAGTGAAATGATCAAAACTCATTCCCCCAACCTAACCTTTGTGGCACGGCTCTCACCACCTCCTCCATCGCCCACCTCACTCCAATTATAAGATAACAAAGATCATCGAGTCCAAAAAACACACTAAGTGACACGGGGTGTTAGCCGGTAACGCGGTGCGCGATTTTCCGACCGAGAGCAACACCCACCACTTGGTCAGTCCAACGCAAAGTATTATTGGTGGCGTTGCCATGCCCACGGAACACCCGCATCTCTTCACTGTGTGATCAAAGAAGATCACATTAGGCGCGGGAGTCCGAAGAGGATTCCTACACGCTCCTCCGGAAAGAGCCGACACACACACACACATACACACACCTAGCTCAGCTCTTGCTAATAGTTGCATCATTACAAGGGGATTAATTAAGCTAAGCACTATGCCAATTCGACTCTCTCCCTTTCCACATGTGTGAATCATTTTCCGGAAACGGCAGCACAGGAAGTAAGCACTTGCAGGAGTCATAAAGGCTATGTGGGTGGAGTCATCCATTAAGGGGGCTGTCCCTCCTAATCAAGGGGAGATACCTGGTGGCAGGGCTTTAAAGTAGGGAGAGTGTCAGGACAAATGTAGAAAATGGATTGCAACAGACAGAGGGGATGGATAGCAACAGACCGGGTGAGAGAGCCAGGGAGAGTGTGTCTATGGGGCGGGAGGCAGGACTAGGCCTGTTTGAAGGTAGATGGTGGAACAGGAGGCGCTGCTCCGTCTTTGATCAGGGAGCAGAGGAGACAGACCCATGTCAACAGTTTGCACTCCTCGGTGTCAGCTGTTCCCCGTGGGCCCGGGATTAAAGTGGAGGCGGTGGCTCAGCGAGAGCCAGGTGGCACAGGCAGGGCACACAATACAAGGCCTGGAGCACCGGCGGCTTCAGCACACAGCGCTCCTACAACTGCCTTCAGGACGGCCACAAGTAGCCGCCGGACCTGTCGGACGTTTTTGAATGGCTGGCACGACCAAAACTGAGCTGAGTCCCAAGCAAGGTTATGACAAATAAACACGTGGATTCATACGAACATGTATTGAATAAATACAATACGCTTCAGACGTAGTAAAGAGGCAGGCTTACTCATCTTATGCTTACTCACTTACTCCTCTTTCCTGTTCCACTGGCCCTCAGGCACATTAATCAACAACACCTCCATCAGGCTCTTCTATTTAGAGCTCCATAACAGCGCTCCCCATTGACTGGCTCCGTGTACAAAAACAAGCCCCCGCCGCCCCTGAGAGCCCTCACCTAATGGTTCGTGGCTACCACAGGAGCACTCCGCCGCCATTAGCCATTATGTTAACCATCTCGCTAAATCCCACAGGGCACCTCAACCCTCCACGTGAGCACATGGCCTTAAGGGAAGAGAGCTGGAAAACACCAGAGAAGCCACGACCAATTTCCCCTTGTTGAATCTAGGCGACTGGCTCTGCCGCAAATCTTTATTTTTGTTGAATTCACGATGTAAAAGTGATATCTGAGCCGCAAGCAAGGTCTCCTTGGTGGAAAAGGGCATCTGTGGCATTTTTGTTCAGCAGAAAAGGTCAAGAAAATAACCTCACTTTAGCCAAATACACCAGGTTGACATGAGTAAGCATTTTCTGGAGAATCTTAGGAGGAAGATACACAGTCAACTGAAGTACACCAAACACTCAACATAATCTTCTTGAGGCTATTTACAGTGTAGACTTTGCTTTGTGTGAGTGAATCTCCAGTGCTACGCTTACAGCATGAACTGGACAGCAAAGTAGAGCACTCAAACATCCAAATGGTTTAAAGTTAAGATGGTGTTATGAGTGTACAGCGCAGATTCTGCTCAGTGGAATTCCATCCCATGTCTGAGACAGCTGTGCGTCCAAGCTGGCAGCTGCTCTCCGTGGCGCTAGCAGCTAGCGGATTGTCTCCAGCACAGAACGCCAAATGTTCAGTCAACTGCTCGCTGACGGCAAGTCAACTACAGTGCATCTAGCCCTGTCTGCAACACCTGCACCTGTGCTAAC
Source organism: Galaxias olidus (assembly GCA_026901105.3). Classification (NCBI taxonomy): domain Eukaryota; kingdom Metazoa; phylum Chordata; class Actinopteri; order Galaxiiformes; family Galaxiidae; genus Galaxias; species Galaxias olidus. The sequence continues at coordinate 16,132 of JAPMUY010004687.1, forward strand.
ATTTCCAGCTGTAGCACACGACTGCTCATGTCATGGGTTTCGATTGTTTTAAAACAATTTAAGTATCCATTTGACACAACTAAATTCATATTACCATTGAATTCTCACATAAGTATGGCGTGTGATAAACTTGAAAAAAATATCACCATTAATCATATTTAATCATGTCATATTTGTCAACAGCTGAAAGTTTCATATTTGCATTTCTTGTTCTATGAATAAAAACAACCATGATTTTACCTACTTTTGACTAAGAGGAATTAAATTGTACCCAACAGCCTTCAAGCAGCGCAGGGCGTTACAGGCACTCAACTTTTACACACCAACAAACAATGCTGTACAGCAAAACAATTCGAAAGTCTACAAGTCTTTGCTTGAGGAAAGAAAACGCAGTCCCTATGAATGTACAGGGGAAAAACCTCACATCCTGGCGTTTATTCTGTATGGAGCCAGCGATGACCCATTGTTCAATTGTCTACTGAAAAACGGACCTCTTTTGCTTTGCCAAACTGAAAGACTTCCTGAGGAGCAGTCTATGTTAATCCCACCCAGTTATATACAAACTGTCCAGCCTACTATTGTCCCTCACCAAGCAGACATTGTTAGGGAGCTCACAGTAATGGAGTAAATGCAGCGCTGTCTGTTCCTGGGTCTTATACTCCTCAGTGGTAAAAGTCCATCACAGAGGATTAAGTCAGCTAAATGACCCGACTGCTGACTGATTATGTTTTATCAGTGGCTTAGGTAAGGGCCAGTACCCAGATTGAAGGCATGTATACAGGGCCACACAGAGGTCAACAACGTTCCTCTTACCCCAGACTGGCCCTACTTCAGCCTGTCTGCTCCTGGAGCCTGGTGTCAACTTAAGTGCCCTGAGCCGTGACGCCAAAACAAACACCCCATGATGTCCTGTACTGACCAGAGTGCACACACACACACACACACACACACACACACACACACACACACACACACACACACACACACACACACACACACACACACACACACACACACACACACACACACACACACACACACACACACACACACACACACACACACACACACACACACACACACACACACACACACCACTGCCAAATAATATTCGTTGTGATGTAAGGTGATGCTTCCAAAGAGGGGAAATTAAAACGTAATTGCCAGAAGCTTCTGAAGCCATTCCTCAAGCCATTAAGGAAGTAATGGCTCCACATTTGAGTTATTGATTGGTAAATAAATTCAGCTGGGAACGGTGAACAATAATTCAGAACCCTGCTTTTTATCACTATAGAATTATATGTTTAGAGTAACCCCAAAGTGGACTTAATTAAACATTAACTATCTACTATGAAATCTTAATGTTTTTTTTGTAATAGCAAATCCAATAACAAGGTAAATATTATCTGACAAGCACACTAGTTAGTTCAGAGGCTAGACGATTCAATTGAGGCCACACTTTTTTGGTAAGCTGCAAGACGCAATTCGACCAGTCAGACTTCTTCACTTCTTATTTAACTGCTCGTTGATGTTAAAGCAGAACCAATACTGCATGGCGTAGCTTAGCTTACTCTGATAACCAAAACCAACCAGAAAGAAACTGATTATTCCAGGTTCTGGGCTGCATGGATTGGTAGCTTGTGCTGTAAAATTTTGCTGTCAATCATGTCTCTAAATCTGAAGAAGAGGTCAATTAAACAACACAGCCAAACTTTCTCCATGATATTTTCTGCTGCAGAAATAAAGGATAAGAAATCGTACAACTAGGAAACGGCACCATATGCCGACTAACGAAGCGCTAGTTAGGGCTGCATTTAAACCTACTCACTTACTGTATTGTTTAAGTGCACTAAAAGTGCTGACAAGTGTCTAAGATGGAGGTCAGAGTGAGAGCAGCATAACATAAACTGAGGGATGAATACGAAGAGGACGTTATCTCCAGGTGTGTTCGTTCAGTGTAATTGGGCTGCCTGTCAACCGTCATCACGGAGGATCATTTTTGGGCTTTCTTAAAATAACAAGGCTCACCAAGGGTAGGTACTGTAGTGGCATGTTCCAGGGAGATATCTGCTAATTGAAGACACTCAAGAATGAATGGATAGCTACTTCCAACTTACAGTCAGCTACCTCTTTGTTTGTTTTTGCCAGCACCAAACAGCTGACTGTCAATAGATCTTTGAGGCCAACTATCTTTTGAAAAGCAGTCACTCAAAGCTGTCAGGAGCAGGGAATTATTGTACATACAACTAGAATAGTTTAGGAATGGGCTGTAACTGTATATCACAAATGGGTAGGTTGGCTTTTCTAAGATGTTTTTTAGTTTTCCTTCAATATAAAGACATCAATGTGACATACACTGCAAGAATTTAAACTCTAAACGCATAATCATTGAATGCATCTTGACACTATGAATTTGCAAATAGCTTGGAAACATAGCCCATCGCTTGAGACAAAGAATATTTTATTTCTAAGCATACACAAAGGATGAAAAGCTGTACAAAATTGGAGGGCACTTGAGTGTGACTTGTAGATGTACCAACTGTGCAAAACTAAATCCTTATTTTTTGCATGCATGGAGGTAAACATATCTTTTTATCTTTGTGTTTGTGAGAAACAGCAAACTCTTTCCTCACAACCAGTCAGCAAAACAAAACAAAATTGCCCTTTCCTCAAAAAAAAGATTTTTTGTTACCACAGATCCGAGCAGCGAGTGACACCAGAGACACCCGATCACTTTGGACGACCCGACACTACTACGTGAGAAAAACCTTTTTTATTTACATTACAGACAGCCAATGAACATGAGTCCAACATTGGCTACTATCACTATCATTTTAATTAGCCCCACAAATCAAACCAAAACAGAATCGATAAGACATCAAAAAAAGAGGATTGGTAACATGAGAAATCTCTGTTTCCCCTAGTAGAAGCTTCCTAAAGCCAAGTCTGGAGAAAGCAGGCCGAGGCTTAGATTACCGTTTGGCAGAAGAACCTATTTCTCTGAAATGTGACGAGAGCGGAAACGTAATGATATTTTGTTACAACACATCTGCTACCATCAGTTGGTCCACATAATCTCTTTTTTGTGTGATGAAAACAAACACAGCTTTACGCATACTCACACAGACATGGCTTTACGCATACTCACACACACAGACATGGCTTTACGCAAACTCACACACACAGACATGGCTTTACGCATACTCACACACACAGACATGGCCCTGCATTTCCACGCTGAAAAAGCACACAGATGAGTAATAACCTAATGCCAATCAAAGTGCAATGCCAGATGGGTGACTTAATCACACAAGCCTATGATTTTTTTTGTTGTTGCAAAGAGCAAAAACAATGGCACGGCAACATGGTTGAGGAAATGCAACAATATAATTTTACTGACAACATTGTCCAAATCCATGGGCATTTTTATTACAATTCCGTGTTCGACCATGTAAGCACAGGGTTTTCTGCAAGGTGGGCCATGGGGAAAACATTGTTTCATCATGGCAATGTCACTCCTTCTCACTGGGCTCCAAATAAAATAGCCTGATTCTTGCCTTGCCCTACAAAACGGGCTGTATCACAGCTAGGGCTGTCACTATCATGACATTTTAGTAGACGATTAATTGTCATTCAAACAAGTGTGATTAATGATTTAACTGTCGTGTTCATTTTAAGTCATTTTTAAAGTATAGGCTAAGCCGAATGGTTGTATAATAATAGACAAGTGCCTTGTAAAAGAAGAAGATGCATTTATTGAACATGAGCACATATGAATAAATAAATGAGGCTTTTCTAATCAATAAATCCCATCAGGATGGATTATACCTTGTTGGAGAAGTGAAAGCCTTGGTTTGGGATCATTTAAAGCAACAATACCCCTTTCATAACACTGCACAAACAAAACCCATTGTGTTTGTTCAGAGTAGAGAGTTTTCTTTCATATCAACTTAGGTGAACTGAGATTAGGTCTTAGCAACTGGTTTCCAGTTGGACCTCCCTGCCACTTGTTTACTGTTACTGCTGGGGACAGCAGATCTCAAGCTTCCCTGAGGTTACTGATTGCCTGGGGAAGGGTTCTTTCCGCTGTGGTAAACATATTGCCATGTGAGGATTAAGCCTGGCAACAACATACATCATATGTGAAACTACACCGCACCTCCAGCAAGTAAGTACACTGCGGACAAAAAAAGGCTGAGGTGATGCACAGGTTCTACAAGGCCAACCATCTGTGCCAAAACAAACTAGGCATGCGGATATTTTGAGTTTTGATAATGAATCATATTTCCTTTTCGCCACTTAGGCACTGCAGTCATGAAACTCTTTTGACGGTTTAATTATGAGCACTGTCTTTGTTTGGAAGGCATTGAAACAACTTCATATTGAAAATGTCAAAAGTAAAGGCCATGGTATTTAAATAAATAGTTAATTAGGGTGCTACTACCATGGGGAGGGGGGTTGGAAAAGATATTTTACATTAGCATTTTCTCAAAAGTAGCATGTCAACAGGATCGATAGGGCACCCCCTAACACCCTGCAACGCCTCCAAACACAACTAACTCACAGGCACATCTTCCTCACTGGAAGTTTCAGAGATTATCTAGGACAAAAATGTCCAGCAACTTTTGTTATTCCTTGTAATGAAAGTTTCCAGTGACAGCAGGAGTTGTAACAATTGTAACTTTCATGGAATAGGAAAACATTTTCGGTTTTAATTACAGTCAATAATCCTATTCGCATTCGCATACCTGAAGTTAAAATAAGCTAATTTATTGTATTTTTTGTAATGCATCACAAGGCAAAATAAGTTAAGGTATGTAACCCTCGGTAATTGTATAACAACTGATTGGTTGGAGCTGGTGGTATAGGTTCAAAATGTCTTCTAAATATTTATGTACAGGTCCAACCTTGCTAACTAGAGCCCGACCGATACTTGATTTTTGGGGCCGATGCGGATATTAGGGAGCCAAACATATCCGATATATATATTCAATATGCACATATAGAATACATACATAAACAATTTATTTTTGCAATGATCCCTAAAATATCGTTATCAAACACTTAATATTGATGCTGCTTGTTTTATGATTTTACATCTGATCTAATGTGTTATGCTGATGTTTTACTCTTGGACTGGGATCCACCGTCAAAGAGGTATCTATCTCAATGGCACTCGCCAGCTTAAATAAACGACACTGATAAAATATTTATATATAGTACTAGTCAAAAACTTTGGATATACTTTCCAATTCACTTGAAGTTCACATTCACTTGAATGGAAAAGTGTCCAACTTTTGACCGGTACTGTGTATTAAAAAAAGAAATCTGCGAATATATTCGCTGATACAGCTGCGATAGGGCCAAATCGGTCGGGCTCTACTGTTAAAAAAGTTACTCTGACTGCACAGAGTGGAAAGGGTTAAGTAAAATACACAATACATATCTCTCGGCCACTAGTTTTTAAAAAAACATCCTCACTGCAAGGAATTAATCATGCTCACAGACCACTGGGCTGTTCGAGTGACAGAAATAATCTTAGCATTGGGCTACATCTCCTAGGAATATGAGGCCAAAGGGTGCAAAGTTTAGACTCGATGGCCAGCGAATGTTTATTTCATCACAACTACCTCACACAGCACTCAGGAATTGTGCTACACTCCACTGACCAATAGGCAACATTCAGAAAGTTTAAACATTGCTTAATCCTTATTGCTGTTGTACACTGTATCTGACATGGTCTGCCGACCAGTCAATGAATACACTCAAAATGATATCGTAGTGTAAATGCATGATAAATAATTGTATACATCGGGTTATACCATTTCAATGCGGTTTACAATTCTTGAAAGCAGTGCTGAATACATAGAGACCATGTTATGAAAATAAGATCACCCAACCTTTTGACATTACCATGTCTCATTTCAATGATAAAAGAAATGAGGATTTCGATAAAAAAAATTCCAATTACTTTTTAAGCCTCTGCTAATTGATTTATTGGCCTTCAGTTAAGTGATTGATGCCTTTCGATATGCATGTCAGGATTTTGTGAGAAGGGGAAAAAGTATGGGAGTATAAGATGACTTTCTGATTTCATTATGTTGGCAGCCACTCAATCCCTTGTCAGCACAAGTCTCGTTAAGATCAGAGACCAGCCACTCCAAACAGTGGATTATATAGTAATGTGTGATGAGCAGGCAACATCTATAAGAAACTAAGCAACCAGTTGGCCAATGAGAAAAACACCATACACCATGTCCATCTCTCACATGACTGTCAAGAACTCACAAGCCAAAGACACAGTCCTAGAAGAAAAAACATATAGTCCAGATTAAAAAACACAAAATAAACCGAAAACACTGGCGACTTTCTAATGAATTCGACAACTCATGTTTCATGTAGTAGACAATAACAAAAGAACCCGGAAATAATGTCAATCAGAATATAGAAAGACCCTTCCTGTGCAAAATAATGAACCGGATTTCATATTATCTTGAAACCGTAAAAACTGGAGTTAGCAAAAAGGCATCCATTGGTAAAACGAATGGCTATTTAGTCTAATTTTAGAAAAATCTTAACATTTTTGGAACAACTTGCCTGAATCTACAGTAGACTAGGCTTAACTGAAAATGTGCTTAAAAATGACATAAAAGAATAGGTAAATTGCAATATGTGTGTAATTTCTTTCAAAACAAAGAACCTAATGAACATGCATTGCTTGGTTTAATAATGAATTAGCACAGACCTGATTAGCTCAGGCCCATTAAAGAAAAGCATCCATCCACCTAAGTAGAATCGATAAGAGGGGGTGTTTCTAAGGGTTTCCAACATTAGGACAAGATTGTTATTAAGTCAGAGTGTTTCACATGGAGACACAATCGCGATAAAAGAAAATGTTCTTAATAAAAATAAATCAGGGGCTGTTTGTTTCCATTTAAAAGATTGTGTTTTGTGGATCAGAGTTAACATAACTACGCCATTGAAGGAAATGGCTATTGCTTTTAACCCTAAAACATTGCAGAAAAGAGACAGAATTTCCATGTGTCAAACTTGTCTATGGGCAGTCCCAACCGACAGCTGTACATGAGGCCAAAAGAGATTGTTTAGCCAAAGTAGGGAGAAGGGGGTTGGAGGACAAGGGACAGTTATTAACATTGTCCTTGGCTGCAGTAGTATTCGTCCTTTAGTGACAGTGCTGTATTGCCTGTACATTCATCACTATTCTCATAAAGCACAGGAGAGTGCAGCAAATTCCACCCTGAAGCACCCATTGTGGCAATATTTCTTTTTTATCCGAGGGGTTTAACCTTCTTGTCTTTGGGTTGGACTGAAGTGGCAATGACAATACTGATGTGGTTTCCCCAGATGCAATCTACAGTACATGTAATAGTTGTTTAGACAAACTTGATCATATTACAGATTGTACAACAGTACTGCTGCCAAGATTTCACATGTCTTTTATCTGCCACATTAAATTGAGGGCTATTTTATAATTATGAATCAGATATGTTATGCTAATATTATGAGAATGAGGCAGATATAAGTAATCAAAACAATCTAAGTGATGATTTTATTCAACATGTTTGTTATATGCAGTAAGAATATACTGAATCACAAATATATGCGCTATCATATCCCTTTTATTCCTCAATGAACATAAAGAATATATTATGCCTTTAGAGAACGACATGAAGTTGTGAGCATTAAGTAGACTATGTACGGGTGGCCACACTCATGCACTATCATCAGCTAAATCAACCGTAAGCATATGAATGATAATCTATTACATGTGTGGATGCAAATCTTCACTATGACCGAGTAGTCCAGTCGACTGGCTATTTTGTCTCAGTGAATTTGTAACAGTGTCTGTCCCAAGGTCAGTAAAGAAGAGTAGAAAATGCTTATATTGACGTAAGGACTACAGATCATGTTGCTCACCAATTGAGACTTTATTAGACCATCAGTGTGAGAGGGAAGGCTCACTCTTGATGTGGAAGGTATTGGACCAACAGAATTCAGGTGGACGTGACTTGTGTCTGTACTGAGCACCGGCCAGCCATCTGCTGGCACATATACATCACTAAATTCATAACTCTGTCGGCTACCTGTGCATACGATCCAGCTGGCAACATGCATCGAGAAATCCTTTTAAACGTAGTTTATATTCCACGACGTTATGACTGCGTAAATCTTTTCATAGCTCTTAAAAGAGCTGGCTGAAGCTAATTATAAAAAAAAACGTTTCTATTAGCCTTATGTCACGAGCTTTTACTGCAAAACATCTCAATACAGCAACGACAAAAATGTAAGAATGAAACGATACAATTTAACGATTGAAAAATAAGCCACACACTTACCAGGGTGACAGTCGGTAAACGATGTTAACAAAATTAAGAATAAGATCCACCAGCTCGTTTCCCGTAGTCTCCGCATGTCCGAATACTCATCGAGAGAAACAAGAAGGCAACGGGTGACAAAGTTTGTGGTAAAAGAAAAAAATCACATACACTTGGTCGTAGTTCAAATGAAGTCGTCACATATGGTAAACTAGTGTAAAAATAACAATATTATTTGGTTGGCAAAATGTACTCGCCTTCAACCAGTAGCTGCGAAAAATATGACTGCACAGATGAAAAAAGAGTTTAGACTGACTGTGGCCACATGTATAGGCTTTGCAGCCAGCTACATTCCCAAACAAGATTCAATAAGTCACTGTTGCTTTCTCAAATTTGAGAAAAAAGTGATAAAAAAATATCGATTAGGATCAGTAGTCCTGTATGTGATCGTCCACGTCGTCAGTTGATGATAGGAAAGTGTTGAACGCATTGAAAGCAGAATTGGAAATGTTCCACTCTTCCATCCAGGAAGTAACGGTCAGGCAAAGATTCCTGGCCGCTGATTCCAGTGAACAGAATAGAATGTGAAGTGGCTGTGCATGGGGCGGGAGTACTGGAGAGGAAAGTCTTCAAGGATGACTCTCAGCACACTCTAGAGGCGACAGATATGCCTAGATCCTAGGCTATCTATTCTGTGAGTCAAGGCACTTTTAATTTGGAAAAATTTAAACAATGGCAATTTAGTATGCGATTTTGGGGCTAAAGTAATTGGAGCTGAAGTATTATCAGAAATCTTTCACCCTCTGTTTTTTTATTGTTATTTGCAGTGTGACTGGCTGATACATTGATATCTTCTACTATTGGTTCATGAGAGCCTAATTTACAAATTTTGGAGGATGGGTTTTTTGACATGCCCACACAACCTTATGTTTTGTTATAGTGCTCCCTCCCAAAGCCCATTATTAATATGGGTCTCTCCTGAGGCCACACACTGCCTTAGTCCCTTATCTCCCTCTGACACAGAGCTGTGAATGGAATACTTTAGCAGTAATTATCACACACAACATAATCATATATGAGTGTGTATTGATCGGAGAGTTCTGCACCCAGCATGACACACCCGAAACAGGCAGCTATGGAAAAAGGTGCACTTGGTGCGGGTCTGGGAGTACCATCCAGCTGGACATTTAATTTCCAGGAATCTGATTAAATTCCTCATTTAATTACCTTGTTCTCAGCGGGGCTGTAGAGGACTGTCACAAGGGCCCTTTGCTTTTAATGGGGGCCATCTGCCTCCTATCTAAAGTGCCTGCCTCTCCAAACCTCCTCCTCAGCCTCTCGGGCCCTCTTGTCACACTCCTCCAGGTTGCACACTACCTCCATTACACACCACTTGTTGTGGCCCATATCCCCAGCCCTGTAATCCTGTATGCTAACCTAGCTAGACAGATCATGTGTAATCCTATAAGGGACCCTACCCTGGGGCAGGAAGCTAAGCCAACCAGCCTTTGGGTATGGGAAGCCCTTTACAGCGTCCTATCACCTCTGCTGCAATGGCACTCTCAATAGAATGATTGATCACAAGCAGGTCACTGCTCTCTGTGTGAAACAGTAATTCAAATTTGGATGGTCAAAATCTCAAAAAGGGCAACATTTATCTAAGTGAATTTGTACTTGTAAGCATGGCAGCATTGTTCCTTTGGTGCACTGCCTTTGTGAACCCTGGATAATAGTCACCTCCCTTCTCTATTCTGAGAAGAGCCCTCGACGAGGGATCTAACCCCCTCTGACTCTGGCAGCAGCAAAGTACAGTAATGTGCTTCAAATAAAGAGAACATGTCCCCCACTGCTCCAACCTTGACTCCAGCAACCTTTTTCCATGCTGCACAGCTTCCCCCTGGGCCTTTCTTTCCCTTAACCAATCTAGAATTCATGCATGTCACCCATCCATATTACTTTTTCAAGCACATTTCACATGTTGATGGTTGGTACATAATGTAAGACTGGCTGCATCAATTATGTACAATAATTCAGACTATGTCTATTTATAATTTATCCAATTCTCTCAATCCCCTTCATTATTTACCAAAAGGCTATTTTTACCATTGCACTCTTCAAATAGATCTGTTTTATCTTTTGTTGGTCGCTTCTCCCTTAGGACCAAAGTGTTGAGTTACTGCATTGAATCTGCTTATACTGTGTGACTGCTTCAGGATGTTCTGTGATGGTGGACAATACACGTCTGTGCATGACACACCACTGCCTTTCTGTTGTTGCCTTGTGCATCACAAATACTCCAGTTATGCATAACCATTTCTGGTTTATTGGATATCACTGTTTTTTTCGTTTGGTCTCTGGTTGTTTTAGTGGATGGCTTTTAGCTCAGACTGTATTTAAAGACTCACTTTTGTTAAATGGAAAGGACATGATTTACTGGGATTTTCATGAACTGTGAAATAGCTGCCAAGTCAAAACAGCCTTACTGGATAGAATTATCGATATGGACATTTGTGTGCATATATAGCCTGTGCTTAGTCTACTGTGAAACAGCCTCACTAATGTTATATCGATTATATGCAAAATAGTCCCCATCCCTATTAAAATCCATTTTTTCCAAGAAGTCATTGAGAAAAGGTTTCTGATACATCTTAAAATCTATACAAGAATGAACATATCATATATTTACTAGATTAGTGAGTGAATTATGTAAGATACAAAAGTTCAATGTCATGTACTATTTTACCACCTTTCCTATAGGGAATGTAAAGGTTGATTATTCCTGTAGTCTTCTACTGGAGCAGCTGATGTGTGTAGTTTGTAGAGTTGTGACATTTTCACTGCAGCAGGATAACACACAGTTGCAGAGGCAGATCCCTCTATTACTCAAAGTAAATGGCCAGGATAGGTTTAAAGCATTAGGCCCGACCTCTGAAACTGAGAGTCTGAGCTGCAATTTGATGTACCACTGTAGTTGACTTCCATTTTGCGTTTGCCTCACATGCGCGATTGCCCTACGGCAATCTCTGTTAAGCAGTTGAAAGTGCTGATTTATTTGGTGTAATGGAAAGACTTTACTGAAGAAGCATACAGGGGAGCAGCAGACTCGCATCAGACACATGTCGGTTTGTTTCTGACCTCCTGTTTACGTCAACCCCAGTGTACTTGGATCCTCTTTTGATTCGGATACATAAAAGATAAGTATTAGACATGATGAAATATTAAAGCTGCATCATGCTTGCTAGTTTAGAATGAGAAAGAGAGAGAGAGGGAGAGAGAGAGAGAGGGGGGGGGGGGCAGCCATGCAGACTTTACCGCCTGAAAACAGCAGGGGGAGTCTGCAAAAGAGGGTGGCTATATTTATAACTAAGATGCTTTAACACTTTTCTCTAGCCTAGGCCTTCAAGGCTGATGCACAAGACAGTGCTGGGCATTATGCTCACAAGGAAAACATGGCACTCAAGAAAGGGCACATTGTTATCTGTCTACAATTACACCCCGAGAAAGGAGTTCACTGTAAAAGGATGACTCACAATAGGAAATACTTTAATTCTGAAGTAAATTGTAAACCTTGAACAGAATCATTAACGAGTTGCTAACCCATAGGGGACCTGTTCAATCAAGCTTTAAGACCCCCTTTCTAATTTAACACCAAAAATAACACGGTCGACTTAGCAGTCACCTAGGATTGCGGCAACGATCCTCATTTCTAAAACAACACATAACTGCTGAAGTAGAACAGAGGAGGATGTGGTATGACAAGAATTGAAAGAGGTGTCCTCAATAGATCTCAGGTTATACATGGTGTCTAAAATACACCATGCTTGTAGATACGTGATGCACAGAGAACCTTGTCGCCTCTTTTATCGTTGGTTTCTTAGGGCTTCATTAGAAAGTCTGTGTGAACTGAACGGCCTTCGCTGCGGTTGTGCTCGCGAAGGCTCAACGTTTCCCTGAATCCTGCCTTTCCCAACACACACGATCAATTTGTCTGACGCTTCCTTTCTGGCACGTGTTTGGGCACACTGCCACGGCACAGGTCACAGAAACCCCTGCTGGATGAAGCTTGTTACAGGACTTCAGCTCAGCATGGCACTAGGAGCACTGCTACATTTCAAAGGGGAATTTCCATTTGATTTGAATATTGTGGACTGTGGATCCATGGGGTGGACATCCTGGAAGCTTCACAGTTCATTTTTAGAAGATGCCTTTTTAATGGGGAGGGGCAGATAGGGACTGTACATTTGTTTTTGCATTAGCATGTACTGTACATATAGTATAGTCAGGGGCTATAGAGCAAACCTAATGGATCTCATCAGCTAAGATTATTCAGTTTTTAGTGACAGCATTAGTCGGTATTTTGGGGGCATAATGTGTTTCTATATTTATCTATTTTGTTTATCCTTTATTTAACTGGGCGAGTCCCATTGATATTAATATCTCTTTTACAAGGGTGCCCTGGCCAAGAGGAAACATCAGCATAAAGCATCAGAACATACTAACAGCAACACAATCATTAAAGCAATAAAGGAGTCTCAGTAAAAAGTACACAGCCACACATTATTTAAAGCTGGTACATATATCTATCCCCACTGACCAGAGCAATTTCTTTAAACACAGGCAGCGACACAAGAGATTTTAATTCAACCTGATTCTGCAACAAATTCCAGCTCCATGGGGCATGATAGCTAAAAGCATTTTTTACCAAAAACAGAGGTGGGGCAGGGTACAGTATGAAACAGCAAATCCTTTGATCAAAGGTTATAATAACTAGCTGAGTTTATAAAAAGGCTTCAAAGATAATCATGGAGTTTCACTAAAATAGCTTTATAAATAAATAAGTGCTATAACTTGACCTCACTAATCCTCCTTTGAATGAATAAGATGAGAGACCTTGCACCTTCAGTCCCTATAGACCATATTAATGAAATGCCTTAGAACGCCATAGTATTGGGATGGAAATAAATATGTGATTACACTTTGCATCTCCCCTGTGGGGCATGCTTCAGCTTACCTTTACACTGCTCTGCTCACTGGGGAGACCTCAAACACAACCACAGCTCCAAAGTAACCGCCGCCTCGATCGTCACCGCTCAAAGTGCTCCAACATTCATGAACCGCAAAGGGATGCAAATGTATGCAACCCCGAGGGTAAGATCGTGCAGCAATGCAATTATTAAATTGAAATTATGCAGATTAACTAGGGGATGGGTTATTGGGAAATGTGTTGTTGTCCTCTGTCCTAGCCACGCTCACTAAAAGGGAATTTAATTCATTCCAAATGGGACTTGGGCCTGTGTCTCAGGTCCACAGAAGCCTGTCATGCACAGCTCGAATTGGATTCGGGATCCCTCCCACGTAATGATTAAAGTGTCTGTAAACAACTTACAAACGTTGAACATTTCTCAAAGTTCTCTAAAAAGTTTTCCTATTATGTCCAATATATTGTATAGCCTACAGTCGTAGTAAGATGAAAGGATTAGTCATCTCTCATGCATTTTGTGGCATTGCTCCATGGTACAAAAGTCATGCTGCCTTCCAAGCACCAAGGTCAGCCCCTGACGCATTAGTCTGTGTTAGATTGTTCCGTTATGCGGGGAAGCAAACCTATCTCTTCTATTCCTCAGTTCCCTGCGGTCTAATATCAAATATTACAACACTTAATTGGATTTCTATCTCTCTATTATTCAGGGAATGCTCACCTGATATTCTGTTTCTCTTCAATTCCACTGAATTAATAACCTGGATATGTTCAAGTGGGCTACTAAAACAAGCAGTCATTTTGTTCCAGATCATATATCTGTGTCTTACCTTGTCCTGTTTTGACCTAAAACTCACTTAGTGATGCACTGAGGGCTCTTCATTTAAATAAAATGACTTGGTAGGTGGAACGCTTGAGCGCTGGGAATACTATCTAAACTATTTTATGAATTTTTAAATGGGTTTGGAAGCACTAGATTATAGCCATGTAGCTCCTCATGTTACATGGTGTATGACGTGTCTGAGATGTAACTTCTTTTTGGAGAGGAAAGGATGAATGTTCACCCAAATAGCATGTAACATTATTCATTATTCATTATTCTAGCCATCATTACGACTAATGTGTGCCTTCTTTACAGCATTCCCTCTATAACAGGGAATGCACACAGATCTCTCCCTGTTTTCCTCTGGGATGAGGTTGTGGCAGACAGTCGGTTCCCAGCTCTGTCCAGCAAAGCAATTTAAGCCGAGTTAATTCTTGCTGGAGATTATTTTCTGAGCTGATTGTCGGCAATGGCAGCTGTCCAGCACCGGCTTTTATTTATGATGCCTAGAGAATAGAGGGATCCAATCCAAACAAACAGATTTTACCTGCATGCCAGCGTGCTGTTTTAAGGAATCCAATCAGATTAAACAATATCATTGTGCAGTACTCAGAGTGAAAACCAATTCGGTGGGGCATGTTCTATTTGAGAACTGTTGACAGAAAGGTTTCTCAGGAAAAAATTTAAAATGTTGAAGGCGCAACAGTTTCAGTAAGGTAAATGAGATATGGAATTCTGCAACAAGGTATGACTTTAAGACATAGGAATAGAATGATATGAAAAGCAAACTTATTTAAAAAAAAGCTTAGCAGTGTGCATATTGTGGTGCAATCCTGTTCTTCTAGTGCATAGGGGGGGTTGCGGTTCACACAGACTCCAAATGACTAAACTAATGTATACATCGCGTTCTGCATTATTCACAGCAGAACTAATACTTTGGCTATAGTGTCACATATCTAAAAAAAGGAGTAAAACACTTGGCCTTGTGACAAAACACTGCCTTTCAATGTCCGGTGAAGCCGGACTGCTTCATGTTCAATAAATAGTCCCTTCCCCGCCCTCGCTAGCTGGACCTCCACTTCATTTGTCAATACCAATAGCCATCTTGGCTTTCAAGGGCACGTAAACGAAGGGTTGAACACAGCCGTTGAACCTAATTATGCTGATGGTTGCGGGACACTAAAAGCCATGGGTCGTTAGCTCTCATAAAGGTCCGCATGCTGTCCCCCGAGTGGTGCTCTGCTGAGGCCAGGCAGATTACATCCGAGGCATTTTATCACGCAGCCCACCTCCAGTTCACCACGGGAATGGGAAGGAAGGGAAAGGTGCTATGTGACTTATGGAATGCTCATGCTGAACGTGCAGGGTGATCTTGCAGTGAAAATGCCGTTTATGACAATCCACTATATTCTAACAACAACTGTGATGTAGTACATAGTGTGAGAAGTATTCACAGTGCTGCCATCACAGTCAGCGTTACAATAGTTGCAATTTTTTTGGATTTAACTTTGTCTGCTTCCTTTTTTAAATTCTAATATTAAAGGTACTGAATAATGGATCTTGTTTGTGGGTTTATCTCCCCTGAGAAAATGAAAGAAAACAAAACAATTAACACCTCACACAGAACTGGGAGGTGCACAGCATTGGGAGATGCAACGATGCATTATTTTCCAGTTTGTTAAACCAAATGCATTTAGCAGAATTTACTCACAACTCCTACATTTCATGGAAGATAATTCTTAACAGTCGAAAAGTGACACATGAACTAAAGTAATTGAAACGTAGATGGAAGTGTTTGTTGGAATAAATTAACAACATTTTGTAAATTACTTCCATTATAATGACTAAATATGAATATTCAATCCAGCATTTTGTAAGTATTTTGATAGTGTTTTAACAGTCATAGTCTTAAAATCAATCCAGCCATTAGTCATATACAGACATATGCTTTAAAGTGTCAAAGTAACTTAGTTGGTAAAAAAAAAAACATTGTTCAAGTAGTAGATCATTAAGCATTGCTTCTGTCTTAGTTTTCTCTGGTAAGAGCTGAAGCTTTTATAAGCTTTCGCCACGGTTTGAGATACTTTCTCTACATTCAGCATCACTGCCAAAACAAACGTGTAGCAATTGTGGCAGGTAGCATAGCGCCCCCTGTTAGTATTTAGCTCCTAACTGAGCTCAGATGGGGAGCCTGACAGACTGTCATTGTAATGCACTTCCTAATGACAAGAACTGAGCCCCAAAACCACCCAGCACGCTCCATCCTCCATTTACAAACAGTTACTGGGAATAAGCTTTCACTATTCCATCCCCTTCACATTTACTCCAAAGCTCTAGAGATGAACAGTCTGCTAGGAAAGGATTGCTGTCCATCACGCACAGTCCCATTTAGACATTGCTATTGATAAGCATGCTGACAGACTTGGTTTTTAATGGGCATGGTATTGTG
>JAPMUY010004689.1:0-33437 GCA_026901105.3 Galaxias olidus
ACTGAGTGATGGAACAGAGGGGCACACATTTAGGATTGGCCGTCTCCACGAGAATCTTCCGGAATTCCTAACCGAACTCGTACATGTTTCTATGAACATAGACACTGAACACACTCTTGTATAGACCGGGCGGGTGTTTGGAAGCGCTGACTGAAGTGCAGCTTGGTGCACGGCTGGGGCGCGTCCCCGGAGCGGGCACACTCCTCCTTCGTGCCGTGGTCGCAGAACTCCTGCACCTGGGCGCGGCCGCGGGAACGGAACTTCTCCACGATGGACTGCTCCTTGGCCGTGCTGGTGTTCAGCAGCTCCAGGATCTCCCTGCTCACCTACGGTGGAGGGGTTTCATCATCGAAAGGGTCTCATTTCACTGAGATACAGATAAACGCACTGGCAAAGCATCTGGAGAGACGGAGACATTATGAATCCAACAACATGCTAGAACGACACTGACATAAACTACACAGGAGTTAAAACAGGGTTTCCCCCCCAACCCATTACAAGCCAATACGGTAAAGATACAGTTTGTATCAAAGGCTCACTGTTTCTGGAGTATACTGTAGTCTACTCTACACTCTAGTCGGTTGGTGTCACTCATGTGGACTGAAATCCTTGCTAAACGTGTCCCAGCCACACATTCCGTCTTCCAGGTGTCCTCTCGTCCCCGTCTCTCTCTCCTACCTTCTTGCACTGCTGCTCCTTGGTGGACTGTTGGTTCAGGAGGCTCTCGATCTCCATGTCCAGGTGAGACGTCTGGCTCTTGTTAGTCCTGCCCTTCTTATCCGCCCCGCCTCGACCCCCGCCTTCCAATCGGAGGGCCGGCCAGCTGGGAGGGGCAAAGGAGGAAGCGGGCGCCAGGGAGATGGAGGAAGTCTGTGGAGGAGAGGGGGGCTCTGCAGAGCAGGGGAGGAGCCCGGAGGCCGCTTGTGATGGGCTGGGTCCTCCGCTTTCCTCTCTTGGTTCCAGTTCTCGGAGCTGAGGTCCCACCGCCAATCATGGCCCATAGTTTTGTGTGGTCCACTGATATGACCAGTTTGGACGAGGAAGAGGATGGGGAAGCGAGAGAGGGCTGTCGGACTTCGATCAATTCTTGGGCCGAAAACTTGCAGCAGACTCTGGATGCAGCTATGAGTGACAGGGCTGTCAGTCAAGAGAGGAATTAAGAAGTGGAAATAAGAATAGAGAAAATTATGAAAGACTAGGACAGGTTTGGCTATGCACTAGCACACAGTTAGTCCATCTTAAGTCTATAACAATAGTGTAGGGGCAGATAATCCAAAGGATGGCCATGTTCTCAGTACAGTATGATCACCTTTTAGACTATCATAACAGCGCACAACTATAATTACACAAAGCAAAACGTGCGTCTCGCACTAGGAACTATATCTCTTTTGGGATGCTATATAATTAATTAATAATAATAATTAATTGTATTTTGTTTCTAGCGTTTTTCTCAAGATTCAAAGCGCTTTACACAAATTGGTTGCCAATTAATTACACAGAACGAACAACAAAATGGACCGACAGCTATCAAATAGAACACTCAGTCTGAGTATTGCACGGCAGACTTGCTCACCCAACATATTGCGACAGACTTGCTCACACACATAGGACACACAGACACAAAATTGGCAGTGACTGGTCAGGGCACTGGTAGAAGGATGGAGCATGTCTTTTGATGATGGGAGGAAACCGGAGTACCCAGAGGAAACCCACACAAACACGGGGAGAACATGCAAACTCTACACAGTATATTGTGTATATCCAACTGCACACAGTGATTTGAAATTCCTTGTGCACAGGGACGATTAATTTGTTGTGTGTTCCTAGTAACCTCCACGGATTCAAAGGCACTTGTCGGAAACTCTTCAATGTTGTTGTGACAAATCTTTAAATCATTGTTCATATGCAGGGCAAATGTGTGATATCTTGGCGAATAGAAAGAGCCCAGCAACACAGTAATTGTGAGAGTTACATTAACCAATCTGATATGAAGGCAGCTAGCAAAGGAGACTAACAACCAACAAAGCGGACTGATTAGGCACTGAAAATAGCTAACAGGAGGACAAACTCACGGTATCGAGTTCATTGGTGATGGTGAGAGAATTAGTCGGGAGTGATAGGCTCAGGTCAGAGAGATATCCAAGAAGTCTCTTCTCTAGTTCAGGATCTGGCGGACGCTCAGACTCTTCGTGAGGAGGGCTCTGTATAGACGGGCTGGGGCTGTCACTCCTGGCAGCAGCACCCTCCGAGCTGCCACCTATCTCTGGGGATATAGAAATTACGATCTTGGTTAGATAAAATCATCAAATTTGAATAATGATAGAATCAGGTTACGCTGGAATAAGAATTGAACAATTCATATTGTACAGCCTATAGCACCAGTTTTAGGCAGGTTTAGTTTAAGACTTTTTATACCACTCAAAAGGGGATTTGGGGACATAAAAACAATACGGAACACGCACGACATGCAAAAAATAACTTAATCTTACCAGTTTTGCATATGTTATCCTAAGAATGTATGAAAAGATAAGTATAGGTAACGTGAGGATAACAAAACGCTGCTTGTTTCTAATCTAGCTTCCCTCCTCTCACCTGCTGCAAGTTGAGATGGATCTTTGCGTCGTCGCTGAAGTCGCTCTCGCAGAGACTCCAACTGCTTTTTGTGTGCCTGGATGTTGCTCCATGTATCCGACATTTTGGACAGCAGTTAACATTAAAACAAACACTAATAAGCAAAGTAATGGGCTGTGTAAAACGTGCCTGCCCTTTTGCGGCGGGCAACAATGAAAATTAGGTGTGCTGACATAAAGTGTCGTACAAGCAACAAAACCGCGGAATTCCGCTTTAAAGAAAAATAAAGGAATAGACAGGCAATGCGAATTCTGGATATTAATTTATCTATTTATACGTATTTTATGTTACAATATAATAATTAGGATTAGTAATAAATGCTCAAGTAATTAAAAGACAAGAGTACATATCGTAGAGTACGTAGGATCTACATGAGAGGTTTCATCGGACATAACTGTTCAAGGACATTTCGCTTCCAAAACCGTTTCCGCAACAGGTTGTTGATTTTAAATTTTTTAACATAATAATCTTTAATCACATTTAGTTATTTCTGCCACGCACAACTTCAACCGCGACATACTGAATATTTTTTTTATCAGTTCGCTTTTCATCGGCTATGTGTTTGTACCAATAAAGCCCTACTTTTAACACCAGTAGGTGTAGCTGGTGTGCTCTACTTCTTCTTCGCTTGCATTGCAAAGGCACTGAAAAAGATGGCGGAAGTAGAGAAGGATGGGGAGCCTGCAACAGACAAAGATGATCTACAAATTCTAAAGGTAGTTATCGTTTCGAAAACTCTTCATTGCAATTAACATAGTCTATTCATTACGTATTTAGTTGCCAGTCTCATGCAGCATTATCTTTGCTTATACACTATGCTAGTAGCTGGCTAGCTACTACACGTCTCTATCATATCTAATGCCGTTACTATAACAACTGGCACCAACTGGCATTGTCTTGCTAGCTACGTCGTGCCTGCTTTGTCTTCTATACTAATGCAGCTATAAGCAATGATACTATATAATTTTGTATGGATTTATTCATCTTAAAAGGTCATGGCACATGTATGCTGATGGGCTATTGTCACAGTACTTGTTCCATTATTGCTAGGCAAGGGCTACTAAGCAACTAGCAGCCTCTGGCATATGGCAAATGGGGTGCATGGATGGCTAGGATGGTTTTCTAGCCATGCTTTGCACCAAGTGATATGAAGTGCAAAGCATGAGCTGAAGGGTCGTAACAGTGCTCAGTGCCATTTTGCCTTAATACACTCTGACAGCCAGTGCGCCTTGACCCACTTTACTCCAAACCCTGCATTCCTGAATGTAAGCTACTTCAAAGTCAATGACATGAAAATCTTTCATTCCTATTTATTCTGAATAGTAATTATGATCCCCCATCTCTCTTATACCTAGGAGCTTGTGGACGAATTATATGCATTTAGGGATCATTATTTTGAGAATCACAGTGTGGAGGATGCTGGGAGGAAGCAGAATGATGTTGCACAGGAGATGGAAAAAACAATAAAGAAACTGGAAGATACAGAAGGTGAAGGGGGGGGGGTGTATTATATTTTAACAATGAACTAGGATGAAACACAGTCGTACTAAAAATTATACCATAATCCCTTCTGTTTATCTTATCTTTGAAATTTGCCCATGATCAGTTGACATGACCATTTACTGAACACACATAGATTGTCTCTGTGTTCTGCTACAGAGACCCTTAAACACAAAGCAGAGTTTCTGCTGCTGAGGGGGCCGGTGTCTAAACGTGGCCCAGAGTTTCAGCCCCACTGCAGAGGAGTGCCTGTCTAGGGCGGTGAAGCTGGAGCCAGGCCTTGTGGAGGCCTGGAATGTCCTGGGGGAGCAGTACTGGAAGAAAGGAGACCTAACAGCAGCAAAAACCTGTTTCACCGGAGCACTGCAGCAGGTCAGTGGGAGAGGGAGGGAGATAAAGATGGCCTTGTTATCAGGCAAAGACAGTTTCTCGTTGAACAAAATAATCTTTTACAAACGGGCTAAATGTACATCTCTGTGACGGATCACATGGATTATGTTGTAGATTTGAAAGATCTTGAAAAAAACAACACATGGTCCGAATGGTTTTCAAGAAAGACACACATGATCTATTTATCTTTCATCGCGTAGTGCTTTTTCAACTTGACTGTCACTCATTACCTCTGGCACTATTTTCTGTCTGTCTACCCTGCAGAGTAAGAACAAAGTGTCCTTGCATGTCTCTCTATGGTGCTTCGGCAGCTGCCGGAGGAAGCAGCGACGAGCGGGGCAAGAGGGTGCTGGAGAGCGTGGACATGGCCAGGCAGGCTGTGCAGCTGGACGTCACTGACGGAACCTCCTGGTGTGAGTAGTGGTCAGATAGGTTCAAATGGTTGTGTAAGGTCAGAAAATGTACGTGATTCCGTACAGCTTTTCTAAATGTAAAACATGTTGATTATTATGCAAATTACTTTATTAAGATCTTATTCCACAGAACAATGTTTTAATTAGTCGAAGTGGAATACAATATTTTATACAGATGCTTTGTTTTCAGATATCTAGGAAATGCCTACATATCCTTGTTCTTCACATGTGGACAGAATCCACAGATGTCTCAACAAGCTCTGAGTGCCTATGCACAGTCTGTAAGTAGTCCACACACACGGAGGCACAAATGTCTAAGCTAAATTGTTAACTTTTTGTTTAAAATCTATTGCTCGATTGTCTCTCTTAGGAAAAAGTGGACAGTACTGTCTCGTCTAACCCAGACCTGCACTTCAACCGGGCCACTCTATTCCAGTACGAGGAGATGTTTGGTTCGGCGCTGGGTGGGTACAGCCGGGCTGCGGCCCTCGACCCCGGGTGGGAGGAGCCTCCAGAGAGAGAGAGACAACTCTGGAATACCTCAGGAAAATTATAGAACTCACAGGAAATAAGGTTAGACCGGTAGCGTCGTCACAATCATACATACCTCATACTGTTGCTCGCATGTACCAACATGCTGGCAAAGCCCAACGATTTATGGATTTGCAATCCAGGTTTGTGTCAGTGGATATTTATACTGCGGCTACAAAACCTACTTTTTTTTTCATTTGAAAAAAAAAAAAAACATGCCAAAGTAGTGAAACATGCTTTCCCATGGTAAACATCCCCTGAAGGGTTTCATCCCACACCAGTAGATGGCAGCAGACAGCTTTTTCCTTTCTCTCCTACAGGGCAAGGTGAAAGCGCGACGTCTTCGGACCATGCTGTCCAACCTCAGCACATCCGCCTTGGGGCCCTGCTCCTCTCCACAGTTCCGTTCCCCCACAGGCCGCGTGGGAAGCCTGGAACCTCGCACCTTGTCTGCCCTCACACACGGCCACAACGCTGGGGTAGCTGCCCTGGGCAAGGTGGTGTTTAGCCTGGCCTCCGAGGGGCGCATGGCGTTGTGAGTTCCTGTTACTCTTCAGTTGGATTTGCTAAATTTAGTTGATCTCTTAATTTTTGGGTCCGATATCATCGTCAATGGATCATTAAAGCACATCTTAACCTCAATTAGTGGTCATTAGGGAAGTCGAGTGCTTTATAAAATGGCTGACATGTGCGGTAGTGTTTATTATAGTGACGTGATATCGGCAATTGTAATGTCTATATGAAAGACAGTGCTAATATTGCATTTTTTTCCTCTTTCTGTCTTCCCTAACCAGTACGTTTGGTATGGTGGACAGCGAGGAGACATGCTGCGTGGTCATGGTGTACAACACGGCAGACAGCTGGGGCGTGTTGATAGGTGACACTGTAGTCATTCCCGAGCCCCAAGTCAAACGCCACAGTGTATCTCATCAAGACAAGGTTAGTATTGACACACGATGTACATTAGTGTCTATGTACACACACTATGTACTAAGCTAGTGTCCAGAGCTGAAGCCTTGCTCAGCACTTCTTATTACACAAATTAAATTATTTTGACATTGCTGTAAAAAAATAAAAAGTTTGCATATAGTTTATCAACTGCCCTACAATGTTTTTATTTTGCATCTCATTTTGTCGGATTTCTATCCTTGGCCCCTGCTTGCATGCAGTCCTTTGACTTCCGGAGTATACGAGTGGACTCCCCGCTGCTTCTCATCGTCAATGGCAAGAAACAGAATGTGCAGAGTCAGACTGCAGCTTCAGTCAGCTACAAGCCCCAGAGTGAATGAGTGGGATAGGGAATGAGGGAGGGATAGAGGGTAGGACTTTTTGAATCAACTGAGTTTGTAAGCCAAGTGTGAGCATGAAGATACGCTGCCTGTTATGTGTGAGTTTTGTAAATACCTAGGACATTTTTGTTATGTTTTAATAGACTAGTATTAAATTGCTTTGTACATATTTTTGTATATATTTTGTGTGTTCTGTTACAGTAGTAAGAACCTGTAAATCAATGACTGATAGCAAAGTTGTCCAAATTATGGGTTCTACGTATAAACACAATTTCTTTTTTCTTTTTTTTACAAACGCCTCTGTAATAGTTTGGAAGCATCCTTGTTTGAAAATGAACATTGTTTAATATTTAAACTGCAGTTTATGTTTTGGTTAAATTAAATTATATACAAAATTATGAAAGTGTCCGAACTAAAGCCTACCTGCTAAAACAAACTAAATGCACCAAACAGTTAAGAAGAGAAATACAACCAATAATTACAGACTACAAAAAAAACCTGTAAACTTTAACCTGTAATTCATTTGATAAAAGGGATTTAAAGTTCACATAACCACACATTAAAACTCTTGGATTCAGTGCTTCTTGATAAAGGAGCGACCCCTGTCTCTGGCAGGGGAGCTGAACTGGAAGAAGGTCTTTGCTCCATCTGGCTCCAGGGAGGAGAAGAAGTGGGTGTCGCCCTCGGGGCCTGTGCCCAGGAATGGAGGGGTTCCCCGGGGAGAGGCATGCCGGACCACCCCTGGGAAACATGTAGGTGGTTGGATGTCCTTTATTGTTGTCAAGCCAACTTCCCTTACACAGACATTCAGCTAAATACCCATGTGGTTGTTTCCTGTTGCCCTGCTTTATGTATTTTCATTATGACATAACTTCCCTCCTACACATTTCCTTACTGGCCTTCCCCACTATTGATTAATGAATAAATCGTTATAGTATATTTTATACATATATAAATTTTGAGCTTGAATTCAGGCCAATATACTACTTTCACTCCCCTTTTCACGACAAAACATTTTCAATTGGCATCCTAGATTTGATTTATGAGCGAAGCATTCTAAACCGCTAGTGGACTACACCAGCTCTTGGCTCACCTCCGATGAACTCGGGGGCGGGGCCGTGTTTTGGTGCCTCTCTCTCTCCCACCACCATGTTGCGCAGCCTCAGGGAGTCGTAAAGCCCCTGCAGCTTCTGGTACTGCCTGTTCCTCTCCATTAGACGCTCCGACACCTCGCTGTACTTCCTCTTGTACTCGTCCATTACCTGTTGATCCAAATGGTAGAAAAACAAAGAAACAACAACTTTGTACTTTCCTTGAACTCTACTTTCTTTGTTCGGACACCATGACCCAATCTTACTCATCTGAGAACTTGAAAAGGTGTAAATGCAGTACCCTAGCAGTTTAAGTTGGATTTCAAGATGAAGTTGTTTCCAGAAAACACAGTACCCTACTCTGAGGTCAAAGGCCATCAATAAAGTTATCTGGTACCTAAGTGCATGTGATATGGGATTTAGACACTGGAACACTAGTTTCATTAAGCTTGCACATTTTTGACACGTAAGATTATAGGTAGGCCTAAATTTCACCTTCTTCAGAGAGGTGACCTCTGCTCTCATGGCGTTGAGTTCCAACTCTCTACCCTGGTTCTGTTGAGTCAACATCTTCTCCATCTGTTTCACTTGCCCCTCCGCCCGAGAAAGACTGTACTCCTGATACATACGCTCCTGATGGACCTATAGAAAGTATGCCATCAGACAAAAAGGCTCAACAGCCGGTGGCATATAAAACGTGTTGTAACACAAACCTGATAAGTCCAGAAGGCCAACGCACGGGAACTTATGTCCAGCACCGTCTCTGGTCGCAGACCGGCCAGGACCATGGCCTTGTACTCTTCAGAGGGCGACAACTCAGTTCGAACGATGTCAAGTTTCCCCGAGAGAGCAGAGGAGCAAGCTGGGCAAACGGCGGGGGAACGACTGAACTCTCCGGAGCCGTGCTGATCACAGAAGGCATGAGAACAAGCCGTGACCCAGGCAAAGCCACACAACTTGGTCCGACACTTGGGGAAGTTGCAGAGGAGAGTGTCGTCGCAGAGAGACATGCCTAGATACTTAAGTCAAACACAAAGCATTTAAATGACCAACAGGTAAGGGGCCCTTGCCACACCAAGGGTGACCTTCTTTATACAATCTTGGAAACTCCGTCACATTCACAAGCGGTCTGATTTTAATCACGACATATGCAACCAATCACAATATGTGAGCTTCTATGCCAAATTTGTAGATGAAATGCTGCTCCTGCTAATAATATAGTTAGCTAGCTAACCAGTTCATCTGGGTTTTCGCACGTCATGACGTCAGCGCTAAATTACGGTTAAACACTAACCGTAAACTGGCCAACATCAGTTCCAAGTTGTTTTTTGGACAATATGGTCCATTTACTTATCTCAGACAAAGACGTATGGTAATATGCCAAACCGCTGTCCAATATAACTACCTTTAAATAGTAGAACAACAACAGGTACCCAAAGCTAGCTGTGTTATTTCTTGCTAGCACGTCACGCCACGGCCTCAATTAAATTATTCTTGTTAATCTGTGATGACGTGATTGTTGCGAAGTCAGGACCAATTGATCGAGACATTTATTTTTCATTGTGCATTCTCCGTATTTTATTTACTTTGTCATTATATTTTACTAATCCTTTCTGAACACTCTTGTTGACAAGCTAGGCATTTGTGAATTATTAATAAATGAACAAATAATTATTGAAAACTATAAATATGACCAGGTGATATCAGACTTGTTTGTTCTTCTTGTGAGTTTACCCAAGCATTAGACTATCTTCCTTTAAACTCAGAACATTCTGTTAATTACGTTGTTTTAAATAAATAACGTTTTGTGTTCTTACCCTTGCATTGAGCGTACATTTATGTGAGACACCTACTTAAGGTCTTTTTCTCTCTCCCTCTTTTATCCCAGCTCCACGTGGTACAGGAGTGAAGGCAGGGGGTGAATGCGGAGCATTGTGTTGTGCAGCAGTGGATCCGGAGCTTTAGAGTGAGAGCGTGGAGATGCTCACTCGACTGTGTCCAGTGGGCCATTGTCGCAGATTCCCCATCCATTATCTGCTTTTTAAATAGAGCCCCAGCGCGCACCAGTGAAAAAAGTGGGTTGAGTGTGCGCGCGGGGATAATTCATAGAACGCGTCCATATTCCATGTCGAAGGATTGCAGGGGCCACAGGCGTTCTCTTACTCTGTCCAGTTGATAATTAGCCAGATTGAAATAAATAGGCAAGGATTAGCATGCGTTCTCCACAATCCAGTGTTGACTGCATACTTTGGATGTCGGTCATGGTTGCCGACTACAATTTCGATAATGAAGGATGGGCAATGTTATTTCGCACACAATGGAATTTGTAAACTGAGGCGTGAAATTAGTTGCAACAGGATTATTGGTAAAAGTTAGATAAACATTTGTTTAGACTTTAGTAAGAAGATTCAATAAATCCAGTTGGAGGCTTGTATATGGATATGATTTGGCAATAGGTTGTTCTTTACAATTTAGGCGACGTGTCACATTATGTAATTTATCATTTGAAAGCATCTTACGGTTTTTGACATCTTTCTTCATTGAAAGTTTAACTGCTGTGATGTGAGTGTAAAGAAAAAGTACTAGGATGAGAAAAAGAAAGGGAGAACCACGGAGCCTGTGTGTTCCAAGCCATTGAAATGCAAATATCATAGAAGAACAAGGAGAGGTTGTGTGTGTGTGTGTGTGTGTGTGTGTGTGTGTGTGTGTGTGTGTGTGTGTGTGTGTGTGTGTGTGTGTGTGTGTGTGTGTGTGTGTGTGTGTGTGTGTGTGTGTTTAGTATGTGTGAGTGTGCATGTGCATGTAGAGAAACCGAGGGAGAGGAGGGGCGCAAATTGGGCAAGTTTGGAGAGAACAGACTTTAGAAAAACAGCCACACACGCACTCAGTGCAGCTTCATGACACGGTACAGACACACGTCTTTACCATGTTTGGCTAAACCTTTGTGTTTGTTTTATATGCAAGCAATCTCTAGCTAAGCATTAGTGCCTGTTGGACCTACAATTTTTCTCACTTGGAAGTTCAGGGCACTTTGCGTTTGAATGTTTGCAGGAGCGCGTGCAAGTGTGGAAAGTGCCCAGCGCGTTTAATCGGCTGATGCCCCCCTCTCTCGCCGTGTCCTCGTGAATCATGTCACGCCGGAAGCAGAAACGACCTCAGCAACTAGTTAACTCGGACCCGGGGGGCACGAGGCTGTCGTTCGGTGAGAAAAGTTAATTAATATTATTATATTGTGTGCTTTTTTTTGGAGCCAAATTTGTGAACATCACAAATTGCCGTATTGAGTCAATATAGGTCGATACATTCGAGTATCATTGCTTGTGTTCGACAATTCTCTTTTAAAAATACCTTAACGCTTGGTTCGCTGATATGCATATGATTTCTCATGATTTTAAAGATTCAGTTGGAGAACGACTTAATTTATGTGCACCCTTCCTTGTGTTATTGCAACTATAACACGCATCTCGATGTGTCTGTATGAAAGTTTACTTCTAGTTTGAAAGTTTTTTTTTAGGGTGCGCCTATACCTGCAATCATTACAATGGCTTCCAATAAATTAGGACCTCAGGTAGAAGTTCGGGGCCGATTTACCTGCAGAAGTAAGAGTAGATTTAACATGCATTATATATATGGCTCTTTTCTTGTGTAGTTTCGGTCTTGGGGGGGGACACCAGTTCGCCGTAGCCCTGGCTGCTGGAGGTCTTTCATTAGTGTATTGAGCCTCCCATTCACTAACAATGGTGAATAGGTGGATGGAAGGGGGAGGGGAATGTGGTGTTTTTTGTCAGGAATAATCTCTACCACTCCATTGCCCTTATTTTGTCTCCCTCTCCGTGCTGCGTTCCCCCCACGTTTTCTTGCCCCTTTCTCTCCCTCGTTTTTGCAGTATTGCAAGTATTTTAACCTTGAATTGCTTACAGGTAATGTTTTACAAAGGCCAAAATGCATTTAGTTGGGAAACTATTTGAGCGTGCCCTGCAGGTCAGTGCTGTTTAGAGGGATCAAGAAGGGAGTTTTCGGTGAGGTACAGTCATTCATTCCATTACTATATCACCCCAGGAGGGAATAGTTGGTTTGTCTCTCCATTGTGGATCCCCTCCCCCCTTTTTCTTTTTACTCTTTCTCACTCTGTGCTCAAGATTCTCAAAGAATTTGACCCCTGAGCTCCAGAGGTCAGATGAGCTGACCAATCAGAGAGTCCAGACCGTGCCCAGAACCCTTAGCGTGGCCCGACCCCTGACCCGTGCTCTGACGTAAAGGGGGGAGGGTGAATAGTGAGATGAAAGGCGTAACTGCTGGAGTGAGGGTGGGGTTAAGAGGGGTTATGGGTTGTCTTGGAGATGCCTATTGTCCTTCAAAACGTGTTGTCATAGCAGCAAGGTGGTCTGCAAGCTGTGTGTGTGTGTGTGTGTGTGTGTGTGTGTGTGTGTGTGTGTGTGTGTGTGTGTGTGTGTGTGTGTGTGTGTGTGTGTGTGTGTGTGTGTGTGTGTGTGTGTGTGTGTGTGTGTGTGTGTGTGTGTGTGTGTGTGTGTGACTAGACATTTCACAGTGTGATAGACAGTTTTGTTTGTGATATGAGTGTAATAGTTAGCTGCAGAAGGCAATTCCTGCTCTATGCTTCTTTAGAACTATAATGCAAGATACAGAAAAATTGTATTCGGTATGTTTGGGATTGTTGAGTGTAATTTATAAATCCCAAATATGTCTGACTGAAGTATTAAAAAGGCAGAGGTCTTAATCATATTACATTTTTTTCTTAAATTTTTTCATCCTTAGATGAACAGCTGACTGTGAAGTCACCGTCCACTTCCCTGGGCTCCGAGCTTACCTCGTCGGGGTCCGCCACTTCGTCTCCCACCTCTCTCCAGGACTGCCAGCCCCCCTTGGCTCCGCGCCCGTCCCCCGGCGGGCTCCACGCGCCCTCCTTACCCAGCGAGAGCTCTCCGCCTCCCCACTGGCCCAGCCACGTGGCCCCTTACACCACGTCCCTCCCCAACACCCATTCCTCCCTCTCCCCAGACTTCCCTCACCCGTCCCTGTCGTCCCAGACGCACTCTCTCAACCAGTTGAGTCTAACCTCGGGCCCTCACAACTTGTCCATCCAGGGCCTCTCCCACACCACCATGACCTCCCCTCAGATGGGCAGCTCGGCCACCGTCACTACCTCTTCCTCCTCTTCCTCCTTGTCGCTCGGCGTCCTCGCCCAGAGAGACGGTTCGGGCCTGGGCCAGCGGCAGGAAGGATCCAGTCCCCCCGGTCCGGGCCAGATCCAGGTGCCCCCCACCCTGGCGGTGCTCCTGGAGGAGTTGAGGGTGCTGCAGCAGAGGCAGATCCACCAGATGCAGATGACGGAGGAGATCTGCAGGCACGTGCTGCGGCTGGGTGGGGCGGTGTACTCCCAGGACGTGGGCCAGCCAGACGGGGGCGGCGGCGGCGGGGGCGAGAGCAACCAGAGGTCCTCCGGAGAGGGCTCTCCGTCCCCCACCCAGCCTTCCCCTCTCCCCCCGGCTTCCTCGGCCTCTTCCCACCTGACGGGCTTCCCTGCCTCCCTGTTCTCCCAGGTGTCCAAACCCGGCGTCTCTCACGCCAGCGGCAACGGCAGAGTGGCGCACTCGTCTACCTCGTCTCCTTCCCCCTCGTCGGCGGCCACCGTCAGCTCCTCCCTGCACCCCTTGTCCCTGTCTCTGGGTCTCCCCCCGCGCTACCTCCACGACAAGTCCTCCCTGGCCTCCCCGTTCAGCGGCAGCATGGGCTTCCCCGCTCCCCCCCTCTACACCTTGGCCAGCCACTCGCAGGACCTCCTGCAGGCCAGCGCCTCCCTGGGATCCTCCTCGTCGTCCTGCTCGTCGTCCTCCTCCTCGCTGGGGCGCCCGCCGCACGCCTGCCGGTTCTGCGGCAAGGTGCTGAGCAGCGACTCGTCCCTGCAGATCCACCTGCGGTCGCACACGGGCGAGCGGCCCTACCAGTGCCCCGTGTGCCTGAGCCGCTTCACCACGCGCGGCAACCTCAAGGCCCACTTCCTGCGGCACCGCGAGCAGAACCCTGAGCTGTCGCTCTCCCTGCTGCCCCCGGCACTCAACGAGCCCGCCCAGGCGATCCCGGCGCCCAGCCCGGCCCAGCGGCGGAGGAAGCGGCGGGCGGAGGACGAGGAGCCGTTCAACGGCATCAAGGGCAGCGTGGGGCCCCTGGTGCCGGAGAGCCTGGCGCTGGGCTTCCTGTCGGGGCCGCCCTCGCGCTCCTCGTCTACCCTGCCGCTGCCGCCATCGGTGGACATGGCGCTGCTCTCCACGGCGCACTCCCTGCTGCAGCTGAACAGGGCCTCCGCAGCCGCCGCCGCCGCCGGGGGCGGGCTGCCCTCCTCTTCCTCCTCCTCCGCCTCTTCCGCCGCCAACGGAGGCCAGTTCAAAGGCGTCAAGCAGCAGAGGTTTGACGAGAACACGCCTCCCCACTCCGCCCTGCACCCGGGCTCCCCTTACTCCCAGCTGGCGCACCTCCCCAAAATCCTCTTCCCTGGCGGGGCCTCGCCGCACCACCTTGCCCTCCTCCGGCCCACCATGCACGCCTCGGCCTCCCACCTCACCTCCCCTCATGCCCAGCTCTCCTTCCCCTTCCCTCCTTACCCCAAGCCCCCGTCGACGTCCTCCCCTTCCTCCTCCTCCTCCTCCTCCAGCCACCCCACCCAGACGTCGGACACCTCCAAGCTCCAGAGGCTGGCGCTCAACCTGGAGAAGCAGCCTCAGGGAGGCGGCTCTTCCTCGGCCAACGGAGACGCGCACGGCCAGGAGCTGACCACCGCCTCCAGCGCCTACCGCAGGGAGATGATGGCCGCCCTGGGCCTGAGCCCCAACGCCAGCATGGGGGACCTGATGAGCAGCCAGGGCCCCTCTGGATCCAGCGCCGGCTCTCTGGCTGCCGACCTGAGCCCCAACCAGTGTGGGGTGTGCCTGCGCGTGCTCAGCTGCCCCAGGGCCCTGCGTCTCCACCAGGCTACCCACCTGGGCGAGCGGCCCTTCCCCTGCAAGCTCTGCGGCCGCTCCTTCTCCACCAAGGGCAGCCTGAGGGCCCACCTGGCCACCCACCGCGCCCGCCCGCCCAACGGCCGCGCCCAGAACTCCTGCCCGCTTTGCCCCCGCAAGTTCACCAACGCCCTGGTGCTGCAGCATCACATCCGCCTGCACCTGGGGGGCCAACTCCCGCCGGAGGAGGAGGGCGCTGACCTGCCCCCCGACGATGCCCCAAAGCCTGGGGAGGCCAGCCTCATGGGCGGCACGGCCTCCTCCAGCTTCCTGTCCACCCCCCCGCAGCTCCTCCCTCTGGCTCTGACCGTGGGCGCCAACTTCCACCCTAGCCTGCCAATCAGCGGGCTGAACCTGGGGTCCTCCCCGAAGCAGTCTGCGGCGGCCGTCACTGCTGCGGAGGAGGAGGAGTCCGAAGGCTCCGCGCCCAGCTTGAGCCCGCCTTTGACCCAGGATCCATTGCCGGCGGGTCCCCCAGAGGAGCCCCTGTGTCTTGGAGTGCCCAGCCGCGCGGACGGCCTCGACCCTCCAGAGGAGAGTCCCACCAACCTGGCCAAGGTCAGCCCCGTCAAAGCATTCCCCGTAGCCAGCCCTGCCGTAGTGAACGGGGGCCGAGACGAGGAGGCGGAGGAAGCCCCTCTGTCCCTCTGCGTCTCCGGACCAGGTGTGGATGCTGGGCCGAGCGTTCTCCCGACAGCTCCAGAGGACCAGACCAGCCCCCCGGAGGACCCCGCACCAAGCGCAGAGTCCGCTCCCGACTGCCCCGCTGTTAAGGCTGCGCCGACCCCTCCGGTGAGTCCCAAAGCCGTGTCAGAACCAGGCGCCGTCCTCCAAAGTATTCTGACGGAGCCCCCGAGAGGCACCAACCCTGCCGAAAGGGACGGCGGGAAAGGCACATCCGGGGACGCCTCACCTACCCTGAAGGAAAAAGAGGCCTCTGCAACGGAGTGTGTCGATGCTGTGGAGAAACCTGTTGAAGAAGAGTCCGAGGCGTCCAACCGAACCCCAACCCCACCACCACCACCGCCGCCACCACCCGTTCTCTCCAACAAGCCCTACATCTGTTCTGTGTGTGGGAAGCCATATGCCAGCCGCAGTGGATTAAAGGTAAGAAGAGGGACCCATCTGGTAGAGTACTGTTGTCTGTTTGATGATTGTCGTGACGTAACACAAATCGACTTAGATATGGTGCTTTTAACTTTAAGTAGGCTAGGTCAAATCAGTCGAACTGTTGGTTTTTTTGTTGTAAGTTTAATTGTTTGCCTGAAGCTGATGCCTCAGGTTTAAGAATATTTTGTAGTGTTTTTTTAAAGCATGAATATAGAAAATTAACCAAAACCATGTTTTTGTTTTTGCCTATCATCAGGGGCACATGAAAACCCACCCTGGAGCAGGAGCCACCACTCCCTCTAAGGTCCCCGCCAACGTTAATGGAGCCACCACTCCCTCCAAGGTCCCCGCCAACGTTAACGGAACGGCCGAGGATCAAAGCTCAGCCAATAGAAATTCTGGAGAGCAGAATGAAAAAGCCGGATTGAGTAAATCCGCTCCCGAGGAAGGTGACAACCCGAAGGCTCCACCAATCATTGTTGAGCCTGGGGAGAATGGCGATAAGCCTGAAGACTCTACCGTGTAGAAGAAAACGAACATGAAGACTGGCTGACCAGCATCAGTCTATTTACACAACAAAGAAGGTCCTGACAAGGGAATGTACTTCTCATAGAACAAGAACTGCTTTTTTCAATTATCGATTCTATTGATTTAAGTGTACCTTGCTACAATAGGCTGTCTAGTTTGTTTACTTGTTAGCATTGAATGTAAGAGAGTTGTGACAGTAGTCATACAGATAGCTGGGACTTGTATTACCACACTGAGGCCTTATTTGCGCTTTTCACAGAATTGTCTCGCTATTGTAAGTTAAAGAAAACACTCTTGGTGTGTTTGTTAAACGACATATCATGTAGCGCCCCCGTTGTTCTCGTCAAATGTGTACAGCACAAGCTGTAAAAGGCAAGACTGATAATGAGATTTTACTTTTGATAACGGTACACACAACCAGCTAATTAACTAGTGGCTGCTGTAAATGAAACTCGGTGTCATCTTGGCATATATATTTTTCAAAGTCGACGTCTTTCGTTTTAACACTTGTTTTGCTGCTGAGCTGATGTATGAAAGGAGATGCACTGTGTTCACTGCTGTCCATACATCGTTTATGATGTAGATGGTAAAAGGCAGCTGATGACTGTTCGATGGACAGCAGGGTTTAGGGTCATTGTTACTAGCGACATCTTGACTCCGACCGATGGCCTTACCTCTTTCGATGATTGTAATTGCTTTTACCTGTAGTTGATTAGGTTATTCTACAGTGAAGCATATTTGCCTGTGGCAGAGGTCCACAGAGACGCCTGTACTGTACAACATTTAGGATAGTTACCTCAGTCCTTCTCTTTTCCTCTTCTCTCAAAGCCCTTGAGAGTTCACTTTTGTTTCCCTGCAGAAATTGGTCTGCGCTGCATCCATCTTGACTGCCTTTTAGTTGTAGTATTTTTTTTGTTTTTGTTGGATAACAATATTTCATTGCTATTGTTTGTTTTGTGTGTATTATTTTTCTGATGAAATGTGCTTCCCATGTGACATGTCAAAAAGAGAAAATAATAAAATGGTGATGGTAAAAGTGACCTTTATTTCTGTCCCTTTTTTACCTCGTAAAAGTTTTTGTTTTTTTTCAGTCTGGATTAGTCGGGCTGGGTTTTTAGCAGTCAATTCATTTACCCGTTTAAGTATTCAGTTTGCATGACTCTGTGCTCAGATTGTCTATACTATTGGTCGGTTTTCTTGTCGCAAAGCTGTGTCTGGTTTTGGGTTCTTTTGTCTACGTTGCGCTAGTTGTCTGCCTATTCTGTCTTCTTTTTTTTGCATTGATTTTCTTTTCATATGTTTTAGTTTCTTCGTTGTGTGTGTGTGTGAAAGGGATAATCAGAGTCTGTATGAGTGCCGCACTGTGATTGAGAGTGCAGCTGTAGAGGCCCTCACCCCCTCCTGTCCCCTTGCCTCTCTCAGTCATACTCTCTTTCATACTCGCTCTCATTTTCTCTTTCATTTCTCTCTCTCTTTCTGTCCTCCCCCTCCCTGTGTTATAGGGCTGACACACAGGAAGCTCTAATCCTCACACAATGACACCCCTCATCCCCCCAGTGTGACTGGGAGCGGGACAGGGGGCAGCAGGGACCAACCTGCCCAGCTGTCCCCAAAATGGCCGCCACTAATCCTTCCCTCCGATTCTGATGGCCCCTGAAACCATGACAACAGGTAACCAAGGAGAGGAATTTTTGGGCAGAGAGGGGATAGACAAAAGTCACTGAAAGGAGCCATGCGTGAGGAGTATGCCCACATGGGTTTGGGAAAGACGAGACATGTCTCAATCAAAATAATGGGAATTTTGTTTTTTTGATGAAACAATAACTATTGTTGCTGTAACTATTTAGCAAAGAGAGTGGAAAGGAAGAAACTGCTCTGGGGAATCACAAATGGTTGAAGGTGTGATAGACTTGCTTTGATCATTTTGTCTCTAATGTGCCATCAGTAACGAAATATCTATCAACATTGATCATGTCAGCAAAAACGTTCCCACTCAAGGAAGTTTGCATAATGGCTAAGTCGTGTCTTTAATTAAAACCAGAACAAATCTATAACAGGTTAAAGAAATTTGTGTAATCAGATTAGGGAAAGTGATTGACTTTACCCTACCAAGTACCAAGGCCAAATTTCACTCCCAAAGAACATTCCAGCGAAATTATTAGATGAAACGGATATTTATCTTTGTTTCAAATGTTAAGCCCACAATAAAGGGTGTACTACTTTCTCTAATTTTAATTGGAATTCATCACTCCAGTACTAATTGATGATGGGCCACTTTTAAGTGCCTCATAATAACTTAATGTTATAACTCCTAACATGAACAGGTATTTAGACAGGGCGAGGCAACGTTAGTATTATTCAATATACTTTAAATCGTAAACTGAGTACACGTGTAAGCATCATGGCACACACATACATACACACTCCGCTCCAGTAACTAATAAGGAAATTGTTACGGCACCATCTTGTGATCAAACTGAATAACTACTTGTGGGATAACACAGTTGCATCTCGTTATAAACCCCTGTAACAGACACGTCTTTTAAAATATTTGTCACATCCTTCAATGTGATAAGTGTACTACATTTTTGTAGAATAATTTCTACAAGATTTGTCTGTCATGATGAAACGGGTTTGAAAAATAGGTACACTTGCATTGCCAGTAATTCTGGCTAGACTAGGGTCATGTTCTCAATAACCAGACATGGGATAAAAAGTAATGAAAGGCTTTCAAATAATCTGAGCAAAGGGTATACGACTATACATCCTGAGCCGTGTTTTAAAAAAAAAAATTCTATGTATTAGTTTATTATTTTAGTCTTGTTTATTCACAGTGGCCTATTGTTTATCACCTGCTCGTTGTTAGTCCTATATTTGTTTTGTGATTAAATTTGCTAAAAATAAAGCCGGCGAAACGCACAGACAGACATATTCAACTAATTTGATCTGACCACTCCTTCTCACACTTCCTCCTCTTTCGCATTGACAGTCGCGTCAGAAAGCAGAAGTTTATCAGCTGACCAAATGGTGCTTCACTTTCAGTAATCCAGCGCTGTCTGGTGGTGAGCTGAATCAGAGCAGGAGACGCGTGACAAACAGAAAAGCGGTCTCGAACAAAAAACGCACGCTGCTTTACGCACGATATGATAGAACATAGACTAAATGTAGCTTAGCAACCAGAGGAAAATATGAAAGCTACGTTCCATTGGAGTTGTGATAACATAAAAGTGTACTGAAAAAACAGTGTGGTGACAGATTGACTGCTGTTCATTCAAGTGGATGGAAAGGCGAGTTTGCGCACACCTGAAGCACATCTGGAGGAGGTGAGTGTCCCGATTATCACTACGTAGATGTACTAGATAGGCTTACTAGCTTATATGGAGCATGTAGGCATAAATATGTAACAGTTACACATTTTCATGTAGGTTGCTTACTCACCGCATGTATCGATCTAAATAGCCAGGTATCTATGTGGAGCTTGAAAGCATTGCATACAAGGAAAGAATTGTCTATTGTACATCCCTGTAATCAATAATTTACTTTATTGGAATTCCATTCTCAGTGGGTAGGTGTGCCATCCTTGTAATTCCTAGTCAGTGTGCTTAAATGCACTTCATTAATAACAGATTAAATAAATATTTGTTCCTGTAAATAGACAGGCTACCCCTAGGGAATTATTATAGAGAGATTCAGCATGTACTTTATCACTGCATCCATGTGTAAAGTTATTTTTGAAGAGATATGGTTATTTTGAACAACAACAAAAAAAAGCAATTTGTCTAAATAGTTAGTAGACTAGTGTGTTCTGATTCAGAGAATGTGCCCGCTCAGTGGGCTAGTCATCCACGTTTTCATTGACAGACTCAGGATCTCTAAGACAGGAAACAACCTTGAGTTAATTACAGTTTGTGAGGGCACTTATCAGTGCTGTTTGGACCTTGCACCGTAGTTCTGAGCGACTCACCTCTGAACGTCTCCAGATCCTCTTTTCATCACGTGCAAATACTATCCCCTTTGCAATCACTTTTCTCTCAGCTCACATGCCTGGCTGAGTGACCTTCGCTGTGCCCCCCCTGTGGGGGTCGGAGTGTCTGTCTGTTTCACGGTCCGTACTGCTTGGAAACCCTGAAACCATTCTATAGGCCCGTGCGTCAGCTGACCTTTGTGTTATCTCAGTGTCTTGAACTTAATCTTGAGAACAATGTCTTTGAGGGTGTTTGCTCTCTCACAGTTTGTGTTTGATGTCCAGTGTACGATGTGTCCTTTTGCTCTGCCCTATCTTGCTGTTCTGTGATGTTTTGGTGTCCTCTGATTTAGCCATTGTCGGCCTATCTAATACGGGTTGATACACTTGTGGACTCACCGAAGCACAGCCCCAAGACCCTAGCTTTACAAGCTTTTGGAAAGAGTAGGTTACCAATAAGTCCAAGTGTATGTTTGTGTGTTTGTGTGTGTTTTTCTAACTGAGACTGGGCACAGTGTAGAATGTGTCTTTCGCCCAGCATGTGCATCCTTTTTTCTCATCATTATAATAATAATAATAATAATAATAATAATAACAATAATAATAGTAATAATAATTCATTGTATTTAGTTTTTAGCGCTTTTCTCAATGACTCAAAGCGCTTTACACAAATTGGTCACCAATTAGGTACACAGAACGAACAACAAACAGACCGACAGCTATCACACACAACACTCAGTCGGAGTGATACCACGGCAGCCAATTTGCCACCAGACTTGGTCACTCAACATTTTGCAGCAGACTTGCTCACACATTGGACACACAGACCGACTCCAGTTGAATTGGCAGTGACTGGTCAGGGCACTGGTAGGATACTCTATAAATGCAGAGGGAAATGAACTTGGAGTAAAACATGTGACCGTTCCCCATGAGGACACATGTGTGTGTGTGTGTGTGTGTGTGCGTGTGTGTCTCTGAGAAGATTTTGTCTATCTGGTCTTTCGATGGGTTTCATCGGTATGAGCGTGCGTGTTTGTGTACGTGTGGACACACACTACAGGGGATATCAAACACAGGCATGTGGGAGCTTGTAGAATTCTTAAGACATGTATGACCAAGGATCCCGTTGAGTAGCAGGTGGTTATGAACATCACTATGTTTTCAGGCACGCTCACTTCTCCCAGGCCTCTCTGTCAATACACTCAACCTTAAAAGGCCATTTGCTATGCTCACTAATGGCTCTTCAATCTGCAAAGACCTATCGCAAGCCCTGCGTGTGTGTGTGTGTGTGTGTGTGTGTGTGTGTTTATCCACTGGTCAGTGTGTTGGTCATACACATGCCAAGCAAAATGTTATTTGAGAACACAGCAAATTGTGTAATTAGTGCAATTACTACTCAATATTTTGTAACTTACTGTATGCCAGATGTATTTGTTCACATGGCAACCGACCAACTGACAAGGCCTTTTGTGTTTCCTACACAGATGTCACCTGGGGGATAACTGCTGAAAATACCTGTCTTCTTTCCCCTCCAATTAAAAACTTTCTGACCCTCACAAACATTTGGTCCAACCAATACAACTGCGTACATTTCCAATTCCACCTCACACCCACTCCCAATCCTAAATAATGGCTACTATCAGCCCCACCCCCTCGCAAGACCATGCTCCCGAGGGGTCCAATGGCAAGCCCCCGTCGGTGAAGTCGGGCGCCACGGACGAATCCATGAAGCTGAAGAAGGAGATCTCGCTCCTGAACGGCGTGTGCCTGATCGTAGGCAACATGATCGGCTCGGGGATCTTCGTCTCGCCCAAGGGCGTCCTCATCTACAGCGGCTCCTACGGCCTGTCGCTCATCGTGTGGACCGTCGGCGGGATCTTCTCCGTATTCGGGGCCCTGTGCTACGCCGAGCTGGGCACCACCATCACCAAGTCGGGGGCCTCCTACGCCTATATCCTGGAGGCCTTCGGCGGCTTCATGGCCTTCATCCGGCTGTGGACGTCGCTGCTCATCATCGAGCCCACCAGCCAGGCGGTCATAGCCATCACCTTCTCCAACTACATGGTGCAGCCCGTCTTCCCCACCTGCATAGCGCCGTACCTGGCCAACCGCCTGCTGGCTGCCACGTGCATATGTAAGTGTTAAGGAATGGGAGAGGGTGTGTGTGTATGTGTATATGTGTGTCTGTGTGTGTGTTTGTGTGCATTGTTTGTGTGTGTGTGTGTGTGTGTGTGTGTGTGTGTGTGTGTGTGTGTGTGTGTGCATTTATGACCTACTAAATTATGAGTTTTCAGACGTGTAGTCGTGATTTCCGCAGTGATTCAGAGTGTTATAAGGAGACAGCACGTGAATCAAGCATCCGTGTCTGTCTGTGTAAGGCAAAGAGAAGTGAAAAACAGAGGACAGTGACTTCACTTAGCCATGACCATAGTACTAGGAGGAAGGAAAGAGGAGAAGGCAATGGGAGGGATGGCTCTCACAGCAGACAGATCTTGTCCGGGGCCATAGAACACATACCTCAAGAGTCTGAGGAGGCCACGACACCAGGCATGTGGGTTCTATTCGTCGCAGTTCTATGCTAAGGATCTCAGCGAATGGCACATCTAGCAGCCGTTGAAAAAGAGGAACGCAAGGTGATGATGGGACAGACTTGACTTTATGTTTCTTGTGCAAGGGAAAGAGAACGAGGGCAAAGGACTCTTTGAGCTACCGTTTCTGAAGACGTCAGCGTCCAGCCTCTGGAGTGATTAAAGAGGAAGAGAGAGGAGTGAGGATATCATGTTGAAAGCGCGAAAGTACTCGAGCAGTAAGATCGAGTTGCTAACAACAGATATCTATCTATCCCTATCCCGGGAATAACAAAGTCACCCTTTTCAAATCACCGGGGGTCCAAACAGAATGTCCAAGGAAGCTTGCGTTGCCCGGCAACCGAAACGCTTCCAGGAAATATGACCTTAAATGCGAGAACTCTCCCATTGTCCGGACGAACAAACACCAAATCCCCAATCACTGAGGCAACTTGACGCAGGCACGAAGCCAGAACATTGGTGGACAAATGGCTCCAAATTAGACAGACAAGAGCCCTGGAGCAGAGCAAATAAAACCCAATTGGGAGGCCAACCAAGGGAACAGCGGGGCAGGACAAGGGAAGGTCAGCGCCAAGGCAACCGAACAGAACACGGGGACAACCTGGACCCTGGTTGAAGGAGTCAGCATAGCGTCAGAGAGGAACCTTTGAGATAAGCCCCCGTTCACGTGAAAGATCAAAAAGATTACTGAGGTAGAATATTCATCACTTATCCACCCAGTCATCCACACAGGCATGCATGGGTTCACACCCACACACACACACGCACGCGTGCACAAAAACACACACACCCACACACACACACACACACACTCACATGCTTTTACATATAAACTGACACGCGCTGGCACACACACACGCACACACGCACACACACACACACACACATACGTGCACCCTCAGTTATTAGATAAGCTGTGTGGAAGGGCTGGGTGCGCAGATAGCTGTGTGATAAAGTCCCTGCACTAATAAGACTCTGACCTGAGGGGTTAATAGCCAAATGACAGCTCAGCATGGCACTGGCCCACAGCTAGGGACGAGGGGCACAACAACACCAACCTGGCAACCGCACGGCCCATAGGCCCTGTACTCTCCTATGGGGCCGCCACACATCTGGTCCCCATTTGAAATCCATTCGTGTCCGTCCAGCCTCCCTGAACTCCCCCCGATCTCAAACCTCCCACCCGTCTAGCCTTTCTCCGTCAACACGGCACACCTTCCCTCGCTGCGTGTCCGAGCGCTCCCTCGCCATCCTTCCTCCGTGTCTGCGCCGTTCCGATCTGTTGTGTTAGGCCGGAGCCCCTGTAGGGGAGCGGATTTGTTATGATCCCCCGCGCCAGTCAGCGCATGTGAGAGCTAGTTTCTGGTGTTTTGACTGCCTACCGGTCACTGTAGAAGGAGGGGGACGCACGATGGTCGTGCGTACTCTGGAACTGTTTAGGCCGGGGGATGTGAGGTTTAGGGGAAGGCAATGCGATCACCACGGAGATCTGCTTCAGGAAGAAATGTGTGTTTTAGAAAGCGATATCAAGCTTTAGGCAAACACAGCTTGATGGTTGCGTAATGTTTAAGCAAAATGGGGTTAAACGCATAGTTTTGTAGAAACATACCAACGTTAGGAAGTGTTAGGCAAGGCAAACGATTTGTGTTTGTCAATCAATGTTCTTAGTTCAAGGACCCTGAATCTAATCTAATAGCTAGTAGACCCTCCAAGACGGTGTTTGCTTATGTCTGAACGACAATGGAAACGACCAGCACAGCATGTATCCAAAGCTACATTTGCCTGTGTGGGCGGCCCGGCTTGGGTGATTCAGACTGAGCAGACCTCAGTCCTACGCCCTATCGCTACATTTATGAACTTGTCAGGGATGGTGAGAGAGCACTCGCCAACCAAGAGATAAGACAAGGGAGACGCACAGGAAAACATGTTTTCTCAGAGCAGTGGAAGAAACTACCCGCTGGAGGGAGAGCAGGGGAGCTCAAAGCCGATTGGACGTTCTGTCTGTGTTGTCAGTGTGACACGGCGGAGGACGACGTCATTAAAAACGGCTCTGACCGGTGTGACCACATCAGGCAGATGATGTGGGATATGGAAGAAAACAAAAAGGTCATGCAAACGAGTGTGCCCCAATTTTATTTTGTGTCCCATTGTGTGTGTGTGTGGATGTGGTTCACTAATGGTTCCTTGTCATCATCTCTCATCCTATGTATGTGTGTGTGTATGTGTGTGTGTGTGTGTGTGTGTGTGTGTGTGTGTGTGTGTGTGTGTGTGTGTGTGTGTGTGTGTGTGTGTGTGTGTGTGTGTGTGTGTGTGTGTGTGTGTGTGGTATGTGTGTCACTCTCTGTCTATGTGCTGCACTCAGCTGTTTCCCTTGCTGAAAAACAACAGGCTAGTTTGCTTGAGTCAGCACCCCCGTTTCCTTAAACTAGACAGACACACACACTCCAAGTAACCAGATTGTTGACACCATGGATTTCGTTGTTTTTTTTACAAGCAGGCTGACGCCAGCAAATCTCTGCCATGTAATATTCTCTATTAATTAATAAAGATAAGTAATAATCTAAAGTGTGGAAGTGGATTGTAAGAGAAAAAGCACGAGGATCTGATTTGTGTGTTCTATCTTTTGATAGGCTTGCTGACCTTTGTGAACTGTGCCTATGTGAAGTGGGGGACCAGGGTCCAGGACTTCTTCACCTACGCCAAGGTCATCGCTCTCATCGCTGTCATCATCACCGGCCTGGTCAAGCTGGGAGGAGGTACTGACGCCAGAAAGAACCTCAGAGATCATTTCGACATACGTCTTTGTGGACACATCAACAAAGACACACACACACACACCTGTGCAAACAAAATCAATTGCTTACAAAATTGTGTACAAGCATCCATAGACTTAAGGTCATGCAATGTTGTAAAAGGACTGTCTGTCTGTCTGTCTGGTTGGCTGGCTGGCTGGCTGGCTGGCTGGTTGGCTGGTTGATTGGCTGGTTGGCTGGTTGGCTGGTTGCCTGACCCTCTCTCG
Source organism: Galaxias olidus (assembly GCA_026901105.3). Taxonomy (NCBI): domain Eukaryota; kingdom Metazoa; phylum Chordata; class Actinopteri; order Galaxiiformes; family Galaxiidae; genus Galaxias; species Galaxias olidus. The sequence goes on from JAPMUY010004689.1 coordinate 26,071, forward strand.
GGCTGACTGTCCATCTCTATTTTCCCCCCGTCTGTCTGTGACTCAGGCTACACGCAGAACTTTGAGGACGTGTTCGAGGGCTCCAGCACCGACCCGGGGGCCATCGCTCTGGCCCTGTACTCGGCGCTGTTCTCCTACTCGGGATGGGACACGCTCAACTTCGTCACGGAGGAGATCAAGAGCCCAGAGAGGTGAGGACGAGGACGAAGGCCGAGAGAGAGACGGCATGGCCCGTGACTCCACAACTGTCTCATTGAGAACAGCTCAGGTGGACACCCACAGAGACAGAAATAATTGTCCTTGGTACATGTTGTGACAGAACGACGAGGTACTATGGAGACAAATAAATATTATCTTGGAAAGTCCTTCTCGACGAATGCTAGCAGTTTAGCGACAAATCCTACGAGACAGATAAGAGACCTTAGAGATGTTTGTGTTTGTGTGTGTGTGTGTGTGTGTGTGTGTGTGTGTGTGTGTGTGTGTGTGTTTGAGTCTGAGTCCTTTTTTTTGGGAAGGGGTGGGGGTGCAGTAATCAGAACATTCACCCTGTTCAAAACTGATCAAATGAAGCGAGACAATCATGTGATTGGCTCACAAGCCTCTCCCAGGGTTCCCAGGCAGATTATGTGACGAGCACCCCCCCCCCCCCTCCCACCTCTCCTACACTTGTTCTACCTCTACCCCACCCCTGCCCGAGAGGTCAGCCCTTGACCCCCCCCCCCCTCACTCATCACAGCCTTGAACCATATCCGTTCAATCGCGCAACTATTTTTCTCTGTCTCCCCCTGGTGTCTGTTTTTGCAAACTGCAGGAACCTGCCCCTGGCCATTGCCATCTCCATGCCCATAGTGACTGTGATCTACATCCTGACGAACGTGGCTTACTACACCGTGCTGCCCATCCCAGCTATCCTGGACAGCGACGCTGTTGCTGTGGTGATTATTATTTGTTTACTACTGACGTTAATACCTGCTTACAAGTTACTAAAACTGGTATTGTGGTCTCATAAGGTAATAACAGCACACAAAGAGAACTCCCTACATTAAAGATTCATTCACACAAAGAGAACTCCCTACATTAAAGATACATTCATCAACCGGTTACACCCATCGAATCAGTGAAGATTAGGGGTTGTCGTTGACCAAAATTGAGATTTGATTTCACGTTCAACTTTTTCTCCCCCCCTCTCTCCCTCCCTCCCTCCCTCCCTCCCTCTCTCAGACGTTTGCCGACCAGGTGTTTGGGGTGATGAACTGGGCCATCCCTGTGGCTGTGGCCCTCTCCTGCTTTGGAGGACTCAACGCCTCCATCCTGGCTGCGTCTAGGTAAGTGAAAGGACCATCGACTGGGTTTGTTAACCCCCTCGTGTTGTAAACCCAGTTCCATCATAATCATGAACATTGTCAATTCTGGTGTGTTTGGGTGAACGTCACTGATTTCACTGATGCTTGTTTAGTCTTTGTTTACTTCATATAGCTCTGCGTTTCATCTATTACCATGTAAAAGTCTCCACGGGTCTTTTGAAAAGTGCTTTTGAATAAAACTGTATTATTATTAGCACCACGTCAACCCCAGTCGTCATGGAGAGTGTGTAGTTGTGTAAGTGTGTGTGTGTGACACGACGTGTTGTGCGTGTTCCCAGGCTGTTCTTTGTGGGCTCCAGAGAAGGCCACCTGCCAGACTACCTGTGCATGATCCACATCACGCGCTACACCCCCATCCCCGCCCTGCTCTTCAACGTCAGTCATACCGCCACTGTGTGTGTGCGCCTGTCTGTGTGTGCGCCTGTCTGTGTGTGTGTGTGTGTGTGTGTGTGTGTGTGTGTGTGTGTGTGTGTTGTGTGTGTGTGTGTGTGTGTGTGTGTGTGTGTGTGTGTGTGTGTGTGTGTGTGTGTGTTTGTAGCTGAGTGTGTGTGTGCATGTATCTTGTATCCAAACGAATGTCCTGGGATCGTGTTCCTTGTTTTCCTTTCTGTAACTCACATGTCTGGGCTCAAATAGTTCTCCACCTCTATTTTCCACCAACCTCCCTGGGAATTCACTCTACTTCTACATTTTATCTATCAGCTGTGCTCTTGTCTTCAGTCCTCAAATTATATCCCTCTGAGCTGCCTTTTTTAAATTCCATGATCCAAAAATAGATTTTGGTGTGTTTGAATGTCTATTATCAGGGTGAGTCTTTAACTTCCCCCTCGTTGGGCTGTGTTCCACAGGGCGTCATGGCCCTGGTCTACCTTTGTGTGGAGGACATCTTTAAACTCATCAACTACTACAGCTTCAGTTACTGGTTCTTCGTGGGCCTGTCCATCCTGGGGCAACTGTACCTGCGCTGGAAACAGCCCGACCGAGAGCGGCCTCTAAAGGTAATGATGAACTAGAGCTCTCACACATATCCATGTTACCATGGAGTGGTCCAGGCTACGTAGGACACAGACATGGATGGAAACACAGTCCGACTTTGCTGTTGGAAAGTTAATGTAGTTAAGGCAAAACGAATAGGATTGAACACGTCAATAATTGGATGTGTGGTGTTGTTGTCGTGATTGTAATGGCGTCCTCTTTCCCTCTACCAGCTCAGTCTGTTCTTCCCCATCGTCTTCTGTTTCCTCACCGTCTTCCTGGTAGTGGTGCCACTCTACAGTGACACTGTCAACTCTCTGATTGGCATCGGGATTGCCCTATCGGGGGTGCCCGTCTACTTCCTGTGTTGCTACACTCCCCGCCCACAAAAGGCCCATGTGGATCCGGAAGTTTATTGGTGAGAAATTGAGTGACACAGTTCAATGTAACATGTATCAACATGTGTTAAGATTGATTATAATATATAAATATTATATACAAAAATAGTATCTATATAGGAGAATCTATACAATATTATAACATTTGAAAAATAGAGGGTTGGATAAATGTATCGCAAAATACTCCGTGTGCTACTTCTTTAATTGACTTCTCCCTGTGTAGCATGTAACCAATAACTTTGTTCTACATTGATTAAAATATTGATTTCACTCTCTCCCTCTCAGCAAACTTTGGCCTACTGATTCAGAAGGTGTGCTTCTCCGTTCTCACCGAGATGGACATTCCTGCCGACAAGGCAGAGTAGAGAGAACTTTGAATACCCTCGCCTTGTAGAAGACTGACGACGCACAAAAGAAGCTCACAATTCCAGCTGCTGGCTCGCCTGATCAGAGAGCTGGGGCTTCACCAGAGACACCCTGTTTGCAGGACCAGTTCTCTGGGCCTATCAATCATTTATTGCCTTGACACGTTTGTGGATGGATATGGAGGTTGTTGGGCTGGAATGAATGACGTTCCAGTACTGCTCACAACGGAGGGGACATTCCAAAAGAATCAATGTACATTCTGGTGTTGTTTTTTTTTACAAAACTAAATTTTATGAACTGTAATTCAAAAGGTTGCAGAATGGATATGGAAATATAATGCATAGAAATGTTATTGCTTCCCAATAGGATGTGTATTGAGAGGGCAAATAATGATTCTAGTTTAATTTGTTTATGGAAAAGAGAAAAGTTTGGAAAGTGACAGCACTGATGACTGTAGATTAAGTCTGTATCATTGTTTTTGCTATAGTTTAGGACATCTTTTGGAAAAGTAATAGTGGATTTACTTGTACCGTGCCACACAACAGTGAAAAATACGACACTTCTTGATCTCTGTCTGGTAGAGAAATGGAGGAGCTAAAAATTGTGTATGGTATTTATAATAAATGACTGGTGTACAATTCAAAATGCATTGCTTTTTTTCTTTTGCGTACAATACCCACACACATAACTCCTTATAGCTGTATGAACACAGAGACAGTCAATGAACAGCAAACATTAATTTAAAACAAAACAAAGGAAGGCACACATAATAATGGACATTAAAAGACAACACACTGCCATTTTTATTTGAATAATACATAATACAGTAGCTTCCTCACTCTTTTCGCTCCCTTCTAAATCCACCATAATCTCTTTTTTCTTCATCAATAATTATATATATACACATGATTCTTTAGACCTTTAAGCTGTGAAATTATAGTTTTTATCCTATAGTCTCTTTCCAGGGTCTTTTATTAGTGCTGGTTGGTTGTGCTCCTGGTTTGGTTTAGACAGACCTGTATCCAGGGGTGGGGCACTCTGTTGGAGGGGATTAAGAGAGTGAAGGTCTGCCTCAATGGACTCAGAGTAAATAGGAAAAACACATGAAGAAGGCATTTCAAATAAGAAAAGAAACATGTATAACGTAATTGCTCGATCCTAAATTCTTGGAAGTGTTGTGTTAGGTATGGTTAACTATACTCAAACTTTATAACAGGTAGAAGTGTTGTGTTAAGGGGGTTAACCTTTAAAATAGGTAAAAGTGTTGTGTTAAGTAGAGTTAACCTTTATAAAAGGTAGGAATGTTGTGTGTAAAGTATGGTTAACCTTTATAAAACGTGAGAGGTGTTGTGTTAGGGAGGGTTAACCTTTTATAAAAGGTAGGAGTGTTGTGTTATATGGTTAACCTTTATTAAAGGTAGGAGGTGTTGTGTTAGGGAGGGTTAACCATACTATGACAGGTTTATAACAGGCAGAGGCAGAAGAAGAGGTAAAGTAGCACCATCTAGTGTCTAGATTGTAGGTACTGGTTCTAACCAATTTACTTATAACGATGATGTGCTTCCTATATTTTAAAAGGTCAGTTTATGATGCACGATTTCACCCCACTAAACCTAGCATGGGTGCTTATCCTGCGGAGAGTCTGGACACCACACAGCGTCTAAACAGAGAAGGTTTTGCAGTACCTTTAGCAGCGATGTCCAAGTGGTTCTTGATCCTCTTCTCCCTCTCCTCCAACTGTTGTGCTAGCTGAGCATTTTTCCATCCTAGCAAAGAACGAGGAACGAAATAGAATTATACAACGTTCAAAGTTATATTTAAGATTTGAAAATGAACGCTATGTAAATGCGCAATGACCAAGAGAATGAAAAAGATGAAGGAAATCTCAACAGAACTTTAGTAATCCGTGTGATCTTTAGCCAGCCAACCCTAAACAGCCCTCCTTGGTCCCCAGCTCTATCCAGCCTACGGTTCCCATCGGCCCACCCACGTACCCTTCTTAATGGTCTCCATGAAGCCCTCATTGGCTGGCATGGCAGAGGCTGGGTGGTTGATCCTATCAGGAATCCCCAGCTTCTTCCTGACCAGAGGGTGTTTGAGTAGGGCCACCTGGCCCAGGGAGAAGGTGTTGGAAGTCATCCAGTAGGTGAACACCGCCTGGGGGGAGGAAAGAAGAGCGGTAGACGTACGGGGGGGGGGGGGGGTTGTCAAAAAACGGCAGTAATCTATTAACGCAGTTCTTATATTCGATTACGTCACTTTTTGTACTGTCCCAGACCAAAAATACACAATTGGTCTACACTGAAGTTGAAGGAAGTTATAATCAAAATGAAATTACACTGACATTGAACTTTAATAGCGAAAACAATCGACAAACTTGGAAAACAAAAGAATGACTAAAAACAAAGAGGTAGCAGAGGTGAGAAGGTGACTGACCGTGGGGAAGTTGATGGTAAGAGGTAGGATGACAAAGGGCATGATCCTAAACACGGTCTTCATCGCTCGCAGGTTAGGGTTGTCCACTCCAGACTCTGCTCCCAACTGAAAGGGTTAGATGAGGAAAGAAACAGCTATTAAACTAAAGAAACAGCAAAGGGCTATGTACATAGCACACCAGTAGGGGTATTTCGGAGAGTCAGCGAGCCTCTTATGTTGCTGACCTCCAGGATGAAGAACATGGTGGCGGTGACGGCTACAGGCAGCAGGTAGAAGGGGTCCGCTGCCGTCAGGTCCATGAACCAGAGCGTCCCTCCCGTCTGCATGCTGGGCACAGGAAGGTAGGCCATCTTCCTCAGCGCGATGAAGAACGAAATGAAGACTGGCGTCTGGACAAAAAAAAAGCCAACCTTTCAAATTATACCATATCAGCATAAACAGTGATATCACAGTGACTAAATAGAGCGGGAGACCTGGATAATATGGACCACTGCAGATCCTGAGTAGAAACTGACCTGCACCAAAGGGACCAGGAACCCACGGAGAGGATTGACGTCATGTTTCTTCTGGAACAGTGTCAGGTCGGAGTAGGCCTTAGCAACTAAGAGAGAAAATAACATGACCTTCTTATATGAGAAAAGGAAACCAGGGGCGTTCAAAGGATTATGAGAAATAGATACATTTCACAAAGTACGGTTGGCTTTCTACAAGTTTATGAATGACATCAAACGACAAAAGGATGAAAGTGGGAGAAGGGAATGTCAACTAACAGTCAAATTTGTTTCCGCTCTGTATTGGCCTCGTTCATCTTGTTGGTGAGCTTGGTCATCTCGGGCAGCACGTTGTTCAGCTTGGCTGCCTCCCTCTGGCCCTTCACGATGACTGGGAACACCGCCATACGGGCCAGCACAGTGCCTAGGGAAAACAAACAGGGTCACGAGACAAACAAGGTCCATAATAAAAAATGATAATACAAAACAGTGGGACAAGATACGATATATCGTTTACATGGAGTTGTATACACATATAATGGGCATCTAGATGCGATAGTCTTCATGACCTTCGCTGAGACACATTAATACATTCACCTCTGCATTAAATGCTGACATGCAGCAAGGAATAGGACTAATACTTTGGTGAATTAAATATGTTTTCCCTTCAGCAGTTCTCACCTACAACAATGGCTCCCCACCAGGGCGGGCCCACGTCGACGTGTATGAACTCCAGCAGGTTCTGGACTAACCCTACGGGAGTGTGGCTCCCCAGGCCCAGCTCTGCTAGGCTCAGCTCCGCTCCCACCCCCTGTAGAACCTCCACCGCGGTCGGAGGAGCCTCAGACACGAGGTCCACTATTGGCTGTGAGACAACGGGGTGGGGATAGGAGTGGCTTCGAGGACAGGAAGTGAAGGGCTTCTACCACTGGTGTTGCCGTAGGAACGGTTTGATCTGGGATCTGAACAGAAAACTACATTGATTAAGGGGCCGACAGCCTATAGTAGATATTCCGCTGTAAATGTATTTCTCAGACTGCAACATGGGTAACCTTATCTCACATTTCGGAAAATATAATAAGCATCTTCTAATTGACTGTATTTGAAGCCTCAGTAGAGTAACCAGAGTCCAGGGATGACGTTCACTGATCAGGCCAACCTGCCTGCTGGGGAAAACTCACCTGTGAGCTGTTGTGTCCGAACTGAAACAGCGCTGACCAGAGGAACCTTTCATTGGGGTGTCGACCCAGTAACGCCCTGGTCACAGGGCTATGGCACTCCATTGATGTATGGATATGGGATCTCTGCAGACAACTCTGCCATGTCAACAGAGAATA
>JAPMUY010004690.1:5000-33387 GCA_026901105.3 Galaxias olidus
ACCTGCCAGACTGTGAGAGGGGAAACACCACACACCAAATCCTGCATTTGTTTACAAATTTTGCACATTTGTATTTTTAAGATAGTTCTATATAAATATCGGAATGTATATTTTCAGTATAGCCATAATAGTAATGTTATTTAAATGTAACCATTGTCAAGACTCCTACCCAGCAAAGTGCTTTCATTGGCCAACGCCCCTCCCTGTTGCCATCTCCTCTTCATCCCCTCTTCCTCTTCATCTCTCTATCTTTTAAAATGCTGTTAGGTTTTGACAAAAGGAGATCCATTTACAAGCATACATCCACAAATATTTTTATACTAATACTATTTTTTATTTCTTGACAATCAAAGCGTTTGAGGGCAGTCGGGGGTTATAGAGGAACAGATATCTGTTTTCTGCAGAATGGAGACACATCAAAAGGCTTATGAAAGCTGTAGAGCTAGTCCAATTGGCTTATGAAAGCTGTAGAGCTAGTCCAATTGGCTTATGAAAGCTGTAGAGCTAGTCCTATTGGCTTATGAAAGCTCTAGAGCTAGTCCAATTGTCTTATGAAAGCTGTAGAGCTAGTCCTATTGGCTTATGAAAGCTGTAGAGCTAGTCCAATTGGCTTATGAAAGCTGTAGAGCTAGTCCTATAGGCCTATGAAAGCTGTAGAACTAGTCCTATTGGGTTATGAAAGCTGTAGAGCTAGTCCTATTGGCTTATGAAAGCTGTAGAGCTAGTCCTATAGGCCTATGAAAGCTGTAGAGCTAGTCCTATTGGCTTATGAAAGCTGTAGAGCTAGTCCTATTGGCTTATGAAAGCTGTAGAGCTAGTCCTATTGGCTTATGAAAGCTGTAGAGCTAGTCCTATTGGGTTATGAAAGCTGTAGAGCTAGTCCTATTGGCTTATGAAAGCTGTAGAGCTAGTCCTATTGGGTTATGAAAGCTGTAGAGCTAGTCCTATTGGCTTATGAAAGCTGTAGAGCTAGTCCTATAGGCCTATGAAAGCTCTAGAGCTAGTCCTATTGGGTGGTATGCAGCGACCCTTTCTGGCATACGAATGGCAGAACACATGGCCGTGATTGCAGACTTTGTGTGTTAAAGTAAATGAGCCCGCAGGGAGGGCGGTCCACCACTAGGTGGCACCAGTGCCACTGTGTCAGGTCAGGATAGACAGAGAGCTCAGAGAGGAAGTCCCTATGAGCAGACTTCCTGTTTCCAGGTGCCTTCAACAGTCCATGGTACTGAGGCTGTGAATCTATGTGCTCATCACCTTTGGTTTCATATATTGAAACTATCTTTACAGTTTGTTTTGTATAAAAGTTTGTCTTTACCTTTTATTTTGTATATAAATCTCTGAGTCGCTTCAGAATCCCATTCTCTTGCTCCTCCATGGCCGTGCCTCGTGTGTGAGTGTGAGTGTGAGTGTGAGTGTGAGTGTGAGTGTGAGTGTGAGTGTGAGTGTGAGTGTGAGTGTGAGTGTGAGTGTGTGTGAGTGACAAACCTTTAGACATTCCGTTTTCTTTACTGTACAGTTCCACTCTTCTTTCTTTTTTATAATCTCTATTTTTCATTTCATTTTTAAGTGCTTAGTTTTTAAACCAGTGTACAGAAACACCGATACGACAGTCTACCACTCTGAATGGAAGGTTGTGAGTGTGTATGTGACAGACAGAGAGATAGAGAGAAAGTGTGTGTGTGTGTGTGTGTGTGTTTCTGAGCTAGGCTACTGAACACTGTGATTGAAGGGGAGTCACTCTCACACTGTGCATCTCTCCTGCATTCATAACGCTGCTGTGTTCTGAATTCTGCTGTGCGTGTTTGTGTGTGTGTGGGGTAACCACTAGTCCAGGTGTTCATGGTTTCTGTCCCGTTCAAAGTGAACCAGCCTCTCTTCAGAGGGGAGCAGCTAGTACGTCCTCCATGCCACGACACTCGTCTTATTGATGGCCTGAGTTAGCACACTGGTTCTGCTAGGGTTTCATTCATTTCATGTACCAATTATACTTCAGGGTTTACCTCAAACTAGACCGGCGGGCCTCCTGAGGCCTAACCTACAGGACAGAGGAGAGACCTAGAAATGATAGTCTCTTTCCAGACTGTGAAATAGTTTCTATTAGATACCTTAACCTTAGCGGGCGTGTTTAGGGACTGGACCTATTAGAGACCTTAACCTTAGTGGGTGTGTCTAGGGACTGGACCTATTAGAGACTTTACCTTAGCGGGCGTGTTTAGGGACTGGACCTATTAGAGACCTTAACCTTAGTGGGTGTGTCTAGGGACTGGACCTATTAGAGACTTTACCTTAGTGGGCGTGTTTAGGGACTGGACCTATTAGAGACTTTACCTTAGTGGGCGTGTTTAGGGACTGGACCTATTAGAGACCTTAACCTTAGTGGGCGTGTCTAGGGACTGGACCTATTAGAGACTTTACCTTAGTGGGCGTGTTTAGGGACTGGACCTATTAGAGACCTTAACCTTAGTGGGCGTGTCTAGGGACTGGACCTATTAGAGACTAGAGACCTTAACCTTAGTGGGCGTGTTTAGGGACTGGACCTATTAGAGACTTTACCTTAGTGGGCGTTTTTAGGGACTGGACCTATTAGAGACTTTACCTTAGTGGGCGTGTTTAGGGACAGGACCTATTAGAGACCTTAACCTTAGTGGGCGTGTTTAGGGACTGGACCTATTAGAGACTTTACCTTAGTGGGCGTGTTTAGGGACTGGACCTATTAGAGACCTTAACCTTAGTGGGCGTGTTTAGGGACTGGATCTACATCATTGTTGTGTCTAAGAGCTTTGACAGACCCACGCCCATATATGGCGGTGTTTCTGCCACAACACTGCTCCTATAGGCTGTCTGTGTGTGAAGTCATTACCCTCTACAAGCCTATCACATTCTCATTGAGTCCTGCTGTTTCCCTTAGAAGTGTGGGGTCAAAGGTTTACTTTAGTATGAGATCCAAACTAGTGCCTATCTAACTGCTCCTACAGACAAACAGACTTTTGGTATCAAGAAGTGACGAAGATGATGATGATGATGATGATGATGGTAGGATGATTCTCTTCTAACACAGCTGTTTCTATTCTCTATCAGGCTGTTATTCTGGTAGCAGCCCAAAGGGTTTCCTGTATAGAACATAGGCTATTAAAACAACCATGAGTTAGTGGAAGGATTCCATGTCATTCTAAGACAGATGTAGAGAGACAGAGAGACTCCATCTTTCTCTTTTAAATAACGAAAGTAAACTATTTCCCCACATGAAATTAAACATATCTGAATATGGAATGCGATATTAAGCGTATTAAGCGTATCTCTATCTAAAGAATGTCATATGAAAGTATACATTTGTCCATATATACATTTGAATATAACCTCTTGTAGAAGTCCTTTGTTTTAGCTGAAGCTAGGTTCCAACAGCTAGGGTCCATACCTACCTCCAACCCTTTCCTTCGCTTTCTCTCTCTCTCTCTTTCTCTCTCAATCTTTCACACTCCCTTTTTCCATATCTCTCTGTCTACATTAAACGTCTCCCTTTCTTTTCCTCCATCTCTGTTTCTCTCTCATTCCCTGCCCACCCTCCCCCCCTCCCTCTCTCTCTCGCTCTCCCTGTGTGTAGGGAGCAGCTCTCTAGGGGTGTCTCTCTGTCTCCCTGTCCACCCTCCCCCCCCCCCTCTCTCTCTGTCTCCCTGCCCACCCTCCACCCCCCCTCTCTCTCTCTGTCTCCCTGTGTGTAGGGAGCAGCTCTCTAGGGGTGTCTCTCTGTCTCCCTGTGTGTAGGGAGCAGCTCTCTAGGGGTGTCTCTATCGGTGCCTGTTCAATATGTACTGCCATCAAAGCTTTCTAATGTATGTGCACAACATGTCATAATTCAATAAATATTTTAAGTTTGTTTTTAATTTACCCAGAAGTTTTTGACTATTGCAGTGAAAGGGCCAGTGTGTGATGACCTACATGTTGATTATTTCTGTATGACATTATGTATTTAATGTGTGATATCCCAGTCTTCTGATGACTCACGCTGGGTAGCATGCAAACAACCTATAAATGTGATTTCCGAATTGTCATTTCTACATTATTTTTCTGTTGGTCAGTAGCCTTTTTAGATCGTGGAGCTGAGTTCCTGTTCGTCTGAATGCCTGCATTATGCACAGATCTAAGTGAGTTTGGTACTTTATTAGCTTTCTCCCTGCAGCTGTATAATGAAACTGCTGTATTTACTGGTTAGATAAATACATGCATTTTTAATTAGACGGCAAAAGTCCAAGAACACACCTCATGAGATCTTCGCAGGACGTATGCATGTAATGTTGTATTATGTATAACATACACAGTATAATACATGTATATAGTATATTATGTAGGCTACATGTTATGTGGCCAACTTTAAACACACATGAATGACGCTTTACGAAGCGCATTGTGAGAACTACAAGTGGAATCCGGATGTGGCGACATCGATGGAGTTCAAAGGTCAAAACGGGGCGGGATTTATTACGAGTTTGCGTGGAAGTGAGTAGGCGACACGTTGTCCTATTGTAGCCTCTGCTCGACAGCAGTTTACATTACCTGGTCATCGAAATCATGGGGAAAAGGAGAAAGACGTTTGATTACACTCGCAGTAGGAAAAAACTGAAAAAGCAGTTAAAGAAAAAGGAAGCGCCAAGAATTGAATGGTAAGTTAAAAGAAAAAGTTAGTGAAGGATTTGTCGTTACTAATCTTGGCAGCTAACTGGCTAGTGCTACAATTAGCTCAGTCCTCACTTTAGCTAGCTAGGCAACTAGCTAAAACTACTGTCGCAAGCTAAAGTACATAGCGCAGAAACAAGATTTGACTACATTAATTGAACTATTTCGTATTCTAAAAAGTCTAATTAATCAAGACATAATACTACTGTTGACATTTAATTTAGTTCCATACGAAAATGTAGCAGTCTCGGTATCAATTGGGCAAGACATTCAAAGTTTGCGCGTTTGTAAATAGTTATGTTTTTACCCTAATCAATGATTTCGATGGTAGAATAGCCCAAAATAAATACCTCGTCTGTCATTCGCCATTTAAGAAACAGTACTGTTTGCAGTTGAGTAAATCACAGTTTGGCCCTTGACATAGAAGGTTACCAGGGTGAAAAGTAGGGACAAGTACTTCTAGAGCATGGCGCTCTAGAGTCCTTGTAATGTGTTTAAATTGTAAATATTGAGATACTAAATTCTTCCTGGCATATGCGTGCCTGGTTCTGTTGAATAAGTCCAGCAGTGTCGTTAGTCGTGGTTCTACCATGGCTATGTTTTCAGTGGAGCTAACGGTGGCGCGTTTGTTCTCAGCCGACAGATCCGCAATGCATGGAACAGTGATAAGTCAGTGGCCAAGAACATGCAGGAAATGGGTCTAGCTCTGGATCCTAACCAGGCACTGCCCATCAAGAACCAGAGAGTGAGTGTCGCGGTACAAACACCATCACGTTGTTTCACGGACCTCATTAACAATCTCACATTGTTTCACAGATCTCATTAACAAACACCATCACGTTGTTTCATAGATCTCATTAACAAACACCTTCACGTTGTTTCACAGACCTCATTAACAAACACCTTCACGTTGTTTCACAGACCTCATCAACAAACACCTTCACGTTGTTTCACAGACCTCATTAACAAACACCTTCACGTTGTTTCACAGACCTCATTAACAAACACCTTCACGTTGTTTCACAGACCTCATTAACAAACACCTTCACGTTGTTTCATAGACCTCATTAACAAACACCTCATTATTGTTTCACGGACCTCATTAACAGTCTCACATTGTTTCACAGACCTCATTAACAAACACCTTCACGTTGTTTTACAGATCTCATTAACAAACACCTTCACGTTGTTTCATAGACCTCATTAACAAACACCTTCACGTTGTTTCACAGACCTCATTAACCAACACCTTCACGTTGTTTCACAGACCTCATTAACAAACACCTTCACGTTGTTTCACAGACCTCATTAACAAACACCTTCACGTTGTTTCATAGACCTCATTAACAAACACCTTCACGTTGTTTCATAGACCTCATTAACAAACACCTTCACGTTGTTTCATAGACCTCATTAACAAACACCTTCACGTTGTTCATGGTGCAGCAGCATTCTGCTAGCCATCCCCTGGTTTCAGCTCTCTGGTATAAAGTGATCTGTGTTTACACTCTTCCTGGTTTCTCTCTGGTGTAAAGTGACCCCTGTTGTCCACTCTTCCTGTTTAGCTGGTGGCAGTGAGAAAACAGACACAGGAAGTGCAGTGTGTGGATGTGACCAAACCCTACGTGGTCAAGAGTGAGTAACAACTACAGTAAAGATTATTACAAAGGTTCTCATGCTGTTTAGACTACAGCCGTTCTATGAATGACGCCTTTTAGACGTTAATAGACTAAAGCGTGTTTGTGTGTTTTAACAGTGCTGGAAGAGGAGGCTTGTCTGCCAGGGACAAACAGCAAGACGTTGTCTTGTGATCTGATCCAGTACTGTCAACATATGGTACGAGAACATGGAGACAGCTACAAGGTAAGAGTCTTCTACATTAGGGTTAGGAGGAGTCTTCTACGTTAGGGTTAGGAGGAGTCTTCTACGTTAGGGTTAGGGTTAGGAGGAGTCTTCTACGTTAGGGTTAGGAGGAGTCTTCTACATTAGGGTTAGGAGGAGTCTTCTACATTAGGGTTAGGAGGAGTCTTCTACATTAGGGTTAGGAGGAGTCTTCTACATTAGGGTTAGGAGGAGTCTTCTACATTAGGGTTAGGAGGAGTCTTCTACATTAGGGTTAGGAGGAGTCTTCTACATTAGGGTTAGGGTTAGGAGGAGTCTTCTACATTAGGGTTAGGGTTAGGAGGAGTCTTCTACATTAGGGTTAGGGTTAGGAGGAGCCTTCTACATCATTTGTAATTCTAGCTACCATGATTTAAGGAGTGGTAGTAACCCCATCAAACGTGGTTACACTGCTGTGTGTAAGGAGTTCAATTAAGTAATACCCTATACATTGTCCTACCTGGTTAGCTATAACAAGCCAGTCATTTTAACTTGGCGTTGATGCTGGCTATTAACAGGACTGAGATGGACTGTCTAGAGAAACGATCATGCCTTTACTCTGGTAGATGGTGACGTTTCACTGTGATCTCCATAGTCCAGTAATGGGGGGTGTGAGTGTGTGGTGGAGTCTCAACATTCAGCCCAACATACAGTCTAGTGTCCGACCTGGCATTCTGTTCTAGGGTTCTGTGTAACGTTGTGCTGCGGTTCTCTCTGGGTTCTGCAGGCCATGGCTCGAGATGAGAAGAACTACTACCAGGACACGCCCAAACAGATCCGGAAGAAAGTGGATCTGTACAAACGCTTACACCCCGAGCACTACGCTGCCTTCATTAGCTCCCTGCAGACTGCTGCCTCCACATAATACACACACACACACTGCCCCCCCACCCCACCCCAGCTGTGTCACACCAGTGTTGTTGATGTGGTATTTTCTCTGCGCTGCTCTGTGAGTGGTGCCTCGGTAAGTTACAGAGAGGATCTGACCTCTGTACTCATGTCCACAGAATGTGTTATGCCCCTTATGTAGATGGCGGGAGTTCCACATTCTGACCAGCAGAGGGAGCCAAAGCTTCTCTGCTCCTAAATCCCCTTCAAGATGTAAGAATTGGGAAACTAGTTTGTATTTGCATCAGTACAATTCCTTATTTTTGTTTTTGTGTATGTATAGTTCATAAATAATGATTTACTGATTCATAGAACATTCATGAACTGTACAAATTGAAACTTATGAACATGTTATATAAGAAACTGTCAATGTATGATTTGGATGAAACATAACAAGATATGTCATGCTTGTTATTAAAGTTGTGATAAGTAACAGCAAAATAAATAATTTAAGTAATATATTTTAGTAATACTCAGTAAGTTATTACATGATGAAAGGTAAAGCTTTGAAATCCTAGTTAACGCCAGAGTTTCCTGATGTTTAGCTGCTCAGTAAGATCTTGTCCATGGCTAAGTTAATGTTGTTGACTGTGGGATGATGTCACACTTACATTCAGCTTCCATAGCATTTAGGTTGTTGGAAAAAACTGAGCGTAAACACAACAGTACAGTCTGCTCCTTCATAAACAACAGAACCCTCTGCTCCTTCATAAACAACAGAACCCTCTGCTCCTTCATAAACAACAGAACAGTCTGCTCCTTCATAAACAACAACAGAACAGTCTGCTCCTTCATAAACAACAGAACAGTCTGCTCCTTCATAAACAACAGAACCATCTGCTCCTTCATAAACAACAACAGAACAGTCTGCTCCTTCATAAACAACAACAGAACAGTCTGCTCCTTCATAAACAACAACAGAACCGTCTGCTCCTTCATAAACAACAGAACCCTCTGCTCCTTCATAAACAACAACAGAACAGTCTGCTCCTTCATAAACAACTGAACAGTCTGCTCCTTCATAAACAACAACAGAACAGTCTGATCCTTCATAAACAACAACAGTACAGTCTGCTCCTTCATAAACAACAACAGAACAGTCTGCTCCTTCATAAACAACTGAACAGTCTGCTCCTTCATAAACAACAACAGAACAGTCTGCTCCTTCATAAACAACAACAGTACAGTCTGCTCCTTCATAAACAACAACAGAACAGTCTGCTCCTTCATAAACAGCAACAGTACAGTCTGCTCCTTCATAAACAACAACAGAACAGTCTGCTCCTTCATAAACAGCAACAGTACAGTCTGCTCCTTCATAAACAACAACAGAACAGTCTGCTCCTTCATAAACAACAACAGTACAGTCTGCTCCTTCATAAACAACAACAGAACAGTCTGCTCCTTCATAAACAACAACAGAACAGTCTGCTCCTTCATAAACAACAACAGTACAGTCTGCTCCTTCATAAACAACAACAGAACAGTCTGCTCCTTCATAAACAGCAACAGTACAGTCTGCTCCTTCATAAACAGCAACAGTACAGTCTGCTCCTTCATAAACAACAACAGAACAGTCTGCTCCTTCATAAACAACAACAGAACAGTCTGCTCCTTCATAAACATCAACAGTACAGTCTGCTCCTTCATAAACAACAACAGAAGCCTCTGCTCCTTCATAAACAACAACAGAACAGTCTGCTCCTTCATAAGTGTCCTTTTCTTCGTCTGCTGAACTGTTGGGTGCTGTGAAAGAAGGACCCTTTGAAAGTCAGAGTCAGTGTGAAAGCTGTGACCCAGTTCCATGTTTAATCATTCACAGGCTGGTTGTAACGCTCACTGTCAGCTGGCCTCCCACCACAGATTAGCTTTCTACCATGTGGACATAGGTGTGTGTGTGTGTTTAGTTGTGTGCCATGTAGACGCAGGGGTGTGTGTGTGAGAACATCCTATGTATTCGATCATTCTGTTTTTTCACCTTGTGTGTTGTAGGGACAACTTAACCAGCCACTTCCTGTTATATCTGTTGTGAATTGTTGGCCTCTGCAGTCTGATCATCTCCTATAGACACAACCCTCTGATCTCTTATAGACACAACCCTCTGATCATCTCCTATAGACACAACCCTCTGATCTCCTATAGACACAACCCTCTGATCATCTCCTATAGACACAACCCTCTGATCTCCTATAGACACAACCCTCTGATCATCTCCTATAGACACAACCTTCTGATCATATCCTATAGACACAACCCTCTGATCATCTCCTATAGACACAACCCTCTGATCATCTCCTATAGACACAACCCTCTGATCATCTCCTATAGACACAACCCTCTGATCATCTCCTATAGACACAACCCTCTGATCTCCTATAGACACAACCCTCTGATCTCCTATAGACACAACCCTCTGATCTCCTATAGACACAACCCTCTGATCTCCTATAGACTGTTCCTGTTAGTATTTGCTTTCACATGTTTGGTGAGTCTCTGTTAAATGTTTGATTCAGGACTTAAAGATGGAGACACTTTCGACTGGAATGGCAGGACTTATCGTATTTGGAGGTAAAGTCAATACTAGATAGCAGAGACAATGTCATCAAAAAAGAAAAACAAGAAGTGGTCTGAGAACATGTTTTGGGTAAACATACATTCTGTGTATTCCTACAGTCATCACAATTACAATGGATTACGTATTTGGAAGATAAAACGTTTTATTCCGACTGATAAGTAAAAATTAATGTGTAGTTTAAATGTATGTGACTGGTTCAGACAGAAAAAGCTTTGAATAGGACAGTGAGGAGCTCCTTTTGAATGACAGTCTGACCTTTACACCCTGGAGCAGGGTACTGAGATTTGACCTCTGACCTCTACCTGTATGTCAGGCCTGGTTCCAGCCTTACCCTGAAATAGTTTTAAAATGTCAAAGAATAAGCCTAGTGTTAAGGCCTAAGAGGGGTTATATGGAGTAGTGGTGCATCCTTCTAGGTAAGCAAAGCAAGCTATGTCAGATACATATCACTATAATAAAATATACAGTTTTGTAAACTAGTGGCTCATTTCAACTAAACATAAGTTGACAGGTCTGGTCGCCACATATCAGAACGGTTACACTGCGTTTACACCAAACAGGTAACGGGTCGCTACATATCAGTGCGGTTACACTGCGTTTACACCATTAGGAAAAGGGTCGCTACATATCAGAACGGTTACACTGCGTTTCCACCTAAAATGTAGGCAGGATTCATAGCCACATAACTATCGGGTCACCATTGTCAACGTGACAGAGTAAAAACATAACAATAGCAATGGAGGATATTGAATGTTTTGCGTTCTTTCTTCTCGGTATGTCAATGCTGATTGCAACAAAGAGAAAAGCTTTGTTTAATAAAAGTCTGAGGGCAGCAAAGAGAAAAGCTTTGTTTAATAAAAGGCTGAGGGCAACAAAGAGAAAAGCTTTGTTTAATAAAAGGCTGAGGGCAGCAAAGCGAAATAACACAGAAATAAACAAGAGAGTTTGGGAAATGCTTCTTAATGCAGACGAGGAGAATGCCTCGTTGGCTAAACAATGACGGCGCACAAAGTGACTATTTCTGTTGACCAATCAACCTCTTTATTGTTTCTAGCTCCACCTTTTGGGACTGGGTCTGTGTGCTAAGAACCTCAACAGAAGGGTAGCGAAAAGCAGGAGGGAACGGGATGGTAATCTACCGTACCCTACACAACTGTTACCAATGGAAACACAAAAATAACCTTTCTGCTCCGACCGACCTGGTCCCTAGTGCTTGGTGGAAATGAGCCAACCCAGTCCCTAGTGCTTGGTGGAAATGAGCCAACCCGGTCCTTAGTGCTTGGTGGAAATGAGCCAACCCGGTCCTTAGTGCTTGGTGGAAATGAGCCAACCCGGTCCTTAGTGCTTGGTGGAAATGAGCCATAGGAGTGCTGCACGCCCAGATGTGTTTTTACCATGGCAGCACGGCCTACTGGGTCCTTCATACTTTATACACAGGCTATGGCACGGCCTACTGGGTCCATCATACTTTATACACAGGCTATGGCACGGCCTACTGGGTCCATCATACTTTATACACAGGCTATGGCACGGCCTACTGGGTCCATCATACTTTATACACAGGCTATGGCACGGCCTACTGGGTCCATCATACTTTATACACAGGCTATGGCACGGCCTACTGGGTCCATCATACTTTATACACAGGCTATGGCACGGCCTACTGGGTCCATCATACTTTATACACAGGCTATGGCTTGGGGCACTCTCCTGGGTCCTTCATACTTTATACACAGGCCATGGGCCACTCCGTTGGGTCCTTCATACTTTCATTCTTCATATCCTTGATTCCCTGGCCCCCCCCCCCCCCCCCCGCTCTCTGGTTCTGGCGGGTCAGACTAGTTGCAGCAGAATGTCCTGGATGGCTTTGAGGTCTGGTGTTGCTGCTTGGACCAGGTGGTTGGAGCCCAGCTGCACGGCCAGCAGAACCAGCCTGCGCTGCTCCACCAGCCTGCCCAGACACAGGGCCTCACGGAGCTCTGAGGCGCTCATGGCATCAGGCAGGTCCTGCAGGGGACAGGACAGGAGGTCAGAGGTTAAAGGGTCGTACTGTCTCACAGGAGGTCAGAGATTAAAGGGTCGTACTGTCTCACAGAAGGTCAGAGGTTACAGGGTCGTACTGTCTCACAGAAGGTCAGAGGTTAAACGGTTGTACTGTCTCACAGGAGGTCAGAGGTTAAAGGGTCGTACTGTCTCACAGGAGGTCAGAGATTAAAGGGTCGTACTGTCTCACAGAAGGTCAGAGGTTACAGGGTCGTACTGTCTCACAGAAGGTCAGAGGTTAAACGGTTGTACTGTCTCACAGGAGGTCAGAGGTTAAAGGGTCATACTGTGTCACAGAAGGTCAGAGGTTAAAGGGTTGTACTGTCTCACAGGCGCTTGAAATTTATTATATTTATACATAAACTGTAAGTTTACCCAGCTGCGTGAGTGGGGAGAAACATTCTCTTAAAACGTAAAAACTAAACTAAATGTTTATTTATATTACTGTAAGATGGAACATCCATGGAACTGACTTCAGTCAAGTGATCCACATTGCTAATATGCTTTGATCTTAGATGGTATTCAAATTGTGTTTGACTACTGAGTACTTGAATGGCAATTCAAAATGATATGTTGGGTCTATTGCAGACGGACACTTTAATGAAATGTGTTCAACGCAGATTCTGTCAACTTCAGGTAAGCTGGGCTGGGAGTGTCTAGAGTTATCACCAGCAGCAGCAGAGGTCTAGAGTTAGGACCAGCAGAGGTCTAGAGTTAGGACCAGCAGCAGAGATGTTGCAGTCTGGGCCTCCTAGGAGACAGGGAGCAGTCTCTTACTGCTTGGTTTGGACTGCAGAAGCTGTAAGCTCTAGTTTCTCTGTCAAACACAGTTGACATCCAATCCCTCCACTCCAGTCTGTCCTGGTAGAGGTTACCTGCTTGCTGCCCAGGACCACCACGGGAAGGTGTGTGTCCATTCTGAGCAGGTGGTGCAGCTCCTCTTTGGCCAATGGGAGGCGGCGGCGGTCGGACGCGTCCACCAGGTAGACCAATACGTGAGTCTTCCTGATGTACTCGGACCAATAGCGTCGCAGGTTCTCACCCCCTCCAACTGAAGAAAACAGCACAGCCACACCCTCATTACCACGACAACTTATACAACAGAAACGTTGCTAGGCAACTGGACACACTCAGGGATCTAAGGTGATGAGAAAAAACGATTTATATAAGAAAACGTATGGCTCTTATAAAAATCATAATGTAAGTGTAATAAGCTTCCCGCTTATAAACCTGAAATAACTGACTGGTCGGCTTGTGTTTTAAACTAACAGTAACAGCATATGGCTGCATCAACAGAGATGATACATATGAATATAGTCTTGTGTATGACTAAGGAACAGTGTTGGTTTAATGAATATAGTCTTTTGTATGACTAAGGAACAGTGTTGGTTTAATGAATATAGTCTTGTGTATGACTAAGGAACAGCGTTGGTTTAATGAATATGACTGTGTAACACTGAACAGTGTTGGTTATAGTTTAGTGTTAGACCGCTTTATTTTAGCTGTGTCGATCTATAGGCACGCAGACGGCTAACAGGTGAAGCTAGCAGATCAAAGGCCAAGCTGCTCTTACTCTCCAGGAAGTCGAGCTGGCAGGCATGGCGGGTGAGGCTGAGGAAGTTGAAGCCTCGGGTGGGCTGGTGATGGGAAGGCTTGGCCTCTCTCTCTGTGGAGCCCAGGCCCTGGAGCAAGCTGCTCTTCCCTGCTCCATCCAGACCCAGCACCAAAACCTGCCTCTTCACTCGCTCCTCCTGCTCCTACACACACACACACATACATATATATAACATACATATATATAAATACACACATAAACACACACACATATATATATAAATACACACATAAACACACACACATACAGTACTCTGCATACGTTTTAGGCACGGGATGCTGTTTTGAAGGCGAAGGGTGGTCACACCAAATGTTGATTTGATACAGATTTGCTTTGCCCTCACTTTGTATTTTATGAATTGATAAAAAATGAACAATTAACATTTATATTTTTAAATATATATATATATTTTCCTAACTTTAAAGACTTCACACCTGCCTACAACTTTTGCACAGTACTGTATATATAAATAAATACACACATAAACACACAAATACATATATATAACATACATATATATATAAATACACACATAAACACACACAAATATATATATAAACGCACACATACATATATATAAATAAATACACACATACATATATATATAAACACACACATAAACACACACATACATATATATATAAACACACATAAACGCACACACACACACACGCACATATATATGTATATTTATATACAAACACACACATATGCACACATAAGCACACGCACATATATATGTATATTTATATACAAACACACACATGCACAACACATACACACATATACACACATACACACACACACACACACATCTCAGGAAACATCTTGTAGGTGGAATAAAGATATTACATAAATTCTGCACAGACTGACACAAGCTCACTCTCAATGATCTGATCCCAGACCAGCATAGCCTCTGCCTAACAATTATCTGATCCCAGACCAGCGGAGCTGATCCCAGACCAGCGGAGGCTCTGCCTAACAATGATCTGATCCCAGACCAGCGGAGCTGATCCCAGACCAGCGGAGGCTCTGCCTAACAATGATCTGATCCCAGACCAGCGGTGGCTCTGCCTAACAATGATCTGATCCCAGACCAGCGGAGGCTCTGCCTAACAATGATCTGATCCCAGACCAGCGGTGGCTCTGCCTAACAATGATCTGATCCCAGACCAGCGGTGGCTCTGCCTAACAATGATCTGATCCCAGACCAGCAGAGCTGCTAACAATGATCTGATCCCAGACCAGCGGAGGCTCTGCCTAACAATGATCTGATCCCAGACCACTGATCCCCAATCAGCCCTCTGAATGAGTATAATTACTTCAGAGAGCACGGCTAGCTTTATTATTCCAGTCAGAGCCAGAGAGCATCCACTGCCGGCTGATATTCACTTGTGCCTCTGGGAGATTCCCATTGGTATTCAATATGAGAGAGGAGAAATCACAGTTCGGGCGATGCAGCATGTGGACTTTGAGCTCACGTTAACCTCCTTTAACTGCCTATAGACTTTGAGCTTCTAAAACGTGATTTGGTTCCATTTGTGTGAACATTCTGTTTTCCACACAGAATGCAACAGAACACAGCCTGAAAGCATCTAACAGGGTCTAAAGGGGTCTTAAGGGGTCTAACATGGTCTATAAGCGTCTATGACATGGTTTACAAGTGGCCTAGATGGGTCTAAAATGGTCTTTAATGGGTCTAAGTGGTCTAGATGGGTCTAAAATGGTCTTTAATAGGTATAAGTGGTCTAGATGGGTCTAAAATGGTCTATGAGGAATCCATAAGCGGTCTATATGGATCTAAAATGGTCTTAAGGGGTCTATAAGCGGTCTAGATGGATCTAAAATGGTCTTAATGGGTCTATAAGCAGTCTAGGTGGATCTAAAATGGTCTTAAGGGGTCTATAAGCGGTCTAGATGGATCTAAAATGGTCTTAAGGGGTCTATATATAAGCGGTCTAGATGGGTCTAAAATGGTCTTAAGGGGTCCAACAAGGTCTAAATGGATCTTTCTTTCCCGTTACAGTTAGATCCATTGGGGTCAGTATAAACAGGTTTTTTAGTAAATATATTCTATATTGTATTTTAATGTTTGTCGTCATCATTAGAAAAGCTATAGTGTCAGAGCCCTGTCATAACTCCATTACCCACCAAGCACTCTGTTTAGTGAACCTCCAGTTTAATCAGACAGCAAATCAAGATATCCACGGACTGATCCATTCAGCAATCAGGATAAATCATTATACTAAAGGATAATCAAAAGTTATTTATATAGCAGTTTCATATCAGTTGGCACATTACATGAGAATTAAGAAATATATACAAAGAGAAAAAGCATTCCCAATTAGGCCTATATATTATTTTAGTAATTTTTAACTAAAATAAACTATAGAAAGGTTTCCTCATTGATTGAGGCTTATTATTGGATAAAATAAATGATTATGTGAAGTAAGTATTTGCTTACATAGATAGGTGTGACAAACATCAATCATTGTCAACAAGTATTTGAGCTAGTCAGTTTGGAAGCTGATACAATAGTCGGCCGGACGCAAAGGGTAACCCGGACCAGCGTCCAGACCGTCCCTCCTGCGTCTGGACCAGCGTCCAGACCGTCCCTCCTGCGTCTGTGAAACTTTCCCTGCCAGTCCCTTACAAGGGTTGGGGGGAAAAACGTTCGAAACTCACCTCCTTGATCATACAATACTCGGCGTCTGGAGACCATATTCGCCTTCTGTAGAAATAATTCAAGGCGAGAAAGAGAGCCGAGCCGAGGGCAGCCAGGGCGGCGGTGATCGCGATGGAGATTTGCCGGAGCAGAACCATGTAGGCTCTGCGTGGGTAGCAAGGGGACTGGTTCGGAGAACCGCTGCGACGATTAAGTGAGAAGCTGTGACGTTGGCAGTCCACGCGATGGTCCTCTCACTTGTTTGTGCTGAAAAGCGCACGCTCAGACATGCCCACCCGCCTGTTTGGTGACTAAAGTAGCCTTGACACGACTGGGCGTCAACAGACGGTGGAGTTGTCTTGTTATGGAACACTCATTTACATCATGTTTATCCTATAGACGCATAGGCCTTGTCGGTCGCTAGAACTCCAACATTATATGGCCTTGTAGACTTTTGAGGTTATTTATTTATTTTTAAAGGGATTTTTTTATGGAAGGCTTATAGGCAGACTGTCGGAAGACAGTCTACATAAAAAGTAAGATATATGACAAAGACGAAACAGGCAATATTTGTGCTATACACTGTGGCCATAGGAGGGCGTCCTTTTCTTTAGAGTGAAGTTTCTCTCAAGTTTTCTTCTATTCTTTGCTGCTCACATAATCGCACGCGCGCGGCGCGTGTATATGTCTAACAGTACACACAATTCTTAAAAATGTTGCCTACACAAGCCAGCATGACCTTGTCATATTTCCACCGTCTTTCTACTCTCAAAGTTGCTGTAAAATATTTCATCTCTAAATATAACCATCCTTTGGGAGCATCCCGTCGCTTTCACCTGGGGGCCTACGTCATTGTCCTACATCGCGAGTCTTCGCCACCGACCGACAGTAGTCATTAGAATATCTGGCTGCCTATGTCCCATCACGAAAAAGGATATATTTTGACAAAACAACGTAACTTTACACTTCAGTTGTGGATTCTCAGCAATTTAATTGGAAACTATGTGGACGACTATTGGCTACAAGCTCTGGTTTATTTTGCGGAAAGGCTAAGTAGGCTATTTAATAAACAGTGTTGTTACTTTCAGCTACTGGTTAGCATCGCTCGCTTCCAAACATGGTGGCCTGTTGAAAATAAGAGGGTTTTGAAATGTAGAACCATGCTGCACTTAGTAACATTTTTAAAATAAATTCTAGAATGCACTAGATCCGCAGAAGTATTGGATGTTGACGTTTAGACTCTAAGGTGAGCGTATTCGGAAATAGTTCAAACTCTTGAAGCAGTTGATGTGTTTTGAACCATGGACAACGCGTTGGAAAAGTTATCACTTTTGTCAGGGCAAGTTTTTTTCTAATCCACTAACAAAAAGGTCTTGCATTTGACACAAATATATTTGACTAACGTTCCTGCTACCTATTAGTTCAGTTCCTTGTAGCGTTGGCTATATCCGTTTCTTTTAACAATAGTGCGGCATTCAAACGTGGATGGATTGTAACGTTATAGTGGGCAAACTCCAGTGACGTGCAAGTGCAACACTAATACTTTCGCATGAGAAATTGGCTTGATTTTTTATTTAAATTTGAACATATTGGTTACATATGGTCAACTGAAGAGGAGATATTTTATTTTGGATAACTGTGAGAACATGCATGGCCAGACGTTATGGATTATCGCATAATCCTGCACGCGCCAGGCCGGGAATTTGGGAATTGACTGGAGCCATGTAATGACCCCGTTCCCAGTCGTACGGAATGTTAGCCCACGTCGCTACACGGTGCTTTACACGCGGTAGATTTTAGATGACTCTCGGAGAGTATTACATGGAGACTCGTCTGACATGCCACGGAAGGAATTACCACTACCACAAGGATGGGAAGAGTCCCGGGATTTTGACGGGAAAGTCTACTACATTGACCACATCAACCATGTTACGAGCTGGATCGACCCCAGAGACAGGTACTGTTTGAGGCCCCCCCCCCCCCCCCCCCCCCCCCCAGCCCCCGCCCCCGCCCCCGCCGTGCACCTGCTCCATGGAGAGTGCATTGTGGGTTGGTTACGTCAGTGGCCTTATCTGTTGGCTCCTTTACTTTTGTTTTCTGTGCACAATAACTACAGGACAATCAGTGTAGGAGGAGGAATGTTAAGCCTATCAGCATGACTTATCAGTTAACCCTTCACTCTCTGGCTGCATGCCTATGGCGAGGGCAGTGTCTGATGTGACATAATCATGTGAATTCAATGCAACTTTATCTCCAATGTATAGGTCTAAGGGCTTACTGTGTGTGTGTGTGTGTGTGTGTGTGTGTGTGTGTGTGTGTGTGTGTGTGTGTGTGTGTGTGTGTGTGTGTGTGTAGGGACTCAACAAAAGCCTTTTTATCAATATTATTTGCTATGTAGTGAAGTTTCTTTGTGGTTCAGTCTGTGTTACTCTGTTAGCCAGAGTATACATTTTCAAGACACAAGTGGATGAGCAGCATCTTAGCGGGAGCTTTGCCTCCCAGAAGGCCTTTGTGTTGGCCCATAGATCTCCATTCCTGCCTTCAGAACCAGGAGGAGCTTCCTTCTCCCTCTGACCCACTCCATGGAGAACCTGAAGGTGTTACTAGTCAGGCTCTCTCTCACCAGCACACACACACACACACACACACACACACACACACACACACACACACACACACACACACACACACACACCACTTACTGGCCCCTCGGACTTTGACACCAATCTCTAATAGCTTAGTAGTGGAATTAATTCCTGTTTCTCATGGCTGAAGGGCTCTGTGACTCAGGCTGTACTATCTGGCTGCCATTAGGCCTCTAGCCTCTAATGGGAAGGAGGATCTAAAAGGAGTTTGCTGTTTAACATTGATATGGTTAGTTAGCGCTGGTCAGTTTGGAGAGGGGGAAGAACAGAAATGAACAGAACTGAAAAGAGAAGTTCACGCAGTGTTAGAGAGAGAGAGAGAGAGAGAGAGAGAGAGAGAGAGAGAGAGGGAGGGAGGGCGAGAGGGAGGGAGAGAAGGAGAGGGGGAATAGAATGGCATGCTGTGGAGTAATCACCTGAGCTGGGTGGGTTAGGGAGGGAGGGAGGGAGGGAGGGAGGGAGAGGGCTGGGTGGGTTAGGGTTCTGTGGAGGGGGAGGGAGGGGGAGGGCTGGGTGGGTTAGGGTTCTGTGGAGAGGGAGGGAGGGGGAGGGCTGGGTGGGTTAGGGTTCTGTGGAGGGGGAGGGCTGGGTGGGTTAGGGTTCTGTGGAGGGGGAGGGAGGGAGGGGAGGGCTGGGTGGGTTAGGGTTCTGGGGAGGGGGAGGGAGGGAGGGGGGAAGGGAGGGAGAGGGCTGGGTGGGTTAGGGTTCTGGATGGTTGGTGCAGGCTGAGTGGAGGGGGGGAGGGGGGAAGGGAGGGAGAGGGCTGGGTGGGTTAGGGTTCTGGATGGTTGGTGCAGGCTGAGTGGAGTAGAGACCAGACCTGTTCAAATCATTGCA
The DNA here is from genome assembly GCA_026901105.3 of Galaxias olidus. NCBI lineage: Eukaryota > Metazoa > Chordata > Actinopteri > Galaxiiformes > Galaxiidae > Galaxias > Galaxias olidus. The sequence goes on from JAPMUY010004690.1 coordinate 24,824, forward strand.
AAGTGCTGCCCAGATGGGGTCAGTGCTCCTTCGGACAGCATGCACACTGCTAACCAATCCCCGGCACACAGAGACATGGAGAACAGTGTGGCCATGCATGGGCCAGCATCCTCTCAGGTCTCTCAGTCCCTCCTTGTTACTGTTGGGATTTAAACTCGGAGCACTGTAACGCTGTGGGTGTGGCTCTCTTTGGTTACTGTGTCTGTCGACCCCGGAGAGAGAGGTGGTGTGGACCAGCAGAGAGGAGAGGGTCTGGTCTGTACCAGCAGAGAGAAGAGGGTCTGGTCTGGACCAGCAGAGAGGAGAGGGTCTGGTGTGGACCAGCAGAGAGTAGAGGGTCTGGTGTGGACCAGCAGAGAGGAGAGGGTCTGGTGTGGACCAGCAGAGAGGAGAGGGTCTGGTGTGGACCAGCAGAGAGGAGAGGGTCTGGTCTGGACCAGCAGAGAGGAGAGGGTCTGGTCTGGACCAGCAGAGAGGAGAGGGTCTGGTATGTACCAGCAGAGAGGAGAGGGTCTGGTGTGGACCAGCAGAGAGGAGAGGGTCTGGCATGTACCAGCAGAGAAGGGAAAAGGAGGTCTGATGGACCAGCTGAGAGGAGGATGTTTGGTCTGGACCAGCAGAGAGGAGAGGGTCTGGTATGGACCAGCAGAGAGGAGAGGGTCTGATGTGGACCAGCAGAGAGGAGAGGGTCTGGTGTGGACCAGCAGAGAGGAGAGGGTCTGGTATGTACCAGCAGAGAGGAGAGGGTCTGGTATGTACCAGCAGAGAGGAGAGGGTCTGGTATGGACCAGCAGAGAGGAGAGGGTCTGGTGTGGACCAGCAGAGAGGAGAGGGTCTGATGTGGACCAGCAGAGAGGAGAGGGTCTGGTATGTACCAGCAGAGAGGAGAGGGTCTGGTATGTACCAGCAGAGAGGAGAGGGTCTGGTCTGGACCAGCAGAGAGGAGAGGGGTCTAGTTTGGACCAGCCTCCTTAGTCTGTCAGCCAAACAGATACCCTGTATAAATTAACCAGTAACACCACAGGCTGGGGGCAGAGCCAAGGGAATGGAGGCTAGCGAAGCTTATAGCATAGCGTGTAGCATTGAGTGTAGCGTAGCATAGCGTGTAGCATTGAGTGTAGCATAGCGTGTAGCATAAAGTGTAGCATTGAGTGTAGCATAGCGTGTAACCATTGATAACAGGCCTACCTGCTTTAACTAAACAAACCCAAACCGAGGAGTGACATATTTACACATACGGTAGTGCGTTATGGATTCCATATGCAAACACATCTCTGAGGGTAACAGCCTGTGTTCTGAGGCTTCTCTGAGGTCAACAGCCTATATGTAGACTGCACTGTGAGTCTGCCCCCTATATGTAGACTGCTTTGTCTCAGACTGCACTGTAAGTCTGCCCCTATGTGTAGACTGCTTTGTCTCAGACTGCACTGTAAGTCTGCCCCTATATGTAGACTGCTTTGTCAGACTGCACTGTAAGTCGCCCCTATATGTAGACTGCCTTGTGTCAGACTCTACTGTAAGTCTGCCCCTATATGTAGACTGCACTGTAAGTCTGCCCCATGTATGTAGACTGCTTTGTCAGACTGCACTGTAAGTCTGCCCCTATATGTAGACTGCTTAGCCAGACTGCACTGTAAGTCTGCCCCTATTTGTAGACTGCTTTGTGTCAGACTCCACTGTAAGTCTGCCACCTCAGTCTCACCAGGCTGCTCTCTGCGTTCCTCCCCAGCAGCCATAGTGTCTGTGAGCCCCGCCTCTCCTGGCAGTAATGCAGTCCACACATATCGTCAGGTGAAAGGAATGTTATCTCCCAGATACCACACGGTTGCTAGGGGCAGAAGGAGGGAGGGTGAATAGGAGATTGAAACGGCAGAGTTTTATTGTTAAGACCTTGAGGTGCAATGGAATGGAAGCTAGAGCCACACAATTTGTACTGAGGAATTTACAGCATTGAATGAAAGTCCTGGCTATGACTCAGAGGTCAGCTATGGTGCCTCCCTGCCAGCTTGCATGAGTGACAGTTAGTTATGCTGCCTTACTGACTGACTGACTGTTAGCTATGCTGCCTGACTGACTGACTGTTAGCTATGCTTGCTGACTGACTGACTGACTGACTGACTGACTGACTGACTGACTTTTAGCTATGCTGCCTGACTGACTGACTGACAGTTAGCTATTCTGCCTGCCTGACTGACTGTTCGCTATGCTGCCTGCCTGACTGACTGACTGCTATGGTGACTGACTGACTGACAGTTAGCTATGCTGCCTGACTGACTGACTGTTAGCTATGCTGCCTGACTGACTATTACCTATACTGGCTGACTGACTGACTACCATGCTAACTAATTGACTGTTAGCTATGCTGCCTGCCTGCCGGACTGACTGTTAGCTATGGTGCCTGACTGACTGACTGTTAGCTATCCTGCCTGACTGACTGACTGACTGTTACCTATACTGGTTGACTGACTGACTACCATGCTAACTATTTGACTGTTAGCTATGCTGCCTGACTTATTGACTGGCTGACTGTTACCTATATTGGCTGACTGACTGACTACCATGTTAGCTAATTGACTGTTAGCTATGCTTCCTGATTTACTTATATCAACGCAGCCTGCAGTCTCTGTGTGCTACATGGCTAGCAGACTTTATCCATAGCTGTAGCTACATGGTGTGCTACATGGCTATCAGACTTGATCAGTTGCCATAGCTACATTGTGTGCTACATTGCTAGCAGACTTTAGCATAGCTGTAGTTACATGGTGTGCTACTACATGGCTAGCGTTTCTTTTTGTAGCTGTTGCTGTAGCTACATGGTGTGCTATATGGCTAGCAGACTTTAGTCGTAGCTGTAGCCACATGGTGTGCTACATTGCTAGCAGACTTTAGCATAGCTGTAGCTACATGGTGTGCAACTGCATGGCTAGCGTTTAGTTTTTTAGCTGTAGCTGTAGCTACATGGTGTGCTACATGGCTAGCAGACTTTAGTCGTAGCTGTAGCTACATGGTGTGCTACATTGCAGATTTTAGCATAGCTGTAGTTACATGGTGTGGTGTGCTACTACATGGCTAGCGTTTAGTTTTTTAGCTGTAGCTGTGGACGTGATCATGATGGTACCTCCTCCACCTCATTTAGAGCCAGGAACAACCTGACAGCCATCTACAGGGTTCTCAACAACAATTCAACCATCTCTCCCTCCCTCCCTCCCTCCCTCCCTCCCTCCCCCCTCCCATATGTCTGTATTCAGAGGCTGGTGGCAGGGGTCCTCTCTTATCTGTCTGGCCTATTTCATTATTAATCCACACCGTGAAAAAGGAACCTGTTCAGTTTCCCCCCGAGCAAACTAGAACAGAGGTGGCTGTCGGAGAGGAGAGGAGAGGAGAGGAGAGGAGAGAGGGGAGGGGAGGGGAGGGTGGAGGGGTTGTAATAAAGATGAGGAGAAGGATGTGAGCTGAAGAGCTTATCTAACTAAAGAGGGTGGATGTTTTGTACGATACTTTATTGTAATATCTGCTGTAATGACTGCTGAGACCCCCGTAGAGCAGAGCCCCCGTAGAGCAGAGCCCCCGTAGAGCAGAGCCCCCGTAGAGCAGAGCCCCCGTAGTGCAGAGCCCCTAGAGCAGAGCCCCTAGAGCAGAGCCCCTAGAGCAGAGCCCCCTAGAGCAGAGCCCCATAGAGCAGAGCCCCCGTGAGAGCAGAGCCCCCTAGAGCAGAGCCCCCTAGAGCAGAGCCCCCGTAGAGCAGAGCCCCATAGAGCAGAGCCCCCGTAGAGAACCCCCGTAGAGCAGAGTGCCCGTAGAGCAGAGCCCCCTAGAGCAGAGCCCCCTAGAGCAGAGCCCCTAGAGCAGAGCCCCGTAGAGCAGAGCCCCCGTAGTGCAGTGCAGAGCCCCTAGAGCAGAGCCCCTAGAGTAGAGCCCCTAGAGCAGAGCCCCCTAGAGCAGAGCCCCTAGAGCAGAGCCCCCTAGAGCAGAGCCCCCCAGAGCAGAGCCCCGTAGATCAGAGCCCCCGTAGATCAGAGCCCCCGTAGAGAAGAGCCCCCGTAGAGAGCCCCCGTAGAGCAGAGCCCCCGTAGAGCAGAGCCCCCGTAGAGCAGAGCCCCCTAGAGCAGAGCCCCCTAGAGCAGAGCCCCTAGAGCAGAGCCCCCGTAGAGCAGAGCCCCCGTAGAGCAGAGCCCCGTAGAGCAGAGCCCCCTAGAGCAGAGCCCCCTAGAGCAGAGCCCCCTAGAGCAGAGCCCCCTAGAGCAGAGCCCCCTAGAGCAGAGCCCCCTAGAGCAGAGCCCCCGTAGAGCAGAGCCCCCGTAGAGCAGAGCCCCCGTAGAGCAGAGCCCCCGTAGAGCAGAGCCCTCGTAGAGCAGAGCCCCCGTAGAGCAGAGCCCCTAGAGCAGAGCCCCCCTAGAGCAGAGCCCCCGTAGAGCAGAACCCCCGTAGAGCAGAACCCCCGTAGAGCAGAGTGCCCGTAGAGCAGAGCCCCCTAGAGCAGAGCCCCTTAGAGCAGAGCCCCCTAGAGCAGAGCCCCGTAGAGCAGAGCCCCTTAGAGCAGAGCCCCCGTAGAGCAGAGCCCCTTAGAGCAGAGCCCCGTAGAGCAGAGTCGTCTAGAGTTCTGCCTCTGAGGCTCAGGACCCGTGGCTGGGCTGGTTGCCCTGGTAACCTCCAGGGGATGGGGCAGGACTGCCTGTGGAATGCCAGGAGGCTGCTTCCTGCTATTGTACTGCTCAGGACCCCCCGAACACACTCACTGAAAACACACACTCTCACTGACACACTCACTAAACACACACTCACATTCCACACACACTCTCACTAACACACTCATATTCCACGCACACTCTCACTGACACACTCTCATTCCACACACACTCTCACTAACACACTCACATTCCACACACACTCTCACTAACACACTCACATTCCACACACACTCTCACTAGCACACTCTCATTCTACACACACACTAACACACTCAAATACCACTCACACACACTCTCACCAACACTCTCACCTACCACACTCACACAAAAAACCCCCCACCCCACACACACACACACCAAATACGCAAACATTCACATACCACACACTCAAAGACACTGACACACTCATATACCAAGCACACACTCGCATACCCCTCACACACGCTGAAATACTCACACTCACATACCACACACACACTTACATCCCTCTCAAACTCACATACACACACACTCTCACAAACACACTTGCATACCAAGCACACACACACACACACACACACACACACACACACACACACACACACACACACACACACACACACACACTCACAATGGCACACCACGTACACATACACACACACTCACAATGGCACACCACATACACACAGATGGATGAAGTCTTTTGTACTAACCAAAATAAATCATAAGAATATATTGACAAAATGTATCTATATTGTTCTTGAAGGATCCGTGTGTGTGTGTGTGTGTGTGTGTGTGTGTGTGTGTGTGTGTGTGTGTGTGTGTGTGTGTGTGTGTGTGTGTGTGTGTGTGTGTGTGTGTGTGTGTGTGTGTGTGTGTGTGTGTGTGTGTGTGTGTAGGCACACGAAGCCCTTGACCTTTGCTGACTGCATAGGAGACGAGCTGCCGGTGGGTTGGGAGGAGGCGTACGACCCCACTGTGGGAGCCTACTATGTGGACCACAACACCAGTAAGACCCTAACCCTAACCCCTAACCCCACTGTGGGAGCCTACTATGTGGACCACAACACCAGTAAGACCCTAACCCTAACCCCTAACCCCACTGTGGGAGCCTACTATGTGGACCACAACACCCGTAAGACCCTAATCCTAACCCCTAACCCCACTGTGGGAGACTACTATGTGGACCACAACACCAGTAAGACCCTAATCCTAACCCCTAACCCCTAACCCCACTGTGGGAGCCTACTATGTGGACCACAACACCAGTAAGACCCTAATCCTAACCCCTAACCCCACTGTGGGAGCCTACTATGTGGACCACAACACCAGTAAGACCCTAACCCTAACCCCTAACCCCACTGTGGGAGCCTACTATGTGGACCACAACACCAGTAAGACCCTAACCCTAACCCCTAACCCCACTGTGGGAGCCTACTATGTGGACCACAACACCAGTAAGACCCTAACCCTAACCCCTAACCCCACTGTGGGAGCCTACTATGTGGACCACAACACCCGTAAGACCCTAATCCTAACCCCTAACCCCTAACCCCACTGTGGGAGACTACTATGTGGACCACAACACCAGTAAGACCCTAATCCTAACCCCTAACCCCTAACCCCACTGTGGGAGCCTACTATGTGGACCACAACACCAGTAAGACCCTAATCCTAACCCCTAACCCCACTGTGGGAGCCTACTATGTGGACCACAACACCAGTAAGACCCTAACCCTAACCCCTAACCCCTAACCCCGCCGTGGGAGCCTACTATGTGGACCACAACACCAGTAAGACCCTAACCCCTAACCCCTAACCCCGCCGTGGGAGCCTACTATGTGGACCACAACACCAGTAAGACCCTAACCCTAACCCCTAACCCCTAACCCCGCCGTGGGAGCCTACTATGTGGACCACAACACCAGTAAGACCCTAACCCTAACCCCTAACCCCTAACCCTAACCCCGCCGTGGGAGCCTACTATGTGGACCACAACACCAGTAAGACCCTAACCCTAACCCCTATCGGGCTGTTGTTACCGTGACCTAACCCCCCTCGTCCTCAGAGCGGACCCAGCTGGAGGACCCTCGGGCTCAGTGGCAGCAGGAACAGGAGGGCATGCTGAGGGAGTACCTGGGCGTGGCCAGCGAGGCTCTGAGCGCTCAGAGGGAGATCTACCAGGTCAAAGAGCAGCGGCTGAGGCTGGCGCAGCAGGAGTACCGCACGCTGCACGACGCATGGAGGGACAAATCCACCTCCCAGTCCAGCCGTAAGTCACTGACCCCTGACCCTGACCCGGCCGTGAGTCACTGACCCCTGACCCTAACCCGGCCATAAGTCACTGACCCCTGACCCTAACCCAGCTGTAAGTCACTGACCCCTGACCCAGCCGTAATTCACTGACCCCTGACCCTGACCCGGCCGTAAGTCACTGACCCCTGACCCTAACCGAGCCGTAATTCACTGACCCCTGACCCACCCGTAAGTCACTGACCCCTAACCCTAACCCAGCCGTAATTCACTGACCCCTGACCCTGACCCGCCCATAAGTCACAGATCCCTGACCCTGACCCAGCCGTAATTCACTGACCCCTGACCCTAACCCGGCCATTTTTTCTATCTTAGCGAATACAGCAAACAAGGCAAACACTGGCGAACATCCTATGTGATCGGTCCAAGTATATGGTGGGTGGGAGCCTTCTATAATGAAAGGTTTGGATGGCTGCACTTGGTTTCTGGGTACAGCATTGTTAGTTTTGGTCATACTGCACTTATTTCAAAAAGTTTGAAATTTTATCTTGAACTATGAATACTTATGAACCTTAGCGTATGAAGTTAAAAAGTATGAACACATTTGCAACTCGTAACCACTCATAATATTTTGTCGCCATGCGTAACGTGTTTGGCTGCCCCTGCTGTATTGGGGTGTAAGCTATCGCAAACTCAAATCAGTAGTGAACAAGTATACCATCACAGCCTCAGCAAACAAGCATACCATCACAGCCTCAGCAAACAAGTATACCATCACAGCCTCAGCAAACAAGCATACCATCACAGCCTCAGCAAACAAGCATACCATCACAGCCTCAGCAAACAAGTATACCATCACAGCCTCAGCAAACAAGCATACCATCACAGCCTCAGCAAACAAGTATACCATCACAGCCTCAGCAAACAAGTATACCATCACAGCCTCAGCAAACAAGTATACCATCACAGCCTCAGCAAACAAGTATACCATCACAGCCTCAGCAAACAAGTATACCATCACAGCCTCAGCAAACAAGTATACCATCACAGCCTCAGCAAACAAGTATACCATCACAGCCTCGGCAAACAAGCATACCATCACAGCCTCGGCTAACAAGCGAAAGAGAACCAAGCGAACAGGAAACGTTTGCTTTCGTTTGAACTGCACTGTACTAGGGTCTATGGTCAGGAGAGCAAAATGAAATGGACCAAAACAGTCAAAACAAAGAGAGCTAATGATTCCCACGCAGAAAGATGATACATATATACTGTATTTACATATCCAGAGAGATGATACATATATACTGTATTTATATATCCAGAGAGATGATACATATATACTGTATTTATATATCCAGAGAGATGATACATATATACTGTATTTATATATCCAGAGAGATGATACATATATACTGTATTATATATCCAGAGAGATGATACATATACACTGTATTTATATATCCAGAGAGATGATACATATACATTTATACATTTATCCAGAGAGATGATACATATAAACACTTTTTATATATCCAGAGAGATGATACATATAAACACTTTTTATATATCCAGAGAGATGATACATATAAACACTTTTTATATATCCAGAGAGATGATACAGGTACAGTGCTATGAAAAGTATTT